>VZSC01004625.1:31444-46681 GCA_013398225.1 Steatornis caripensis
GAGGTTGTGGAGTCTCCTTCTCTGGAGATATTCAAAACCCGCCTGGATGCATTCCTGTGCAACCTGCTCTAGGCTAACCTGCTTTAGCAGGGGGGTTGGACTAGATGATCTCTAGAGGTCCCTTCCAACCCCTACCATTCTATGATTCTATGATTCTATGATTATTACAGAACTGGGACTTTCTCATGTTTCAACACAGTATGGTCATCAACGCTGCTCTCCTGTGGCTGCTTTACTTTCCTGAAAGAAAGTGCTAGATCTTGGCTTGAAGTTCCTGCAAATACAAGTGGTACTGCAAGATATTTTTCTAGGTTCTGAAGTGAAAGGACAGTCCCTGCCCTAAAATACAAAGATTATTATGGTAGGATGCTTTGGTAATTCCCCACAGATATCTCCCTTATTATTTCCATCTCACAGTTCAGGAAGATTGATAAGGCACTAAAAAGATGGTACCTACAATTTCTATGGATTTATGCTGCACATGCTCAGTGCATGAGAGCCTTGGACCAATCAGTAGTCATTGAAACAACTCCATTGACTTTAGTTGAATGCCAACAAGAAGGAGCTCGATCCTTTTGATTTTCAGAGTTGTTAGTTATTCACGTTGAAGCTAGACTAATGTCTTGGTTTTTGTGAGGGTGTGCTAATTTGTTGGCTGTGTTTAATGACCCTGATAGCTCCTGAACCCACACAAACAATACTGGAAATGGAATTCACACTGTTGCTTTCTGAGGAGGTCTGTATACCCTCTAATGACCATGTCCTTGTTAACTCTTGTAATTATAACCAAAGTTTTGACATTCATGTGATGTATAACAAGTTTTAGGTTGAGCCAAAAGTACATAGTGCTCTTTCCTTGAAACTGGAAGTGTCTGCAGATGCATTATTGATGAGGATTTCTATAACAGTCCAGACTGATTCTCCTTAGGACTGTCTCCTATTTCTATGAAAAATGAAAGCTAGTCTTATGAATACCAACTTGCCTTCTCTACATAACTAAGAAATGTGCATATAATTTATTGACAAGACACTGAAATATCTTCATTATGAGTAGATGTGTTGTTAAAGAGTAATTGAAGACCTTCAGAGTTCCCTTTCAACCAGCATTTCTATGACTGTTATTTGATAACATAAATATGGAAGTTGTGGAATGATGTGTTTAGAAAAACATTTGATCATTTGACTCATGCCACCTGAATGAGTCAACGTTAACTCTGTCTTTTGAGTCTTATACATAATTAGTGTAGCTCCAACTCTTAGTCAGATAACACAAAAATACTCTGGCTATTCTATAAATAGTCTCCTTAATACTTTAGTCAGTATTATTTGTTGATTTCTGAACTAAACCACAATGTAACATTTCTTTCTAATCTTGCACAGCTGCTGTGTTCTTCTGAACACTGGCTGTTTCACAAAGGTGGTAAAATATCTTTATTGCCAAGCTCAGCTCCATTTCATGTAGATGCAATACCTGTGAAATCTTCGCTGCTCATTCTAGACCCATCATTTCATCCCATCCCATCTGTTCACCTACTTTCATGAAATGTTTTTAATCTCAGAAAAATATGTTGCTTATGGGAATCCATTCCTTCCTTGGTGATTACTGCCCTTCAGGTATTGTATGGCAATACCCAGGTCTTCTAGCATCCCTCACAAGTAAGTACTGTGTCAGAGAGTTACTCTGCTGTTAGGAAGTTCTTTTGGGATGACATTGTTCCCTCTCATTCAGTACTTTCTGTGGTTACTCCAGCTGCCCATAATGACAACGAGCTGGAGCATCAGGCCCAGAGCCAGTCGACGGAGACACTGCCAACCCTTAGGGAGGTTATAGTCATATTCATTTTATACACTGCTGCCAGAGAATAACCAGCAGGAGGAGATTATGGATCAGACATGCTACTTATCTCATCATTAAAGGACAGACTGCACAAGAGCTTGGCAGTTTTCTTGTGAAGAGTTCAGTCTGGTTGGTACACTCAGAAACTTCCCTGCAGAGAAAAAGCAAAAACATCTGACTACAAATGCACAATTTGGATGGAGCAATAACAAGAATGTTTTACACTACCTTTAACAGAGGGAGGGCAGCCTTCATCAGATGAAATGTAAGCTGAAAAGATCAGCAACCTTGCACAGTTACGGGAATTCATCCTCACATGGAGATTCAGGACTAAATATCCTCTTAGACAAGAAAGAAATCTAAGGATCTAAAAAGGATTTAAGAAAGTCCTTTCCTTGGAAAGTGACTGGATCTGAACAGTATCTGATGCCGGCTCCCCCAGGCCCCATGGAGCAGTCAGGAGAGACTGAGGGATGGAGACATCCTGGCTACACTGGCCAGCCCAGCTGCCCCCTCTAGCCCCAGTCAGCTGTCCTGACTGCATCTGGATTTTGTTAGTTGATATCTTCTGGTCCTATTATTCGGACCACTTCCATCTGTAAAGAATTACATCTTTTTGCATTAAGGAGAGTTAATAAATGTAGGATGTTCAACAATACTTATCAACCTTCCTGCACCTGCACGGAGCTTCAGATAGTGTACTTTTTTGAAGACTTTGTATCACAGATCACAGTCCTCCTGCATTGTAGATCTTCACTATTCAACCACTGAGGGTGGATGCAGGCACTGTATCCACCTCCACAGCAAAAATAAAAATATCTGTAGCTTACCAGAACTGCAGCAATTTGGATTCTGCTTGAACAAGATTCCTAGAAGAAAGGGGTTCTCCCACTGTGAGCAAGGCTTTAAGGTCAACTCAACTGATGCAACATGAGCTCCTGAAGCCTGAATACACATGCCAGAACTATCATCTCATCACATGGGATTTGCTTCAGGTCTAAGTACAGCTAGAACTGGTTTTAATTCTGTTTATTACTGACATTTCATGGAAGGACTCCACGAATAATCATGAGAATCAAGCTAGAGCAAGATCTTAAAAAAACAGCAATAAATTTACTGCCAAATTTCTGCAGACTTCCAAAATTGTAACTCACTCTAATACCTTATTGTTTTTTTAAATATAGTTGCATCAAAGACTCCTTGTGATAAGTAAGTGTTTTAGAATGATTTCCTATTGACTTTCACATTATTATTCTATGGAGACAGATTCAGATCTCCCTTTGTAACAGGCTGATTCTCTCCAACGGAGCTTCATTTTCCACCAGAAGTGTTGCATGAACCCTTTTGTGAGAGTTGTTTGTCTGCTAGCTCAGTTACAGAACAGTAATGCTTTGCCTTTATGAGACGTTTTCTCCTGAGCCACTGAGCTGCTTTGTAATGATCTTGCAACAAATCTAACTGGTTTTATAATTCTTAAAAGTTGCTGTAAATGTTCTTAGTTTACTTTTACCTCAGACTCCCACTGGCATAACTCTGTGTGTTAAAGACAGAACACAATATACCACTCAACTGTGAATGTTCTGCCAGCAGAAGATGCTTTGTGAAATGCAAAACTATTTCAGCAATACTGTACTATTATCAGAAAGGTTTACTTCACTAAAGCCCTATATAGTATGACTTTGACTGGGTTAATCACAGCTTCATTTATGGGAGTCTTACTCTGTAAGTGAAACTGGCTGTCAAGATTATCCCTGAAATCAACAGCAAGAGAAATATCTTTTAAGATGTCCCTTCTATTGCAAAATATGTTGAGGGAGAAAGAACCTCCTTCTTCTCCAGAGCACAGAACGAGCTTGGAAATATTAAAGTTAAAATCTAGACTAATCTGATGCAAGATGAATCTGGGCCTGGATAGGCTTTGACAGTGTAGCTGACTGGTTATTGCTATATGGGTGAAAATTTCTCTGGACAGAAGCACTGTTTGAGTAAGAAACTTTCAAGGTACAGAGTGTGGCAGGAGAAGAATGTGGCAAAATCCGACTCTAAACCGCAAACTCTTTCCTTCCAAAAGCCATAAGAGAATTGGTTAGTTAATCATTTCCTCATGGTTTTAGCAAGTTTTGCAAGGATAAGAACTCTTTTTTCTACCCACCAGAATACACAACCTGATGACCTACTCTAAAGGGCAACAGGAGCCACTTCAGATGTTTTTGAGAATAGTTAACCTATTATATCTGAAAAGAGGTACTATGCAAGAGTTCCAGGAAGGATGGTCCTGATATGGTTAAAAGATCAGAAATGAATAGTGGGGTAAATGAGTGGCTTTCATAATGGAGGGAGGTAACAAAAAGGATTCTGTAGGAAACCGTGCTGCTGAACACAGTATTAACAGTAAGGCTGACAGAATTTTCTGCTGATATTCCAGAGCAATAAGGACAAAGACCAATTGTGAAGAACTGGAAAAACGCTTTACAAGATTGAATGAGAAATAAACAGAATAAATTCACTGTGGATAAATGTGAAGGGGGAGACAAATGTAAAGGTGGACGACTGAAAACAAATACGATGGGCTCTCATCAAACCATTATGACTCAAGTGAAAGCTTGATATTATGGCAACAATTCCGTGACAACATCAGCTCAGTGTTCAACAGTAATCAAAAAAAATGTTAGATCAAATGCTAAGAATCATTGGGAAAGAAACAGAAAGCAAAATATGTCATTATGACACTGTGTAAATTCATTATTCTTCCAGACTCTCAATACCATGAACCATGCTGCCACTCAGTATGCAAAAGTGATATATTATAAATAGAAAAGCTACCGAGAAGGGCAATGAGGGCAATTAAAGACATGGAGTGGCTTCCATAAAAAGTACAATTGCATTGACTGGGTCTCTTGATCACGGAAAAAAAGATTAATTCAGAGACTAGACAGAGATCTACAAAAGCATAAGTGTTGTGACAAAGAGGACTAGGGAATGAATTTTATTTTCTCGTCCAATTCAAACACCAATCTAGCAGGTGCTAGGGTAGGAAAGGCAATTTTCCCACAGCATGCATTAGACCTGGGAACTCATTGCCAAAAGACGCCTTGGATGGTAAAATTTCTGACTCGGGGGGAAGACATCTACCATGAATTATTAAATTAACTCAGGGAACCACTACTTATGTGAAGATGTGTACTGTGTGTCTTAGCTGTATTTGTCTCCCTACAATCTTCCTTTTGTGGCTTAGGTATTGCTAAAGAGCTTCTAGGTCCTGAGGATGTCCTAGCAAAAGACCAGGAGCTCATAATCTCTCTCTCAGGGAAGACACTCTGGGTCACCAGTGGAGCTTGCTGGTTGAACTACTGTGCTTGGAAGCAGCAGAGCAAAGTACATACCTGCATGTTCCTGATCACTGTGAGCCTGATAGAGCCCAGAAAGCACCACATCCAGCACCCAGAGACAATATATCTGTGTAGAAAGAGCCTTTGCACCTCATCCTGCAAGCAGATGGTGGAGTTCTTCATACAATTTTTATGTATTAGGCATAGAAGAATCCCTTGCTGTGCTTCTGAAATTCAGTGTAGAGGAACTGGTTGCCAAGCTGTGTGCAAGTCACCTCTCCAGGGTTCCCCTTGTGCAGTAACAGCTTCGGAAAAACATGTACTGGTAATATTGGAAATAATTTCTTACTGGAAATTTCTAATCCAGCTTCCAACTCAAGTGAGACTGTTGGCAACACTGGATCAGGTCAGATGTGGGTTTTTTCTAGCTGATTGTTTCCAAGGACTACAGGAGTCTCTACTACACAACTCTGGACATCCCACCCCAATTGAAGGATTAGTTTTTTATTGAACTTCATGAAGTTCACTTTACCCAATTTGTTCAGCCTGTTCAGGTCCCTCTAAATGGCAGCCCCACCCTCCAGCATACCAACGACTCACCCCAATTTGGTATTGCTCACAGACTTGCTGAGTGCTCATTCGATCCCATCAGCCAGGTTATTCATAAAGTTAAACAGCATTGGCCCCAGTGTCAGTCCCTCACACACACCACTGATAACCAGTTGCCAATTGGGTTTTGCACCACTGACCACTTGATGGTCCAGCCAGATTTCCACTCATCTTATTTTCCCCTTGTCCAGTCTCTGTCTCCCACTGTTGCTACAAAAGTGCTATGGGAGACTATGCTAAGGGTCTTGCTCAAGTCAAGGAATAAAACATTCACTGTTCTCCTCTTAACCATGCAGCTTCATCATAAAAGCCATCAGGCTGATCTGACATGGATGTTCCCTTATTAAACTCATACTGGCTGTTCCCAGTTACCTCTTTGCTGCTCAAGCAGCTGGAAACAGCTTAAAGAAGATTTTGCTCCCTAAGCTTCTCTGGAATGGGTGGTATAAGAGGAGGCAGTGGAGGTGGTCTCTGTCTCACAACACTTTCCAGAGGAGAGGAGTGAGCAGGGACAGTGCCACCTCCTTCTGTGTTCAGCACATCCCGGTTGTCTCCCCTTGCCTGTTACTGATGAAGAGCAAGATCCTTAGAAAAGAACTTTTGGTCTGAACTGCCAGGGGTTTTTTTGTGAGTTGTTAACTCATATGGTTCAGCAGAGAACAGGAATTGAATCCCCTGTGACATTGAATCTCCCAGAAATGCCTCAACCATGCTAGCTTCTTGAAAACAGGTATGATGGGCTGCTGGGAATAAGCACAAGGCCTTCTTTGAGTGTTTGGTGGTGTCTTCCTAGAAAATGTACCACATGGGAAATGAAAACTCAAAGTTTGTGGGTCAAGCTTGGTAAGAAGAGAAAGGAAGTTTTCATAGCATACCTGTTTGAGGTTGCTCCACTAACTAAGTGTGTATCTCAGTCCAGTAGTCAGAAGACCAATTTCCTTCTTACAATGAGATAGCTCCTGGGAGTTTTACTATTTCCACAATAAGCACTGAACACTAGCCATCAATGCACAGCTTCAGCCCAAATCCCCCACAATGCCAGTTTACAGACACATGACATCTGGAAGAACTTCCCACTTCTCCAGCCAAGCAATTAAATTCTCTCCTCATTTCTGGTCTGCCTTACAAATAGCATGGGCGACCATGACATGATCCTGGACACACAATGCTCCCACTTAGCTGTAAGAGACAACTCGTTACAACGAGTACATAGGTTGTCTGAATGCATCATGAAGAACAGCAAGGCTCTTCTCAGTATTATGTGAGAAGAACAGCAAGGGAATGCTGTTTGTAAGCTGAGTGCTGCTCCAGCTACATGTGGCATGTGTTGTTCAAGGTTTTAATGTAATGTCATCGGAACAGGTCCTGGATGAAGGAACTTTGTTCCAGCCTGAGTTCCAGATCTTTACACCAGGTGGGAAACTCCATGCATGCAACTTGAGCAGTGGGAAGCTCAAACTCTGCTCACTCATCACTCTGGCACGTTCAGAAATATTCCTCGGATCATTTGTGTCAAGCTGCCCAGTCGGCATCTCACTGGAGGGCAAGTTCTTCACTTCTCTCCAAACTCTAGCTTTAACCGCTGCTCCTTCTGGTGATGGCTGCAGAGATTTAAGATGTTGTCTCACATAATTTAATTGGTACTGTCTTTCTGTTGATGGCTGGCTCCACACAAAGCCAGCTCTTTGGTTTGCGCTCGTTCCTGTAAATTTAAGCTGATGTATTCAGCTATGAGTGGGGACAGCTCCTGCATAAGCTCCTGCTGCTTTCTGCAGCCTAAGCAGACTCAGGAACAACAGTTGTATTTAACTATTCATTAACAATTAATTAAGTCCCTTTCCAACAGTGGCCTTTGGCAGACACTTTGAGAAATGTGCAGAAAAGAGGTAAACTTTGTTCTTCTTCCAGGAATTCCACCCAAGCATTTGGTGATTCATGAATTTCAAACAAAATCTTTCTATTTAATAATCCTCAAAGACTTTCTCTTTCAGGAGTCTCATAGATTTTGGAATCCACAGACTTCTCACATTCAGCAAGCAATTTTGCAGGTTATCTACAATCCAGTAGGCAGACCAGTATTTACCCTCCCATTTCACTTCTGATTTAAAGTTCTAGATTTAATGTTCAACATTTTGTCTTTTGGATTTTTTTTTAACTTGAAAGACAAACTCATCCACCTTAGCTGTTCCTTATACAGAAGCTGTTCTCTGGGCACCACCTCTGTTTTTTGCTTCTGGACCATAGAGAAAACGAGTTTGTGAATGATGTCTTGCCTTTAGTGATAGAGAGCTTAACTAACTGGATTTATTGCGTACCAGCCAATCTGTGGTATATGACAGTGTGCCCCCATTTGGCCTAAGGAAAATACAAGGCACATTATCTCATACAACTAGTTTAGCTTTGTTTTTTATTAATGTTTATGAAATAACAGTTTTGGTTTTTTAAAATTGTGGCTTGGAAGTCAATTCAATTTTCAAACCGACTCCTAGACCTTACTTTCCAGCACCGTATGTCAGTCCCCATTTTTCTCCTGGAATGCCCTTTCACCCTATCAGAGAGTGAAAACTAGGTTGCAAATTTTTTTTCTTTTAATTTATTTAAGCAGCCTAATTGTATTTCCAAGGTTATTTTAATGGCTGTGTACCTAGTAATATTTTGTTGAACTGTAAGAGTAACATGGAGTTATAAAGTTATAGTGGGAAAGAAGGGAGAAACAGTTGAACCCTGTGACTACAGAAGCAGAAATCTCAAGTGCACTAATTAGAACCATGTTAAATGGGGAAACTAATGTCCGTCTTGTCATAGAAATTCTCCATTAAATTATGATTCAGGATTTTTTAAGACACATGTCTTCAATACTAGTAAACGGACATTTCTTGGGTTCTTGTTATTTGTGCATATCTGAGAAGAGTCTGCAAATGTTTGACTTTGGGGCTGCTAACTCTACACTAGTAATGTACCTAATTAATGATGTGCTAGAGATTTTGACACTATTTTATCTTGTCTTTATTAGTCTACCAGGTCGTTCTCCTGACAACTTACATAAACACATGTACTTGGTGGGATAAAGTTTCTCACTAATTCTCAAGAAACAAAAAAGCCTAAAAGCTCAGAGCTTGGACCTTACCTGTGTGCATATCTAGAGGGAAAAGTAGCTTTTATCTGACTATCTGTAGGCAATGAAGAAGATCTATTATCAAACTACACAGAGGAGAAAAACTTTGTCCCTATACCTACTATGATGTCTCAGTTGAAGGAAGCACTAACCATTTTAGGTCAGGACCCATCAAACATTTTGATATGCCAGCTGTCTCTGAAATCAATGGGATCAGTGTTAAACTAGGCATCCATCGTAGGCTGGCTAACAACCGCACAGTTTAAATGAGATTCTGTGTATAGGAATGATCTCACTAAATTTTCAGCATAAAAAAGCTGCCATATATGTAATCTCAGGTGTCTTGATAACCACCAGGGAGAAAAAGACCCCTCCAGAAAACAATTCAACTCTGAAATATCAACCTTGGGGCAAAAGAGTTGGAGCCATCCCATGGAGAGCCCTCACCTTTCCCCTTTTTACAGAGGGATCTTGGATGATGCAGTTAGACTAGATGTCAAAATTCTAGACATCTAAAATGAAAGAAGATAAATCACATCTTTTTCATTTTCTTTCCCCTTTGCAAGAAAGCCGCACGTCCCTTCTGGAGTATATCCTTAGAGCACACGTGCTACGTTGCCAACTCTCTGCTGTCAAGATCTTCTCTGCAAACATGCCTGGCTGCACTTCTTTGCAGGGCAGCAGGACTAAAGACAGCGGGCAGGTCTTCTCCAATTTAGCAGCAGTGTTGCACATCAGGGAGCCGTGCACGTCCCCCTTTGGCAGCAAGTTAATGCCAACTCATTCTGCAGATGGGAACTGCCTCTCAGTCCTAGGAAGAATACAATTATTTTTATTTTTCCTGCAAACAGCTATTCTCCTCCTTTTTTCTGCCTTCCACCCCACTCTGGCCTCTTTCCAGCACTTGACAAACAAGTGTGTTCTGTGCTTGTTTGGGTAGCTTTCAAAAACTCTGTCAGATTTCTGAGCAAGCACACTCCCCAGGCTGCCCTCACAATTTCTGTGAAGATGAAGAGACGATGGTGACACTATCATCCTATGTTCAGTCTTCCAGGCTATCAGCTCTCGTAGTTACAGAGAAGGACAAAATGAGCTTAAAGAAGGCGTAAATAAATATGGGTTTAGATTTACCGTTTTCCAATTGTAACTTTTCCTTTTTTTCTGTTTCTCCTTTAGAGAATCTTCCGTTGGATCAAATACACAGAATATTTCCGTGACCCTCCTGCAAAGTAGTGCCAGGAGCATTGAGAGGTAGATTTAAATAGTCAAGTGAACTTGACATTTTAATGTTAACAGGCACAACTCCAGGGTAAGTATAATCGTCCCAAAATATCTGAGAAAACCTAGTGTTTCACCCTATTCAAGAAGTACATGTTAAATATACGTACAGGCAGGATATGCGGCCAAGGCAAGGGAGATTATCTAAATTTTAATTGAGACAACATTGTCACATTGTTTTATAGATAACTGATGAAAACTTTGTAGCAGTTTTTCAGGATGTCCTGTGGGGGAAATTGAAGTCCTGAGAAGCTGAGTCTTTCTGTAGCCAGATTATACCTATGTTAAGAACTGTTACAAAAAACACTTCCTCAACAGTAGTTTGCTCCCGCTACCCAGTAATATGACTTCCATTAGCCTTGTCCTGTATGATCTTGTATAAAACTTGCAATGAGTTATAGGAATTCATGAGAAAATTTCGAAGGTCTTGCACAGAGTGGGGGAGTTTTACTACAGTCTGAATGGTTTCCTATTGTCATACAAGTTTTATAACATCTCTATTTCTTCCAGTCCAGGTTTTCTTTCTTGTCTTTTCCCTTGCCAAGTGAAAACTTTCCCATTTGTTTGAAACTATGGGAATCTGGAGAAGAGGGACCATGTAAATGATTCATTCCTGATTTATATATTTCTGGCAGGCTTATTTTTTCAAGCACCTTTTCCTGATATGTCTCCGAAATTCATTGTTGAGATTTCCTACTTATTGCCAGTTATGGTTGCAGTTATTAAATGGGATGAGTATGATCCTTAGTTGATGGAAATCAGCATAGCCCATAAAACTTGTAAAATGGGCAGTGTTTTTGTCAGCTTCAAGGCCAGACCATATACCAATTAGTCACTCCAGCTTCTAAGGCCTAAGTTACTCAGTAACTCCATCCAGTAATCCTTGCAATAAGCCAAATAGCCAATGGCTATACAGAGGGTCATAGCCTTATTGACTTGATTTGCAATATAAGCATTGTATTTACCAACCAGACAATCAGAGAGCTCATAAACAACTTTCAATTTTTTTGATTCTTCCAAGGAGAAGAAGTGAGAGGAATGTTTACGCACATACTGGACCATTTTGATTGTGGATCATGGAGTTACATGTTGCTTCCCGTATTCTGCTAGGCCATAGCATATACTATTTTTTTATGTATCACAGCCATAATAAAGTAGCTTGCAGAAGATGGAACAAGGAACTCAATCACTGAAAATCCCATCCTGGCAGTGATCAGCCATTGCAAGCCCACACCTACTCATCAGCAGCCTTTCATACCTTTTGTTCATATAGCGTGGCTGATTCACTCTCCAGGAAAAGTGATTGATTTGCACTTAAGGGATGCTTTTCGTCCTGAGAAGTGTCACACAGCTGTTATCAGTCGAACTCCTTGCCTTTATTTTAGCATAACTTGGCTTGGCTCCCACCTGCCTTGCCACAGCTATGACAGGGGACATCTGTCTGCAATACACAATTGATTCTGGACTCTTTCTCTGGGTTAGATAGCATAAATCTTCAGCTTTCCCATTCCCTGACTTGAGGGAATGCACTTAGAGCAAGTTGGCACAATCTCTGTCTTAGTGAAAAATTGAGTGCCAGCTCTTCCAAGTTTTGGACTGAACTTAACACTCATTGTAATTTAGGAGACAACTCTAATAGTCCTCAGGGCAACCCAAGGGAGGACTTGTTCTTGCAGTCTCCTCAAGAATCCTTATTACTGTGATAAGAGGGAACAGTCCCATTCCACCCTCTGGGTTGGTGCTACTTTATCAAAATGCCCCTATTCCTTCCCCACAAGCCCCTCCACATCCTCAAATTTAGTGCAGACTAAGCTCTACTTTCAGTACTTATATGGTCCCCGCTACTGAGAGATGGGTTCGTTGTTCTGAATCTGATGGAAATTTTTAGTGCTGTTAGAAAACAGTGCCAGCTGGAATCTTCACTCTATGTGCGTCCAGCAAGCAGCATTTTCCATTTCCTCAGTAAAATCCTCTTGGCTACAGCGAGCGCTGCAGAAAACCACACACTCATGCAAATGAGGAATGACACAGATCAGGATCTTGCAGATTTAAGTTGCAGATTTGAAGACAAGGAAGAAAACTGGAGGCTTCAGAAGATGAGGTTCATCTCCTCCGGGTGTCAGTCAGGTCATCATCTCTCAACTTGGTGAGATTATACAGCAATAATACATGTGATCTCTGCAGGCAGGCTTTGCAAGCAGCACTCTTCTCTTCGACAGGCAACTGCTTTTCTTGGTGCCGGCTCATGGATTTCCAATAGTATCTATGAAAACAATCTTGTTTTGGAAAAACGTTTGGACCAACAGGTTTGAGACTTTCTGGATATAATACTAAGCCACTTCTCAGTTGTTGGCAGAAATAACTAATTACATCATTTGCATATATTTCTAATTCATGGCTTGTCATTTCCTGTTTCCGATTTTAGAAAATCAAAACTCCCTGATTTAGGGCCAGATTCTCAGCCCTGTTGTTACTGAAGATACACCAGTTTACGCTAGTTAAGAACATGGCATGCAGATATTCTTGGGTTTGGAGGGGAGTTTTATGCTTTTGGCTTTCTGAGCTAGATATATCTTTTAAAAAAAACCAGCCTGGGATCGAGATATATCCTTACTGATAGTCAGGCATAACATACCATCCGGCATTCTGAGCTGCGCGCTCCCTGTGCTCTTGCACATGAATGTGAAGAACCTGGAAAATGCCCAGAATGTGGAAGTTTGGTGTTCACTGGTGGAGCTGATGACCCACACTGAGAAAACTGGAATCCAGGGCAGTACCACTAATAACCAAGCTATTTTTTCAGCATAGTCTGGTTTTGAATGAGACAGACACTATTCTGTCCTGCAGAATAGATGACGCTCTGAAGATCTAGGTCCCAGCTTTCCCAAGCTGCAAGATCCCCAAGAAGCTGGAGATCCAAGCCAGCTTGAGCAAGACGCTATAAACCTAACTGGGTATCATGGGGATGTAAAGCATCTCAATCACCAACTACTGCTAGAGATTTACACTTACAGCTCTGCGGTATCCAAGAAATTTTTCTGCACTTCCTGGTGGGCTTGTGCCCTTAGTCTTCCTCAGCTTCCTGGATGCAAACTCATGATATTAGCATACCTCTATTGTGCAAGGATACTTTAAGGATCTGTTCAGCGACGCAGGGTGGTGTAAGATGCTGGAAAGAAGGGCGCAATGGAGCAGTGAGACTAACATCACCTCCCGCAGACCAGCAAGGCTGAAGAAGATCTCACAAAAAACAGTGTGAGCAAGGAAACTCTGCTCAGGTAGCTGCATAGCCATGTTTGTTTCTCAGAGTGGGTGGCGGCCTCAAAAGTTACACGGGGGCTATAAACTTGTACTCCAAAAACTTCAGCAAGTAACTCGATAAGCAATTTTGTCTGTGTTAGCAGCAGTGACTATGCTCTGAACACCAGCGATGATGGTTCTCCGGGGTGGGAATCTTTGGTAAAAGAGCACTTTAGTGTTCCTAAGGGGTGTTATCCTGCCTCACTTTCTAACAAAATCTTCAAAGCCACATTAGAGCAAGGATTTCTTTTAAAAGGGTCTGGACCCGATTCCCACTTGATGACAGCTGTTGTAGAGAAAGCTCTGCTCAGTTTACGCTGGCTAAGACTCTTCCTCATCTATTTTCCTTGCCTCAGTCAAAATCAGCACCAGTAACAGTTTGCAGGGGAGTAAGTGACAAAGCTTCAGTGCTCTTGAGTGGTTTCTTCAATATGAGCATTAACGTAGGTATCTAATTGCAAACTGACCTAGTGCAGCCCCAGTTGTGGATTATGGTCTTCAAAAAGACAGACCTCTCCCCGTGCTCTGCTTACCTCTCCAGAGTGCTGCAGGGAGCCCTGTGTATATACACGGAGTTTTGTGGGTGAAAAGCACTGGGGAAGCACAAGACATTATTGTATTCTGTAGATGCATTTTGCCAGGCCCTGACCTTTCAGATTCTTGCCGAATGTCTCCTCCTTGCAAGCAAGGGAAAAGAGTTAACATGTCACTGCTGCTTTTCAACCTCAGCAGAATAATTTTTAACAGGGCATGAAAAGAATAAGCCTTGTCGCTTCCTTCCTTTAACCTTTAAAGAGAGTTTCGTCTTTCCATGAACTCTGCTTCTGCTTTGTAATTTGAACTTGCTATTAGGAAACTGGCATTTTAAAACCAGTTCATGTTTCTGATCAAAGATGTTGATGGTTGAAAGGACCTATGTCACTAAGTCCTCTCCCTGGCTCAGCTGGTGTTATTTGCTGAGGTCTCGACAAATTGTTCCTTCTTGGTTTTCTCATTGATCTGTCTCATTCCTTATTTCAGTACCTTTCTCACTCAAAGATATATATATAATCTCTCTCTTACTCCCACAGAAAAAAATCCTCTGAGTCCATGGGCACTGCACTGATCTCAGACCATGCTATTCTTCTCTCAGTTTTCACTCTTCACTCACAGCCTGCTTTAAAGCAGTTAGGATGAGAGATGAAGAATGCTCTCAGGAACATGGGAATGCTTTTGTTGTCCAGCTCCATGTGTTTTTGTGGTATTTAACAAATTCTTACAGAATGTGACCCCTTCCTTGAGAAGTACTGGATGACTGAGGAGCTTGGGACTTTTTAAACACTTTTCTATTTGCATTTTTATGTACTTAAGCACTGCAGAAAACCTGATCTTTGCTTACATGTGTCCCATGCTAAAACACTGTGCTTTAACTTAATTGTAGAAATTTACAGTCCCAATTTTTTTCTTTGATTTGGCTCGGATTTAAACCTTACTAATTGACTACTGTAGTGTTCCTCCCGGTTTACACTCATGAAATTGAAATTTGGATTAACTCCTAAAATGGTAGATTCTCCTTGATAACTAGACTGAATAGTCTAAACTCTTCTATCAGCTATTTCCTTGTAAATGTGAGTTCACTCTCCACATCCTAGTGGGATTAATTTGGATTTGGGCTAGAGCAGCTCAGAGTCTACAGAGCTCTCCTATGCAAATCTGGATACCTATTGATAAGATTGGTAAAATTCTCTTTACTTCAGCAGAGCCAGGATCTCACTGCTTATAACTCAATT
>VZSC01004626.1:15699-31439 GCA_013398225.1 Steatornis caripensis
CCCCCCCCCCCTCCCTCCCTGCTCCTCCCGCCCCGGCTCGGGCCTGGCCGGAGCCGCTGAGGCCGCGGCCGGCCCCGCTCACGGGGGAAGGAGGGGTCAGGCCGCTGCCGCCACCTCGGTGAGGGCGGCGAGCGAGCCTGCGTGTCCGGAGGCCCCTTCTAGGGGAGGGTCGCCTTTCCCTGCCCCCTTCTCCCCTCCCTCCGCCGCGCCGGGGGGCTGGCCCTGGCCTGAGGACGGGGGGAAGGAGGAGCGGGCGCGCCGAGGGGGCTGCTCCCCTCTGCTGGGGTCTGGCAGCCGCTGCGGTGGGGGGAGACGGCGGCGATCCCCGCTGCCGTCGCCGCGGTGGCCCCTCGGCTGTGCGCTCCGTCCGCAGGCCAGCGCTCGGCTCTTCCTGCCGGCTCGGCCTCCTGCTGCCGGCGCGCTGCGGGCTGGGGTCTCCATTTCCTCCCTCCCACAGCCCCGTAGCGGCTGCAGCCTCCCGGGCTCGCCTGGGGTACCCGTCTCCCCGCGCACGGAGGTTCAGGCCGCCGTGGCCGCGTTTCGCGAACAGCGCGTTTGTCAGCGGCTGTGCTGCACTAGTTTGTGTAGTTGAAGTGTAGGTAAGCCGTATCCAGATGGCGGGTGGGGCTGGGAGAGGTTATCGGCTTCGCTGGATGGCTTCAGGCTCTGTCGTGTCATGGAATCTGGGAGCAAAGGGAAGAGGAACGTGGAGAGAAGAAAGGTTACCAGCTCGCTCGGGGGCATTGTATGTTATTTAGGGGAAAGTTAGGTTAATGCTGTAGGAGTTTGCGCAGTTAATATGGGACGGTGTTTTTTCTTTTTAGTGTTAGGCTGTTTCTGTGACGAGGACTCCTTTCTAATTAGGAACTACAATGTTTGGGTGACTGGTACCTAGTTTTCTTATAGAAAAGTTTCAAAATAAATGGAACTCTATTTTATATTACTATTCTCAACAGTTTGGCATAAAATCTTTCAGTTTACAGGTATTCGTGGTGCTCAGATTGTGCTGTTGCTGCTGAGGCTGCTATGTTCACCTCCTAGTGATACATCTTTTTCAAAGCTGTGTGTAAGGAGCTAAATAATTGAAAATATTGCCAGTGTATGTGCTGAGACTAGTTTTACGTGTGGGAGTCTCTTTACCTGCCTTTGTTTGCTCTCTGTCTGATTTTACCACTCTCCCTTTCACTCAGAATCATCTTCCAGGGCACCAGCGTTGGTGGCTGCTGTTTACTATCAGGGACTCAGGTTCAGTATGTAAGGGTATTTTCCCCTTGCTGGAACAACCCTCTCTTCACCTCAGGCTCTTGATAGAACAAACCCTATACTTTTACCGAGGTTGCTACATATTATTGGTGTGCGTCTCGGGCTCCTGCTGTTCTGCCCGCTCCAGCCAAGCTCACCTTCAGTCTTGTTTACTTCCTAGTTTATCTCTCTAGCTCAGCCCTTTCCCCCTGTGCAGAGCTGGGCAGTGACAGTGCCTGTTCTCGGGTATGAGCTGTGAGTTGCTCTCCACATCGTGAGGCTCTCCTTTTCCTTCCTGTGAAATCATCCACGCAGAGCCTTAGCAGCGCAGTGGCTTCTAAGCAGTCCAGACAGCTTCCTGCTCCACACCAAATCGTAAGGCAGGGTAGAGTTCTTTTGAGTAGAGCTTTTTAAGAGAGCGTGGCTGTACTGTGAACCAGTCTGGAAACAGCGGCTGTCAGCAGGATGCTTAGTTGTTTTGTGTAAGGCTACGTGTGGCCTGCGAGCTGCCAGTGAAAGTCCCCTTCCATACGTTAATCTGACACCTATAAAATGAATGTACGCTGAAATCCTGTTCTGAGGAGTGAGTGAGAAGTGTGGTTTACAACCCTTCACTGAGCCGCAGCTGCCGTGAATGCACCAGAACTACAGGCTTTACATGTCTGTCAGCACATCCTTGACACCGCTTAAACGCTCCATTCATATCTCCTGTAACTTGGATCTTGCCGCCGTTTGCTTCTCCAAACGTTGCTGATGCATGCAAGCTACTTTGCTCTTCCAGCTGCCGTCGCTAAACTGGACACCGCAGCCAACCCCGTTCTGAGGGTGCCTGTGGTGCTGGCCTCCTGCCAATGTAATCGCTCAATTTGCCACAGGGTTTGCTATTTTAATCTTTATTCTTTTTCTGGAAACAGTATAAAGCAAGTTAGGAGGCCATATCTGACTAATTTCAAAAACTTGCTGCTGAATGTGGAAACTTTGTTCAAACATGCTGTTACATCGCGAATAAGGTGTTTTTTTATACAGGAGGGACACATGAAATCGCTGTTTTTGTGAGTAGTAAGCCTATGATCCCTATTCCTTTATCCTAAATACCATTTTAGTTCTTGAGTTGGTGTTGAATTTGCTGACACATTGCACACGTACACTTTTTTTGCCTTCAAGAAACTATGAAAAGTAAAAAATTGGGAAATATGAGAAATTTTTTTTAAGGACAGTAAGTTTGATACTGCTACGTTTTGGTGTGTCTTTTTCTAGAAGGACAGAAAAATGTCGGTGGCATAATAAAAATACTGTCATTCCATTTAAAAAAGTGATTAAAATGTGCGTAACTTCTGTAACTTGCTGCTTGGTGTTCGTGTATTTATAAATTCAAAACGTCGCATGCCATAGATTCTCTTTTTTGTTCTTTGAAAGGATATTTGATTTTTGCCTGCTACTCAAAATCTTAATTTATTGTTGAAGCGGCAGTTGTTGGAAAGAGTGCCTTCGTGAAGGAGGTTATGCCATGGTGTGGAAAATAGAAACGTCTTTTCCTAGCACAAGGAACAGCATTGAGCCCTCTGTAGCAAACTAGTGAACCTAAGGTTATTTTCTAACTAGTTGTTTAGTTGTAAGTTACCTCTTTAAAATTGTTAATAGACTTTTGAAACTTAAGTCTTTCCTGTTGTTTTTCAGTGTGTGTACCTGCTTTTAACTCACATACATTTTCTTGAAGATGTGCATGGCTGGATGTTGACTCTCTTTAGGACTCTGTAGTCCTAAAGTGGGGTGCAGGGAAGGGTGTGCTCATGCCTTACTTGGGGTGGTAGAAATGGCAACGTCTTCGTCTGTTGGAATTTAACTCCGCTGGTGTGCTCTTAGCTCGTGCTCCAGTAGCAGTAAGAACTCCTGTACCTCCTGTCACGGGTCTGCCCTTTTCTTCTTAGAAAAGCTTTTTGTATTCTTTTGGGAATGAATCTGGATCCGCTCTTCCTGCGCTAGCTTCACTGGTATCACAGAGTTGCCCAGTTTCTTTGGCTTAATTTTAGATAGTAAATTTATGTTGAAATTCATTGTAAGCTGCCATACATAGAAGAGGAAATGAGAACTTAATGCACAGCTCTCTTTGTGTGATATTTTTTTCTTAAATTTAAATTACTTTTGACAACCTTATAACCTACAAAACGCAGTGTAACTTTTTCAAGGGTGTTGTTGTCATGGCCAGTATATTTCCTAAGGAAGAAAAAGACTGCGTGTTATTACATTGCTTCAGCTAGCTGTGTAGTTTTAAGGTGGCTTAAAGATGAGGTAGTCATTTGAGGAAAATATAATTGATGTTGTTATACGTGTGAACCAAACTTTCTCCTTTTGTTAGTGAATTGAAGTATACTGGTCACTGTGTGAAAAGCAAAACTTTTTTCAGCAGCGATTCTCTGACTGACTGCAGTTACATTGGATTTTGTACACTTATTTTTCCGTTGGCTTGAAATTTTTGACTTCTGTGGAATCGTCGTGTACTCATGTGTACTTGGTGGTGTGTAGTAATGTATGCAGAAAGAATGCAGAGGAACAGCCGAACCTTCCTGACTTCCAGGAAAGTACCACTTGCACAATTTGGATACCCTCTCCTGCACTGCTATCACCCCTAGTCTTCCTCCATTTCACAGAAGGGTGAGAAAGGGAGTTAAAGGCTTTAACTCTGTAAGGAAAATATGTCTTAGATTATCATATGATGGTCTGTTCTGCCCACTTTGAACAGTACAGGAGGGAAAGATTTTTCCACTTCAGAAAACAGCCCTTCTAAATACTTTTGGCCTTCCAGAAATTGCAGCGATCAAGTCAATGAACACAGGAAACTTATAACTGCTAAATTGGCTTTGCAAACATGCACAGTTCTCTCTAATTAGGAACTTTACATGCCTAATGAAAGTCTCGTTCATGTCGACTAAGCATGTGCTGACAATAGCTTCACAAAACTTGTAAGGCTTGTCAAAATTCTGTTGTGTATTGCCTCCTTTATTCAAAGTTCCAGCGGAATACTTGGTCGTATTTTTAGTGATGGAATTTCTAATACTCAGACTATCAGAAAATATTACTAAATTTGAAAATTAAGAAAAGTCAACCTCCAGTATCTTATTTTTAGTAAGTTATGAACTAGAAAAAAAATAGCTGGTGGAAAATATTACGTGGTTTTAACTGTAGTGGCTGTGGGCAGGCATCTATTCCATGTATTGTCTGATTTGCTGTAGTATCATGCATCCTTTCTGATGTGCACACAAAGCAGCCTGCTAAAGTTTGAGCTATCTTTTCCGCTATCAACTAGGGAAGTACTGCACTTTCCAACTCAGTGCAAGGGTTTTTTTGTTTTCTTTTGCCATTTGTTGTAATACCCAAGGCTGGACTTAAACATTTACTTCTGCATTTTATGCTGTCGAAATTGGGAAAAGTAAAAGACAGCCTACATAACATCATCCCCAGATACGCTGTGCAAGTCCAGTCTATCTCATGTCTTACGCCGGAGTTGTAATTAGTTGGTAAACTGTTCTCTTTGGTAGCCATTTCTAAGAAGTAGTGTTTTGATGAGACTTTTTAGTATGGTCTGGGAAGTGTTTTTTTTAATCCTCAGACTGAGATGATGCCCGTATTTTTGTATGCTCATGGCTTTTAATCGGCGGCGTCTTTCAGAGTGTTTAGCGAGCACTATAGGTTAGTGCAGTTGATTTTAACTTCTCCATTTTAATTTGTTTTGCTATTGCTGTTCTCTTTTCAGAGTAAACTTAGGGCTTTTAAATAAAAAGTTGTAGCATGGGCATTATTTCATCTATTCCTGTAGTCTCTTTTTGCATTTTGTATTAAGGAAAATATTTTTCTGTAGTATCTTTCTTTGTAGCCTTGCTAGCTGTGAAGCCGTGTGACCAGGCTTTCTAGAAGGAAAGGTTTGGCGGGTTGTTTTTTTTAAACTGTATGACTTCACAAAACTGGACACAGCCAAGGTAGAAGCAAATCATTCATTCAGATAGGAAAGTACTGTTGATATAATTGAGTCAATTCAAAACTCGCTTTGACGTTTGTCATCCTTGCTGCCATCACTGTTGTCTTTTGCATTCGGTTCTCATTGAGCTGTCCACAGTGCTGCCAAATTTTGTTTGTGAAACTGCTTTTATTTTAATTACAGATCTGGTGAGAGTCCTTCATTCGCTCCTGTCATAATTTGTTTGTCCTCTCCTATTTTTTGCCAGTTCTGCTCAGTTGTGTTTGGGTTTTGTTGTAGGTTTTAGTCTCTGTTCAACCTTCATTAAACAGGCAACTGAAAAATAAAACTCTGTGTTGCTGAAAGTACATTTAAAAGCTGTCCATGTGTCAGCCTGTAGTTTTACATTCATCTTAAACTAGTCTGATCTAGAAGAATGCTTGTGCGGGCGTTAGTGTGGGAGGCTGCCTTGTGCACTGTTGGGCAGACCCATCCCAACTAAAACCAAGTCCCTTTCATTCCTTGCCTTCGTGCCCCCTCCTGGTTGGGTTTAGCTGCTTTGCTTCTCTGCAGGAACACTCATGGTAATGCAAGTTTTGGGATTGTAGGGCAGACTGCACAGCTGTGTGAACGCAGGATTTCTCATTTGATGCTAGTTCTGTCTTATACCAGCTTAAGTTGTATAGGAGCTTATTACGGCCTCAAGTGAAGGTGTTAAGGTCTGGGTGCCAGTGTTAATATATGCCACTATAGCTCTGCAGTCGTGAAAATCTCTGTCTTTGAGAGAAGTGTTAAAATATTTAACTTTTCGGGGATACAGAATAACTACATAAATCTGCACCATTTGGGGGCCCGCATGTCTTTCCTAACAGCTCTTCTGGCAACAACCTGATTGCATTCCCTTGTACAAGTTGCTTTATAATCAGAACGTGGAGAACATGCTTAATGTTAACTCTCCCACCTGTGTGAAGAGTTAAATCATGTAACACATAATTCCATAAAATGTGTGTAAGTCTGAAGACTGTGTGTTTAAACAGTATGTGAATTTTATGTCTCATGTCACTTCCAACCTATATTGGGGTATGACTGAAATAAGGGGTCCGTGGAGCAAAATTAAGTCCTCAGTCTCTCGAGGAATCAACTAATCTCAGCGTATCATCTTGGGAAGCTTGAAAATGTACTTTTGAAACTATGTTGGTTTTACAGTGCAGATTGATGTATAGGGAATCAAATTGATGATTTTGTATGTAGCCTGGAAAAAAAATTGTAACTCTTTTCTGGCCAGACAAGGAGCTGACTTGGCAGGCAGTGTTAGATACCGTGGGTGGCTCGGATCGGAGCTTTAGAACTTTCTGTCTTGGTGGTGCTTTTTTTGTGTTCTTAGTTCGATCATGAAATATATGTTAAACTTAATAATGTGAGAAAATAATGAAATTTAAATTTTTAATTTAGTAGTAGGAAGTGTGTGGATGTGCTAATTTAGGTTTATTTTAAATAAGCCAATTTTAGAAGAATTCCCAAGAGGGGAAGTTTCACTGGCTTAGCTAGATCAATCTAAAAATTGTTTGAAGTTAAACGTGTCATGTAGATGAATAAGGCTTTAAAACATAATTATTACTGGGGCCTCGTTATATACTTTCTGAAACTTGTTTAGCAAGTGTTCACTATTAAAGGACAGGCATCTATTCATACAAAGGGTAAATTCCTATCTAAATGTTGCTGTGTTCTTGGCTTTGCTTATCCTTCAATAATGAACTTATTTCATTGTCCTTTCATACAACTTGTGGTTTGCAGTGAATGCTCCCTTTCTACTGTGGTTTTTTTTTATCAGTCCCTCTGTTGGTTGTGCTCTCTTGCCCCATCATATTCCTCAATCCTTTCTGAAATCTTCATCTGCTCCTGTGTGGAGGACAAGTCTGAGGACTTTGGGAGAGCAGGGGTTTTCTTGTTTGTGTTTTTGTCTTTTTCTAACTACTAGTGGAATGTAAGGTTTCTCAAACAATGCTACTTGTCAACTTCAGCTCTTCTGACTTGAATATTTCTGTTGAGAAAGCTAATGAGAGACACAGGTTTAGAAAGAAAACCCAGAAAACCCTCCAAACCACAAACAAACCAAAAATAATAGAGAAGAAACCACAGTTCAGGTAGAAATGACAATACAGAAGAACGAATGTGTCTGTGAACCAGTATGTTTCTTTTTGGGAAGAGTTTCGGTATTTAATGAGGGAATGCCCAGGAATAATTTGTATGGATTCAGAATATTTGCATATGGGTGTGTTGTTTAAAAAGTGGGAGCTTAATTCAGAAGGGGGAAACTTCCCACTGGGGCAAGGAAGTGGAGCTTTATTGTTTGGGTCTCGTTATGTGATTAGAATACAGTAGTGGTAATTTTTTTCTAATTGTTTCTGACTTGCAAATCCCCTTTAATGTAAAATTTCAGTGGACGCAGAGGCCTCTCTGTAGGAAACTTGTATGTACGTTTGTTTTTAAGCTTACCTTTCACAGAATTCTTAAAATAATGCACAGACCAAACCCAGAAATTTACAGGACTGGGTGCCACATGGAGTAAAGTTTTGATAGTGACAACGCAGGAGAAAATTGGTTATTTCGCAAGAAAAAAATCTGTGGGGATTTGGATCTCGCTATAGTAAGATGCCGTTATTTGCGGTCTCCTCCCATATTGTTGCCGGCATGATGGGGGTGGCACAGTGCCACGGCTGAGTTTTAGTTTGTATCAACTTAATAGGAGAACTGAAGTTGCTTACAGGAAGCAGGTGGAAGAAAAAAACCTGAGGCGTAGTGGGGAAAAAAGATTCGCATAGGGGAGTTCTGCTGAAAGCCTGTGCTTGTCATATCTCAGTTATTCCATTATTATGAACCTGCACTTTACCTCTCTTTTCAGCAATGCTGAAAACCACAGCCCTATCTCTTGAAACCGCGTTAGATGCTGTTGGATCTCTCGCATGTTAAAGATGCTCCTACAACTGCTTTCACTATCTAAAATGATAAAATGAAGCATAACCTCAGCTCTTAACTATGAATTTTCTATTTGAAACGAAGCCACGAGAGTGCTCATGTTTCTGTAGATTAATCCAGTGAGGGATATGAGGAAAGATTTCTTTTTCAAGGAAAGCATGACTGCTTCTGAGTTACAGCTCAACAGTTGAGTTTTGTAAATTAAAAGATAATCTAGGTATGAAGACAACTTAAGATTTTTATTTTTCGATTTTACACAAAAAATGGTGCTAGCCGAAGTCTGTGGGGTTGTGAATGTGCTTGCAAAGGTATGGCACAAAATAGAGCCATCCTAGCTTATTTCCTTAATAAACTGAGGACAAATCATTTCTGTGTTTCATTAAATTGTACACAATGTGAACACCACAGGGAATGTGGGTTTGGGGCCTCTGTGGCACCAGTTTGCAGCTGGTGAGGCAGAGCTCACTAGAAAGACATGCCAGCAGCAACAGAGTAAAGCCCAAGCCGTTGGAGCTCATTAAACGTGGTGGAGCTTGTGTGCACGTGGACGCTAATGTCCCTAAGAATATAGAAAGCCAGAGGAGAGGCGTGGGATGTAATGGCAAGGCATCTGGAAGGAGAAGGAAGGGAAGGGAAAGGCGTTGGTAGAAGGGTTGAGGGGGGAGATTTTATGCTGAGAGCTGCAATTCTGGTTCAAATGACTTAATCCATCCAGTGTCTGCTTGTGAGCTATGATACAGAGACCAGTTCTGCCTATTCCTAACGGGGAAAAAAAAAAGTCTACGAAGTAGTGAGATCTCGAGTTTTAGAGGTAACGGAGTGTCATAGCGAGGTGTACAGCACTAATGGCGTTATTTGATGGCAGTTTGTTTGTGCAGAGCGTGTTGAAGTACTTAACGCGTTGGGTTTGGGGCAAAGTACCCCTCGCTGAGCTCAGTTCTGCACCTGGCGCTAGCTGGAATGATTCTATGCTCTCTCCTCGGGACTGAATGCAAGCGCTTGTTCATCTTGATAATCGCACCAAGTAGTTTGACAGAAACTTCAGCCTGTGCATTGAAGTAGATTTTATTGGAAGAGTCAATACTGATATATAAAGTAGTCATGCTTTACCAGCCTTGTAGTGACTTAAAAAAAAAGAAAGAAAAAAGAAAAAAATTAAAAAGTGAAGACAGTGGAGGGTGGGTTATGCTGTTTCCTACACACCTGTGCAGTTGCAAGTGTCAGCTAATGCAGAAGGAGGGGGAGCCACGCTTCTTTTCTAACCTAAATGCCACGTTCCAGGAAATAAGGGGTAAGGGAAGGGTAATGTGGGGTGGTGAGTACAGAATTTCTGCTCTTACCTTCTGCAGTGGAGAAGTGACATGAAGGGAGGAATAGGTGCTAGTGGGTGGGCTTTTTTCTTTTAGATGTGTTTATTCACTACGTAGGCCTTTTGGAGTGGCAAAGAAAATAGGGTGTGTTCAATGAAGGCATTGTTCTTTACGAATGCAGAAAATACTATAACATTCTTTATTTCAGATTGTTAGCAAAGGCATCTGGAATTAATTTCAACATCATTTTCCAAGGTACGGAAAAGTGAATGAATCGCTACAGTCAAGTGTGATAAATAGCACTAAGAATGTTCTCCATTTCCCCCTTCATTGAGTAGAGGTTTGCCTGAAGATGAAGTTATTTTGTAGTTTGAATTCACATTTAAGTTTAAACTGAGTTGCTGTCTTGTGGGTAAGCCATCAGCATCCCCTCCATTGTTTGGATGAGGCTCACTATTTGGATGACTTAATTCAGCATTGCAGTTTGTAATTAAAAGCATTTCTCTGCATCCCCTAAGAAGGATTTCAATAGTATTTTGTACAATTTTATGTATAGGGATTGGTTAAGCCACCTGACTTCTTAACAGTAAGAATGGGTGTTTTATGCTCTGTGTGCTCTTCTGCCACTTGCCCCACTTGCAGGGTAGTGAGAACCAACTCGTTAACTATTTTGAAACTTTGGAGGCTGTTTCTAAAGGTCTAGGCTGCAAGGAGAGTGTGAGAGGATTAAGGAAAGTACTAACACTCGGTGTCTTTTGCTAGTTGACATTGCCCAGAAGAAGCTTGTGGGCTAGAAAGAGCCATTCTTAGTTTCTCGCCTGCTGCTTTCTGCTGGAGCATTGATCTTGTCCTCTTTGGTTCTCTGGTATTTTGTTCTTGTAGATCTTGCACATATTTTTACTTGAAATGTGGTCGTAATTTACAAGGCAAGCTGGATTGAGGTCTCGTTTCTCCCTTTCATCTCTGACTGCAACACCCGCTCACACCATTGGTGACTGGGAGCGATTCTGGTCTCTGCATCATACCGCTTCTGGCCTAATGAAGAGATCACATCTCTTAGAGGTCAAAAAGTAACCAGGATAACCAAAGGAGCTGTAGATCTGTAACTGATTATTTATTCCCGACAAAATAATCATAGAATGATTTGAGTTGAAAGGGACCTTTAACGATCATGTAGTCCAACTTGCCTGTCACAGGCAGGGACATCTTTCACGAGATAAAAGGAATGACTCTAGACTTAAATTCTTTTGCAGTAAGTGACAATTATTCACTGAAAATCATGTCTAGATTAGGTCTACTGAACATAATGAGAGTACAGGTTTGAAGGCAGTACTGTCACGAATACTGGTTGAAGGCGATAACGTTTTGACTCCTTGTTAAGGTATTTAATTTCTTGCAACAGCGCTGAGAAATTATAAGCAGTCTGGCAGAGTGGGATCCCTAAACTTCTTAATAGTTATACATGGGGCTTAAAATATGACCAGTTATGAAGACAGCACGTTAATTTTTGCTCATCAGTATTGAAGCAGTGCTAGCTCTGATAGCCCACCGCAGCATACACAACATGCTGTGATTAGACAGTGTGGTAGCTGCTCACTGAGACCAGAAGAACCTTTAGAGAGGGGCTCCACCAAAAAATGTGTGAAAGACACCATATATAAATCCTTGACAGGATCCGGGCACGCTTTATGTATGGTCATAGTGAGAAAAGAAATATCAGAAATGTAACACATGCAGAAAAAATGGGGAGTGCAAGAAGATGGTTGAGCAAAGTGTCTTCAAGGGTTAGCTTACAAGTGTAAATGGAGACGTGGTGGCCTGGGCTAAGCAGGTGCTTAAGAGAAGTACAGGAACAGACTGAATGTGATGGGGAGCAGAGACATCCCGTCCCCAAGTGATCTGACTGTTGGTAGCATTTTAGGGGCCATTCCAGGAAAATAACAGTTTACCAGCTATGGGGTGAGACACGGCTAGGAAACTCATGGCAAATACAAGAGAAGGATTACCAGGCACATGGTCAGAGTGGGAAGGTGCTCTGGTGCATGAAGACTGTAAAAATCCAGCCTTCAGACATCGGAGAGGTAAACAAGGAGCTCAAGTGAGCTTGAGCTTTAAGAAAAGGAAATTGAGATCGGCAAATCCAGTGATGCCGCTGGATGGATACAAGCGACAACCAAAACCCTTGTGCTGGAGCATGCATGGGTGTATGCAGCTAGAGGTGCAACCGATTTCAAAGCAGAAATGTGGCTCTGGACAAATAAAATGGGTCGTAAAGCATCATTAACAGTGCTACCTGCTTACTTTGCTACCAAGTGAAAGGACAAGCAACTACATTGATTTTTATGTGTCCAATAACTGCTTTGCATACTGTACAACTTACTGGAATACAGGGAGGTCAGCAAGTGGTTGAAGGAGTTGTCCTACATAGCCTTACATGTACTTTATTTGCATAAAAAGGTAAGAAGAATTGTTTTTCCCTTTTGCTTTTTACCTATTTTCATTCCTTCCTGTTGCTTATCAGGTCATTTACTGGGCTCTACCAAGTCTTCTTTTTCTGTGGATGCATTAGTAGCAGAAAACCTCATTAAATCTTCTGGCAGTCACACCTTAGTAAAGAACCTTCGATAGCTGATATCCAAGATAATGCTGTAACAGATTTAACTGAAGTTCTGATTACATCATCTCTTTGCTTCCCTCCAGCTCTTTTCTCATGGTTCGTTGAATTCTTGGGGATAGTGTTGTGCATCATCAAATCCGACGATGCTGTAGCTCCACTGAAGAACTTCTAGTTTCCATGCTCTAGAATGTGGTTAATGAGTAGCAGAGACAGATATACAGGTTCCATATAGATTCCTCTGCCCCTGTAATATCAAGGGACTATGAGCTGCAGCTTTGAGATTTTCCTTATCTCGTACAAAACACTGCCAGCCTTTTTCCTATCATTCTTTAACGGCTCTTAACAGAAAGCCAGTGTGAAAGTTGAACTTCGCTATATAACTAAGACCGTAAGAAAATTTGGAGAGCCCAAAGTTTTTTTCAGTTGAGTCCTGAAAGGAAGAGGCTGAACTCCCTGTATTCCTTTTCTTGCTCTGACCATATATATGTGTAAATAAAATAAATAAAAACTCCATGCAAACCCTGTTGAGGATTTGTATTGGCTGTTTTCCACATTCTTTCTGGATTCTCACTATTACTGGTATTTGAATAACTATTTGTGGAAATGCCGTTTCCTCTGCCATGGCATGTCCCCTCTCCAAGTCTCCCATTCTCCCGCTTCAAACTGCACTCCCAAAAGTGGACGTTACCCATTTGCAAGCCCAGTGACAGGCCACCAGGGTGGCTAGGGGAAGGAGCACATTACATACCAGGAGAGAATCAGGTTTGTTCAGCCTTAGGAAGAGACGGCTAAAGGGTGGTTTTCTGCCTGTCTACAACTACCGAAGGGGAGGCTGTGGAGAAGACAGAGCTAGACTTACGGCAGGTGCACCAGAACAGGGCAGGAGGCAATGGACACAAGGTGGAACACAGAAAACTCCAGTTGAGTATAAGGCAACTTTATTTTACCACGGGGGTGATCAAACCTGGAACAGGTTGTAAGAGATGTTGTGGAAACTGTGCTTGAAGATACTCAAAACTTGACTGGCCAAGTCAACCTGGTCCCTTCCAGCCTATGTTGTTCTATGTTGATGATACTCAGCACTACTACAGCAGCTGCTGGAGAGCCTTTTCAAGCAGATGTGTCTGTTCCTTTGCCAGTCTTGGTTCTTTTTAACCTGATCGTGGTGAACACGTTTGTCACTTTTCATGTTCCCTGCAGTTCCGGACGCAAAAGAGCTGATAACTAGTTCAGGACAAGTTATTAAACCCATTTTTTTCCAAGGAGCGATGCCTCCTCTCTGTGTCTGTGTGATGGAATCCGTAACTGACCTGCAGGCAGCAGCGAATACGCACAATGGTTGTATCATCCATGCTATCTGCAAGGCTGGGGTTGGCAAGCAAGGCAGATCAAATTGAGTGCTGCAGGAGAACTGAATTACGTATTGAATTATAATTCTGCATACTAGCATGAAATTTGACCTTCTCTTATTAAATACTTGGGTATCAAGTAATTACTATATCTAAAATACTTTGAAAATGCATCTTTTATTGCTCAGCAATAGCTGAAAACACCGGTAGTGATCATCCAGAAAAGCTACCCTGATATTAGAAACCTTAAGTGACGGTGAAGCTTCCAAATAAGGCTTCCTTCCATTGTCTTTGTTTAATTTAGAGACTATATTTTTTAAAAAATCATTTTAGAGATACTTCCTTTTGACAAACGTAGGTTGCGTTAGCCTGATGCTAAAACATGCTTTGAGTTGTGAAAATATCACCTGATTATTAAATGCACGTTAGGACTTGCCACACAAGGAAACTTATTGCTATAATTACACTGGTATAATTATGCTCAGACGATTTTCTGTGTCGACAAGCCCTTGATGCAACTAGTTTGGCCCCTTCTTATTTAGTAACTCATTAGGCCTCCGACTGCACATTAAAATTGCATAATTCTTTGCTAAAAAAAATTCCAGCATGCAAGTTTAGTGCTGACTGGCAGTGCTTCCGCGGTGCTGAGCAGACCAGCAGTTAAGGTTTAAAAAATGTTGAAGAGTGAAGGACAAAATAAATGAATGCTCAAAGTCTGGGAAATGGTTATAAATTAAACAGTCCTGAAAAATCATCGTTACGTAATTGTGTGGATTTTGGCGTAGATGAGCTGAGCCACGCTCATTCAAGAGTGTGGCTCATTCACACAGTTTATATACTCGGAGTGTCTTGGCCAGCTGACTCCTTGAGTCACTCTCTTATCTCTGGTTTTGATCCACAATAACGTGCTGGAGTAGGAGCACGCACGCAGACAGCAGGTTTGCAGTCCTGTCCTCAGTTTGCAAAACTCAGTATTTGTACTAAAGCGGCGTTTCTGGGACTGTGCAGAGTTCCTCTTCCATGCCCTTTTCCCTGCTGCTCTCTTTTGACAGGGTAATGATGTTGCTTGATGTTTTATTTTATTTCAGAAAGCTGCCACGAGAATGCTATTTTTCTAATAACTGTCGTCTTGCAGATTTCTTTTTTTTAATTTTAGAAATTACAGTTCTTAAGATTGATAACTACGAACGTTTGGTCTATGTAAATCGGATGAATTATAATAGGAAGTCTGTTTTTTCATGATAAAAATATGCCTAAAGACAGTGTACAGGCGCCTCATTCAATACCCAGCTTACCTTACTTCACACCTTTAAAATGGGGCTCTTGATGATCTCAATCATGATATCAAGGCTGAAACCTTCTCATTATTCACATTATCATCTAGCAAATGAGTGAGGACCTTCTGATACTTATCACATGGATGGCTCTGGTTTATTAGTCTTTCATCTTTCTTCCAATTCATTCTTCCCTTGACAGCGCTTTAAAAGTAGAATCCAGGTATGCCTGTAGATTTTCCAGCGCTTTGAAATAGTGTGTCTCCAAAAGCATCGTCTGCGTTCGTTGAAGGAGTCTCTGAAAACCAGAAATGGAGGAAGTAACACGCGTTGGGATATGAATTTTGGCGGGTTTCCTTGGGCAGGGGGTTACTTCGAGCTGTGATGCCCGGCAGAATCCTCTGTAACGCGCTTCACCGTGCTGCACAACCTCCCGATAGGAACCTTTGTGCTAAGAAAAGCCACCTCTTATGGATACGGCTTTTATCGCATTTAAAGGTGAGGGAGTGATGGGAACTATGTAGGAGTGCTTGAACAAGGAGTTGGGGCAATTGAATCGCTTGCAATGTGTTTTACGATTGAAACTCAATGGTTTTATCTTCGATGGAAGAGAATAATAAAGCTCTACCCTTCCCTGTCAGCACCAAATTCGCTATTTTGTGACTCTGTACACTTCACGGCTGGTTGCTGTAACACATTTTACACAAGATAGTTTGACTTTTGCATTCTTAATTTGAGACAGTAGTCCAAAACATGAATTCAGATCAGCAGTTGTAATACTTAGGTTTTCCCTTGAAGTTCAATTCATGTCCATCAGCCCTACAGCTAACACATACGTATCTGTTCTATGTGGCAAAAATACAGGTCGACTGCTTATCGGGTCAATGCTGCTGTTTAATAAACAGTACTTATCTTCTTGAAGCAACACCCTGCCCTAAATAAGTTTGCCTAGGGAGTTGAGACAGAAATAGCTTGCTGTTTTTTTTTTCCCTAATAAGATTGTAAAAAAAAAAAAAAAAT
>VZSC01004626.1:31564-45614 GCA_013398225.1 Steatornis caripensis
AAAAAAAAAAAAAAATTGAAAAATATGTTTAAAATGAAAATACAGGTCAGCAGCAATCCTGCTTTCTGAACAGGGTAGGGGTGGTTTGTTTTTCCTCCATCAGACATGCAGTTTGTAGAACTCTGAGATCACGTCTTTCCCCAGGAGTCTGTGCTTCTCCCAGTGTTTCAGGTTATTCTCAAAACTGAATATATGCCCTCACTTTTATTTACTGTTTATCACTAAAACTCCAGTGGAGGCTTGTAATGATGTTGTTGAGCGGCATGGGATTGTGTCAGTGCCTGAATACTTGCAGATACGGCTTCATTACACCCCTGTGAGAAGTAGTAAATGATCCCGTTTCAATACAACAGGAGGAGGATGTATTAATTACAAAATTATTTAATATTGCAGCATAAATAGCTGGGGCTGGCGGCTCCCCCCGCCACGATGCTCGTCATTGTACTTCAAAATCTTGTAAGCTTTTTTTTTTTGCCCCCCGTATTTCTGAAAACTAGTCATGACGTATCACATCTGGCACAAAACAAGGAAGAGCAGGGGCATTAGGTTGTGGTAGTAGATAGACAAATGTTAGAAAGCATAAAAGCAGACAGGACAGGGAAGGGGAATGCTTAATATTGATGAGGTAGCAGTTGACCAGGTAGTAGTGTGGTAAGGCAATACGTAATGCAGCTATGATACAGCGTGTGGATAACAAGAAACGGAAATGTTTAAACCCAAATGCCTGGGCAGAAGATACAAATATTGTTGAGTGGCTGGTGCTATGGAAATCATAGGGAACCATGCAAAAAAATCATAAGAGTAATGTTAATGACTAGGATGTGGTTTTCAAACGGGAATGGTCTGTTACAAAAGATGGAAATAAAAATAAATACTTTAATGCAGTGAAGAGCTGTAAAGCATTAAGCAACAGAATGGCTGAAATCATAGGTGGGAGCCGGACTTCTTTGGGAAAAGATGGTAAGCGAGATTCTGATGGAGTAGAGGTCGATGCTTGCTGCAACTCCTCCTGATCTGATTTGGAGGTGGATAATAGAAACCTTTGTTACATTGCACGTGTAAACATTTGTGGGAGTAATTTTTTGTTATGTTCCAGCTGTAGTGATAATGCTATGAATAACTTTGTCACATCAACAACAGAGGGTTCTTTCCAATTAATGACACAGAAACTTTGTGAATTTGTCACACCAAGCCAGGGGATGTGGTGGCTGCGGGTGCACCTGAGTGAGTTAATCACCTTCAGAGAAATACTTGAAGTAAGCAGAGGTCCTGTAAGTGTTGGTAGAAGACGACAAATCCATGTTTTAGAAGTCAAAATGCTCAAGAGTTAAAAAAAAAGTGATAAAAATTGCCAAAGGTAGAGCGGAATTAGTCGACTAAGTATTTCAAGCTGCCTTCAGGGATGTAAATAGGAAAGGACAGATGGGCTGGTTGCGGTGACGACTCTGTTATACTGAAGAGTCTAGAGCTATTCTGTGAAAACTAAGATACTTTGCTTCATTTCTCAGTACAGGTGTTGACACTGCAAAGGCAAGATGGATAAATAGTAAGAATAATACTCAAATGAAAATTGCCGTATTTCCATGGCGAACAAAACTGCATGGAGCTGGTGTACTTAAATTAGTGAGACTGAATAATTTTTTATCACAGAAACCTGAAGTTTTAGGTAATGGAGATGCAAGTCTTCACCAACTAGTATCTTCAACGTATTGATCAAGTTAGTGTTGGAGAATCACAGACTTTAATGGCAGTGTTTAGGAAAGGGAGAAAAAAAAGCAACTTTAACTTCTGTAAGGTGACCTCAAAAGGAGGGCGTATGCCTCAGAATGGGTTTGGAAGACAAGATCTGAAACGAGCTTCTGAAACGTAGAACGAATGAGAAAACTCAAGATTTAAAAAAAATAAATAAATAAGATAACTCACAAAAAACTCTTAGCATATTCCCAATGTCAAACCAAACTATCTGGATTCTGATGAAATATATGGTATGTGGGGAAATTGGTGCTTAAAGTCAGGTTAGTAGAGTGGTGAAAATAAGTAAGGAGATGCCGATGAGTGGGAAACTGGCTATGGGAACCGTTGAAAGGTAAAAGTGGGGAAATGATGCTACTAAGGTCAGGAATGGTTTGGTTTATTATTTCATTAATGATCTTATGCATCAGTGTTAGGAATAAGCACATGACACTTCGTCATGGGGCATAGGAGACGTTGTCAGAAAAGGAGGACCTGAGCATCATACAGAAAACAGGAGGGTAATAGATAGGGGTTAAAAATATATATTAAAGATCATCTAACTGGGAATTACCAGTGAACTGGGAGATGATCAGTCCTAAACCGAGACAAGCATGCATGTACTGACTGGTCGCTGGACGGCCAGGAGCTGCCATTGTAAGGCAGTGGTACAACAGGCAAATGCGGTTTAGGACTCATTAACCCGACGTTTCCAGTGGAGAGATGAAAGCATCAGCGTGGTTGTGCTGGACCCCGATGGGACTGCGTGTGGAATAACACTTGGTCTTGTTCAGGAAAGGTGAGCTGAAAATACATTAGCTTGAAAAACGACTGGAAGGATGAGAATGAAGCCTGGTTTGTGAGAAGAGACTAACAGAATTAGTATAGCCAAGAATTAAGAATTAAGTGGGAATTTGGCTTAAATCTAAAAGTACAGTAAGGAGTACTTAATCTGAAGGTCAGCGAGTATAACCTGACAATGAATAAATAAAAGCGTAAGGATGTTTTTGAGCATTAGAGCATCACAGTTCTGGAACAGCTTTCCAGCAGGGAAAGCAAGGGTGGAAAAGTGGTGACTGGTCTGTTAATGAAGGGATGCGTATTGTTTCTGGCGTAGCAGAGGACTGAATTTGATAATCCCAGGAAACCACACCCGGCTTCTTACATAAGTCATGAGAAGCCTCCTGGGTTATTTCACATGTGAAGATTTTGCTGCAAGTTGTTACTGCTCTAGACCACGGAAAACCCGAGTATGGATGCTGCAGGAGTTTTGAGTAGTTGAGTTGGTACCTTACGCACTTTTCCATGTTTTTTTAATGGAATTTCCTGGATTGAATGAGCTGGAAGCAGCTATTTTGCTTCTGCTTCACGTTGTCTGATCTGTGGCTGCCGTTTGAGAATACAGTACAGCAGCAGTAGACTATTCACTCTGTTTGATCTCTTGTTTAAAGGAAACAGTAGGATATCATTTAATTCTAATACATAGCATTTACCACAGAGCTGCAACGTGTAGGGACGTCTCTTGTGCGCTATTTCCCTCTTCGGCAAGCTGTGCGATGTGGTCATTAGAACAAAGTTCTAATAGTACAATGCACGCATTGTATTCGCTTTAGATGCATGCAACTCATCCGAATGTAATCACAAAGGTTGTTTAAGTGGTAGAAACTCTGTTTTATAGGTGTTTGCTCAAATAAACGTGGTTAGGTGATTTGCTTCGGTGTCTGTTTTTGAAACTGAGGTTCTTCTCTGCAACGAAGTTCTGCTTCTCACATTCCCTGCAGTGCTCGCTTGACCTCTCAAATTCCTGCCCAGCTGGCTTGTAGTATAGAAAAATGCAGCTGATTTTAAGATTTTGTTCAGTAATCAGGGCTAGGAATACAGGAGATGGTGAACCAGCACAGGAAGAAGAGAGTCAGAATTCAAGGACAACTGATAGCTAGGTTTTTGAAGACTTTTGATTGCTTAAAAAAAATTACCAGTTTAAATGTGCCGTGCTTCTTTGGTCAAATAGCCTGTAAATTTGTTTAACTGTCAGTTTGATATAGCTGATGGCTAATTTGTGCTTTCTCTCTTTTTTTTGTTTTTTTCCTGCCCAGTTCTTGCACCTCCTCCACCGTTGCCACCTCCAATACAGGGATATGCCTTTAAACCCCCTCCTCGACCGGATTTTGGCACTTCTGGCAGAACAATCAAACTTCAGGCCAACTTCTTTGAAATGGACATTCCTAAAATAGATATCTACCATTATGAATTGGATATAAAGCCAGAAAAATGCCCCAGAAGAGTTAACAGGTAATACTGTGCTTTGCTTTTTCCTCGGTTTATTTACACTCTTGTTTTCCTTTGAAAATGCTGGAGCCGTGTGCCAGTCTTCATTACTGGCTTGGAGGATGTGTCTGTCTTTAGTCATTCCTTGTACTGATAGTTTCCAACTTTGCATATCCATCAACAAGCGTTTTTTTCCCTTCGAGTCTTTACCAATCCAAGATTTCAATCCCTTATTTTGATTGAATTTGTCAGCATATTCAGATGCTGCTGATCAAACCCACTGGTGACAGATGGATAAACTGTATTAACCTTCCTGGAGTTAGGTCAGTATAAGCCAACTTGATAAAATACGATTCTTAGAATTGCTTGGTTAAATATTGGAGCACAATTGGCTGACAAGTCCTTCAGCAGGGAATTAGTGTTACCAACTTGTTTTCCCACTTTCCCTTACAAGGGGAGGCAAAACCCGTTTGGTTTTTGTGCTGCTGTGAGAGGATTGTGGAGGGACTAAATTAGGTAAGAAATTATCCTTCATCAGTAGATTCTATATAAGGGAAAGATATGCTCCTGAAACAGATAGCAAGGTGAAAACATGGATCAGTCGGCCAAGGAAAGAAGCAATTAGGTCTTGTGTTTTGCGTATGCGCCCTATTAGTCACAGTGTGGCAACCTCATTGACTTGAAAAAGAGTGGTGTTGCCAGAGTGAAACTTGAGAGCAAGACTTGGCACTGACTAGAAACCACAAGTGTCTTCATCGTAACTACCTACATCTTGACTGTAGAGGATTGGAATGGCATGTTTATATATTCCAGAGCAAGACCTTTCCATATTAAAAAAGGTCGCATGGGTGGAATATGCAGTCATGAACAAAGTGTGGGGTCTAAAATGCCACCCGAAAGCCAAAGTTTCCTTAACGTGAATTAATAAACCAGAGTGCGTTATCTACTGTTATACTAAAGAGTTGGTAATGGTAGCATTTTCATAAAGCAGCATTGCTGTGCTTTGCTGTCCTTTTTTTTTCCTGTGGTTATCTATAAATTTCATTTTTAAGCTAATTGAAAATAGAATTTAATTTTAACAGCAAACACTGTTGTAAGTGTATTAAGCTGAACTCTCTTCTTGCCCAAGGGCAACCCTGCTGATTTCACTGGAATACTCTTACTGCATTGGAGCACTGAAGAAAAATTTCGGCAGTCGCTTTTTTTCATAGCGGGAGCTGCGAGACCTTTGCTTTCATTAACTGATACCCTTGCCACCAGCTCCAGTCCTGACAACTGGCATGCTGCTGACTGATGCAGGTTGCCATGTCTCTGCAGCTCCTCTGGGAGCTGAGTGCTGTGCAGCTCTTGCGTGTGTTGTGGTTCCATTTTCACCCTTGTTACAGTCCGGCATGTGAGTGCTTGCTCATCAATGGCAGAAAGCATAATTATTAAATAATAAAGCATTTTTTCTCACTGAAAAGGCAGATCATATTCAGTAGCAAACTCTTTCTCCACTGACAACTTCTGACCTGCTCTGCTTTGTCAGGTTAGTCACTCCCTCTCTTGCGGTAACAAGAGCAAGTTAAAATCTACATGAATTAAGTGCCTTTCACAGTAAACAAGGATGTCATAAATGCATTTGACAGTGCATGTTTCTCAGTGCAGTGTGGGAAGAGTACAAATTGGATTCGGTTAATGAAGTGTATGTTTTATTTGTTTTGAGTGCTTATTCCTACTTCTGTGTCACTGTTTAAAGCTGGGCTGGCTGTTAAATGGACGTTGTTTGTTAACCCCTTCCCTCCCCAAAATGGGGAGGGAAGAGAAAAGGGAAAGAGACTTATGGGTTGGAGAAGTTAAAACAGCTTTAATCTTACTACAGTAATAATGTATTATAATAACAAGAAAAATAGTAATGAAATATATACAAATATATAAAAATATGCAAACCCAATATCGAGCTCTGCCCCACCGATGACGAATACGTCACCCTGACGCTGCAGGGCACGCCCCGGGAAAGTCCCGGACTGTACTCTGCAGCAGGCAGGAACTGGATTCAGGAATGCACGGATCGGGATCGAAGGCAGAAGAATTGGACAGAGTCCTCCTCAGGCACTGGCCGTAGAAGAAAAGAGGGTGACCCTCGTGATCCCTCAGCTTTATACCGAATATGACATGAATGGGATGGAATACTGCGTTTGGTCATGGTTGGGTCACCTGTCCGACCTGCTCCTCCCCACCGCAGGGTCGCAGGGGTGACCCCTTTTCTGCTCTTTCATTTCCGGCGCATAACAAAGTCAGCAGAAGCGAGCATCGACCTTGGTCTCCATAGGGATAACGATAAGCAAGAGCCTTTCCACACACCATTCCTGCTGATGTTCCAGCACTAACTATAAACACCGAGCCTTATCACTGCTAGAAGCAGCTGCTGTCTGGGAAAACATGCAGTTAATTTCAGAGACTGCAGCTTCTCAGAAGAGACTTAACTAAAAAGTAAAGTTACCGAAAGGAAATTGGTTCTGTCCCAGCCCAAACCAGGACATTGCATTACCATGTAGATGTATGTGCACTCACCTGCCCCTGGGTTTTGTGAGCTGTGACCTTTCAGTCCTACATCTGTACCTATATTGATATGTATATAGAATTGTGCAGGATGTTCATGTTACCCGATTCTAAATGACAGTTTTTTTTCAACTGGCTTACGTGTTTCTAGTATTTTGGCTATATAATTCAGTGTATATTTATAAATAGTTTTTATCATTACTTTATATGTTGTAGCCTCTAGAAAGGATAGAAGGAGTTTTTATGTTCATNCCCCACCGCAGGGTCGCAGGGGTGACCCCTTTTCTGCTCTTTCATTTCCGGCGCATAACAAAGTCAGCAGAAGCGAGCATCGACCTTGGTCTCCATAGGGATAACGATAAGCAAGAGCCTTTCCACACACCATTCCTGCTGATGTTCCAGCACTAACTATAAACACCGAGCCTTATCACTGCTAGAAGCAGCTGCTGTCTGGGAAAACATGCAGTTAATTTCAGAGACTGCAGCTTCTCAGAAGAGACTTAACTAAAAAGTAAAGTTACCGAAAGGAAATTGGTTCTGTCCCAGCCCAAACCAGGACATTGCATTACCATGTAGATGTATGTGCACTCACCTGCCCCTGGGTTTTGTGAGCTGTGACCTTTCAGTCCTACATCTGTACCTATATTGATATGTATATAGAATTGTGCAGGATGTTCATGTTACCCGATTCTAAATGACAGTTTTTTTTCAACTGGCTTACGTGTTTCTAGTATTTTGGCTATATAATTCAGTGTATATTTATAAATAGTTTTTATCATTACTTTATATGTTGTAGCCTCTAGAAAGGATAGAAGGAGTTTTTATGTTCATGTATGCTGTTCCCTCATCTGTCTCAGCTTCGTTCTTCAGTTTTATTTTAGACTTACTACAGCTTGGACTATGACCCTGCAGACCCTCTGCAGGGGTGTATAACAGTGTGCGTGCAGGTTCCACGCTGATGAGGTGTGAGCTGGAGCAGGTCTGGAAAACACACAGCTGAGACAATGTGGTGCTGTGCCAAATTAATACAGTCCAGCTACAATTCTTCACGTGTCGCAGAACTCCCAGATCTATTTTTATAGTTAGATAGGGAGAGTGGGCAATATGAGTGTGGTTATGCACCGTGGATGCCCTCGGTTTAATTCGTGAGGACAGCTGGGACTTGGTATAAGGTGCAAGATGAACTCTGCTTGCAGTCACTGGCCCTGAGTTCTTGGTGTGCTTGCATGATCTTGGTAGCATAGTAGTCCCAAAGGGCTGAAGTTAATGAATTGGTAAATAACTCTTTAACTTCACGGGGAGAAAATGACCTACTTTTCATTAAGGTGTCTCGACCCACAGCTGAGAAGCACCGTTGCTAAATGTGAAAACCTTAATGAAGTCAAAGTGTTTATATAAAGTAGTTCACAATTGGAAGAACTTGCTCAGTAAAAGAAGGGGTTTTCCATTGCTCAGGCTTTAACTCAAGGTTGAAAAATACTTCCTTCCTCCCACTCTCCAAACTATGTACTTGTTCAGTCAGCCATTGCAGACCTGAGGCAGAAACTACTGGGTCAAGTTTTATTCATACGTCTAAGGAAGTCAGGCAAGTTTCTTTCTAAGGTCACATCTTGTCTTAAAGCCTTGGCAAAGAAATCGTTAATTAAACCGGTCTTAATTCTTTTCTTGAATGATTTCAGGGTTTCATCTCAGTCTTTTTGCATTGTTGTAACATCTTAACCGTATGCTGGGTTAATTGCCTTTCGAAGTCAAGGTGTATGAAATAGTCACCTGCAGCATCTCTGAGCTGCTAGTTGACAACGGTACTGAACAAACAGCATGCCGTGGTTCCCTTTGTGTCAACTTCTTAATGCCCTTTTGCCCTAAGCTGTATGTTAAGGATCTTGTAGGCAGCGTATTGCAGACCACTGATGGATTTCAGATTTTACAGCCTTGTGATACAGATCGCCTGAAGGCTGTCTTTTTGGGACATTTGGTCCAAAGACCTTTGGCATTGAAGGGTGTTATTATTCCAACAGACACCTCATCTGCTGGTGAACTGCTTTGCATGACCAGTGTATAAACACTGTGGTTTGACAAGAACTTTGTGAGTGGTTACCTCATTCATACAAATATGCAACCTAATTCCAGCTATGCTTAAATGAACATGTATTTTTAACATGCACAAGTCCCAGTGAACGTGCGTATGCAGTTTTGTTGGATGAACGCCAGCTTTGCTGCATACGTGAAAATTTTAAAAGTAATCTTTCTCAGTGCTGTGCAAAAGTTTGTGTGTCGCTGTCAGCATAGAACTGTCATCCTTACACTAAGGCTGTGAGCTTGGCTAGTGATTTTTTTGAAAGCTTCTTAGGCTGCTGAGCTTTCCGGTCCGTGTTCGTCTGCAGAAAGGGCTGTAGGACAGGGGAGCAGAAGCCCCAGGAGACTACCAAGCGCCTCTCGTTTTGAGCTTGGGAGAGCATGAGCTTTCGCTTTACCACTTTCAGTAAATCACAGAAAAGAGGAAGGAAAGTTTCAATGTGAAAAAGCTAAAAATAATTGCTTTAAGAAAATAGTTTAGTCTGTGGAAAGATTGCTTTACTTCAGATCAGTCAAACAAATCTTGCCTTTAATACCCAACAGCGGACAACGTTTCATTACCTAATGCCTCTATTCATAAATATTAGTGTTCATTTGCTACTTAACAGCAAAAGTAAAAGGGTGAATTAACATAATCTTTTTGTATTTTCAGAGAAATAGTGGAGCATATGGTTCAGCACTTTAAAACCCAGATTTTTGGGGATCGCAAGCCAGTGTTTGATGGAAGAAAAAACCTTTATACCGCTATGCCGCTTCCCATTGGGAGAGATAAAGTAAGTTTTAAATAGAAAACTTTCTGATTGCAGATTTTAATGTAATATTTGCAGAGCCTTTCTAGTAACAGATAGGAACTGGTTTTATGTTTCTGGAATAGATGTGTCTTTCTGTTGCCGTTTCACTCAGGGTGTGGTTTGCCAGGACAGAATTGTGGGCTTGTTGCCATCAAAATGGTCACTCCCCTTTCCATATCCCTTCTTTCCTCCCTCTCTTTCTCCCTGCTCGTGTGGTTTCTGCTGGTTTGGTGAACTGGATCAACTGCCCAAGACAGCGGACAAGCTCCATACTGGCACTAGGGAGAAAGTGAAAGCATGGTTGAGTTTGGGAGAGGGGAGTGGATGCACTCCTCTGGGCAGCAGCAAGCTGTTGTGTCGGCTTGTTAATCTCATCAAAGCCCTACTGTAAGCTGCAAGAAACTCCTCCATCCCTCCGTTGGCACTGTGGAACCTCTTCCCTAATTCTTTATGACACGAGAGCCAAAATAATTTAAACTGCACAGGTTAAGACCTGCTAGCTTAGCCCTGGGGCAATTGGAGAGGACTTCAATGTTCTGTTTGCCAGCTCTGTGTGTGGGGTGGTGACCTCTTTGGTCACTCAGTTGTAGCTGCAAAATGCACCCACCTCTGTGCCTGTTGATGACTGGTGAAGCAGAAGGGGCTGTGTTGGAACATGCTAACACGCAAACCCTATAAAATAATTTAGCCTACGCTTCTGTGGTCAGATTGAATTTTCTGCGGCCTTTTTTGTTTAGGTGATGAACACTTGGGGATACAGTCATTCTCGTTACTCGGTTATGCTACAGTAGTTCCCAGAGACCATTATACAGTTATGCTGTGAGTGCAAGGTGAGGCATGCACAGTTATAGAAGACTGTCGGATCCTGTAGAAGTCGACTACAACCTCACTGGGCAAAAGTACAACATAAGGGGGAAAGGGAACCACAGAGAAATTTGGAAACTTGCTTATGCAGTAAAACTGGAACGGAGCTGAGGTCTTCCTAAATTGAGGCGTAGATTTTGTGCTACAAAATAGTTCATGCCGCTGTCTCAGATTGTATGCCTGTGCAGTGCTTGATATAGTTAATAGTTATATAACATTATGTTAATAATACCTGAATCAAGCTCTTAATCTCATATGTGTAATTTTTGTTTATCCCAAACGTATTTAAATGAATGTCATGCAGTAAAGGTCAGTCTCTACTCCAGTCAATTATGTTTTGTTAACTGACGAGATAATGTTTAGGAAAACTATAAAGGAATCATTTAAAAGTATTAGAAGTTATTTTTTTCCACTTTCACATATAGTATTCCAGTTCCTACAGATTTGACATACAAGTTCGCGAAGTATTTGCTAAAGGTGGAATGAGACTTGATGGGTGTCTCCTAGGGATTTAAACAAGCCCTCTGGGTGCACGCAGAGTTACCTGGTAACTGTAGTACTTTCCAGGTTGTGGATGACGGGCAGCGTATTTTATGGCAAGTATGAAGTTCTGCATTTACTAAGTAAAAGTGAATGGAAAACGGTTTATTTCTGGAGGATAAACAGGGATCAAATTAATCCTTGGGTGTAGTGAGACTTTGAGGTGCAAGTTGACCCTACTCTGGGAACTGCATCAGATGATCTCCTCCAGTGCCTTCTGTGTCCGAATGCCCGCTGACCAAATGCGTCTCGATTCTTGATGCTTTGGATTTTAAAGCCCACATATACTAAGTCATACATGGTAAAAATGAAGTCTAGTGATGGTGTGTCAGCAGGAAATGGTTTTGATGCCCGGACTCCTTCCTGTCTGTGTAAATGAATGTTGTAACCTACACCTGGGAAAGGTTGACCTTCATGATTTTGTTAACCATTTCGGGTGGGGCAGAATTATCCAGCCGGAGCGATGATCGTTTGCAAAAGGCGGTCACCGAGGAGAGTGTTTTTAGTGGAGGTTAGCACAAGATGGTTCAGATAGTTTCATCTGTGGCTCATTTAGGCTCGCTTTTAATAAACTCGGATATCGGACTTTGTCAGTTTTTTCTGCCATGCATATGTTAATGTTATTACCCTGGAGGAAGGAGCTAATAGAGATAAATCTGCAGCTGGTTTAAATCGGACGTGGGGAAATTTAGCTTAATGAGGGAAATTTTTACATGGTGCTAAATTGGTTTAAACGTGGTTTAAACCAGTATAAAACTTGTAGGTATTGGGACTTTGTTCCAGCATAATTAGATTAGGTTTCTTTGGGGGTTTTTTGGCTGTTCTGTACATAACAAATGTAGCAAGTTTACTGCACATCTGATTACATTTAGAATTCTATTGAATAGATTCATGAACATACTATGATTAATAGATGGTCCTTAAGCTAAGTGGAAGACCACCTTGATTTACTTGCGGTGTGCATGAGCAGTGGAAGAACTGATGCTAAACAGAAGGCTGACAGCAAATTGCCAACATTTGTTTTTTCTCCTGTTGCTCTTTAACTTAATGCACCCTGTCCTCATCTCTTGTCGGTGGTCGTTGTTCTGGGGTTGGTGGGGGTTTTTTTTATGTTGTGCTTGCCGACAACTCTGCTTCTTTGATAAGTTACCTTTTTTAGTTAGTTTAGTTGAGTTTTATAAGTTACCTTCTTCTAATACATAAATACTCTTAGTCTTTTCTGCGTGGCCTTCGTGGTTGCCGTACCTGTTTTCATTCCTTTCTTATTATACCTTATTTTCACTCTTCAATTCCTTCATTTCTTTAGACTTTTCAGAACAAATATGGATATGTAAACATTAACAGAATGTTGTTGTAGTTTTTACTTGTACACATTGAGAAGAAAGAAGTGTAATAGGACAGTGTCAAGGTACAAAGATAGTAATAGTCTCCTCTTTCCTCGTAGGTTCTAGCAGCAAGCCCAGGTCACCTCTAGCTGTGGCTTTGTGCTCAACTGCTGTATTACTTGTGTATTGCCCTGAAATGTCCTTCCACAATTAAAAGCGAGAATTAAATTTAACTGAACTTGAATGTTTTCTTGCCCAGCAAGATTCAAGAACAACTGATGTATCGTACCATAGATCTTAAGCAGTCTTTAGTTATAAAAACAATAATTACGAGTGAACTGAGCTGCAGTTTGGTGCAGAAATCCTTCTGCTGTTCTCTTTTTCAGCAGGAAAGTGTTAATCCTGTCTGTTGCCGCAACCTTGACTTTGTCTATTTGAAGTAGTGCTAATGACTGTGTACAGGACAGAAGCAGACCTCTTTCTTACATCCATAGCTTGAGATTTCCAAACCAGTCCGTGGGAGGTAGGCACCCAAGTATTTGGTTGGAAACCGTGCATCTGTTCCTGTGAATCCCTGGGAGGGAAAAGCGCTTAGGTTAATAGAGAAAAGGTACATTGTATGCTGCAAACGTGATAAAATAATCACGTAGTGATGCATATATTTTATAGAGAAGAAGGAATAGTAAAATTTCCCCAGAGACACACGGTCAGGTTTAATTTTTATTATTTTTAAATAGTGATATACTGATTTGTATGACTCAATCGGACTACATCACCTGTAAGACCTACTCTTTTTAAGAACGACTTCCAAATTTTTCGGCAGGCTTAATGATTTTTCATATCCCTACACTAACATGCCTTTCATCTAATTCGTTTAGCTGCAAAGTTGTGTCATCTGTGTTGTGATTTAGCAATGGATCTAGCAGATAGCAGGTTAGTGACCAAGACTGTCAATTTTTTATTTGAGGATAGATTACACCTTGTGAAGCTGTGGGAAATCAAACATTAAATTTGGCTTTAGAGTTTGTTCCTAATAGTAAAATTAGTATTTAAAACTAGTTTGTCTTGAAATTTTTCATGTTTTGCTTACTCTGTCAAACGTGAGTGTTCATGTACCCTTAAAAATATAGAGTGGGATAAATAAAATATTACTGAGATACCTAAATTCTGATTTGCAGTGCCTAAAGGTATATGTGAGCTTGTGGATTAAGGACACATGTTTTGGTCCTAATGTATTTTTATTGCTTTATATTTTTTGAAAAGATAAACTCCTCTGTCGCATGTAATTCAGGTGAGATGTTAAAGGAAGAAAACCTGGAAAGTTGGATTTAAACCTTACTTATTTGAGCAGTGACTCTAATTCAGCTGTTTGGAAGCGGGGTTAGACTGAGCAGCAAAAGCCGTTTGAGCCAAATTCAGTGGTGTGAATTCACTGTCACAGCTATGATAAATGTGATAGGGATTTGCAGTCTTGAGATTGGAATAGAAATTCTTCAACCTTGGATCTTTTTATTTCTAGCAGGGACGAGGGTACTGCAACACAAGTAGTCCTGTTCTTCATCTTTTTCCATTTCATCATGGTGAAGGAGCTTCGTGAATTGAAATCGGGCAGGGGAAAAAATTAAATAAAGTCTTTTTTTTAGTTGGAGGGCACCAAAGTTATTACTAATCAGATGAGTTGCATATTACTGATAATAAAAGAAATTACAAAATTGGATTTGGAGGAGGAGTTTAAAGGAAAATGCAGTTCAGGTGTGACAGCAGTCTTCCATCTGTAAATGAGATGGAAATTAAAGACCTGGGCAGGCTGGGCAGAGAGTTGGGCAGAGAGGAACCTGATGGAGTTCAGCAAGGGCAAGTGTAGGATCCTGCTCCTGGGGAGGAACAACCCCATGCACCAGGACAGGTTGGGGG
>VZSC01004626.1:55278-69384 GCA_013398225.1 Steatornis caripensis
AAAAAAAAAAAAAAAAAAGCTTGAGAAACGGGATTTTCTATCAGTTATATAATGTGTCTTGTTTTCATGCAAGATGAAAGCTTTGATAGCTGGGATAACTTAATTTGTGGAGGCTTCTGATGAACATCTGCTAGATCATGCATTGCCAGCTGAAGGTGGTTCTGTCCCTGTGCACAAATTAGACTGTTACCTCCATAAACCTGCAATGGGAGAGGATCTCGCATCTTCTACCTAAAGCTCTTCAGACAAAATCAGACAGATCAGCTCAAACCTTCATTCTCTGATAGCTTAAGATAACCCAGCTGTCATTGCTGGACGCGGATTAGAAAGAGTGCTCTCGTGAACTGTTCTGGCACTAGGGGAACAGGGGGAACAAGAGCTTACTGGCAGATGAAGGATGGAAAGTCGGAGTGGGGGAGATCCGGCCTTCAGCAGACACAAGCCTTTGCAAAATGAATTCTCAGATTTGTGTGTGTCCTGAAAAATTCCCGTAGATTTTAGCTGTTGCTGCTAAATGAGAAGGCAGACATTGTGGTAACTCGTCTAAAATATCTACTGGATACTAATACTTAGTAAGGTAATTAACATCAGCAGAATTACTTTAGTCATCTTATTATCCCTTGTCCTCTGGATAATCCATTGCCACGATGTCTGCTTGATGGGAGAAAAAACATGTTGGCGCAAGTCAAAGCTGAATAACTGATCATCTTTTGTCAGCTTGCTCACATTTTTTCTAGAGTTGTGGGGTTGACATTAAACCACTATTTGCCTCTACTTAGTGATGTGTAAAATATTGATAACCCTTAAATTAAGTCACTCTTGGGAAGTTCACTGAGTGGTTGTAAAGTCACTGTAGAAATGTACGTTCTTGTTAACGTTACATGCCAAGCATGAATCTGACTTACTGTGCATATGTAATTTCTATCTGCTGCTGATCTATATAACCAAAGGAAACCAACGACAATAAAAATGAACAATATGAGCTTTATTTTTCTTGCAGCTAGCGGGCGGTCTTGCTACAGCGATGATCTTTATAAGATAGGATAGATGTTTTAACAGTGGAGAGAAAGACCTGAGAATAAAAATAGCCTGCTGGTTGGAGGGAAGCAGAAGCATAACTGATTTTTGTGAGCATGAATCAATTTTTGCAATAGTGGTTTTGGTTTTTTTTTTTTCCCTACCACTTCCAGAATAAAGCAATTGCTACGCCAGTTCAAGGAGTCTGGGACATGAGGAATAAACAGTTTCACACTGGAATTGAAATAAAAGTTTGGGCAATTGCGTGCTTTGCTCCCCAGCGCCAATGCACTGAAGTTCATCTTAAGTAAGTGTCTTTCACAAGATGGTGATTTTATTATGTAACGGTGCTTTTGAAGTTCTGTCTCTTTGTGTTTGATGCCAATATGATTGCAATGCTAGCGTCAGGAAATCCTCAAAATCAAGACTTACCAAAAGCAATTTGTACTGTATGGCAGATTTCTGACCAGTGAGGCCTTAGGACAGAGTTTGAGATGACTGAAATGATGTAATGACAGGTGTTTATCACTAAGTATTTGTCAAAGAGGGAAGGCTAACATGCGTGTTGTCTTAAGTTCTTTCCCTGGTTATGTGGAATAGATGTATTTGTGCAGAACTGAAAAGGAAAACTTTAAAAAGCAGTACGACTTTGTCTAAAACTTTCTACCCTCTTGAGTTACCTTAATGTGCAAGTTGCTGTATTTGCAAGATGAGCAGGCCCAGTTGTTGTTTTGTGGACTTTGAGCACTTGAATGAAACTTTCAGATTTGGTTTCTCTATCTTTGGATGGCGCACGATTGTTGAAAGACTATTGTTGAAAGTGACATCTACCTTTCTTAGATCGGGGAGAGCGTTCATGCTTGCGTAGGTGGATTGTCTCATTCCTTCTCCGGCACGCAGTTGCTTTCACTTTGTGCGTGGAAAAGTGCAGCTCTTACAGCTGCCCTAGCAGGTGACTCAGCTGCTCTTTGTAAGGTGAATGCGAGACAGCGATTGTTCCTAACAACGGTATTGCCGTAGTAGTGTTCATTTAGATGATTTCCCAAATAGCTTGGGAATTTTTCTTGTGGGAATCTGACGTTTTACTTTTCTTCCCATTGTGTAAGGCTAGGGACTCGTTCTCTCCAGGTACATGGCAGGAACTAAGCTGCCAGAGAATTTTCCCTGCCACACTATTGCTTCCAGTGGAAGTGCTGTGTAGGAGAAGTTAGTCAGTTTTGAGAAACAGGCAGAAGTCTTCAACATAATGAACCAAAATAAAATTATTTGATGGCTTAGGTGGAGTTTGTCCTTATCGTGAAAGGACATTCCTTCATACTGGGAATATGACTCCATCCACTTGCATCTTGTTGCCTCTTGTTACATCTTGTTGAGCAAGTTTAAACTCGGCTGCTGTAGATCCGTCAGAGTAAACACCTACAAAATCCCTAAAAGTCCTCAAAATCATCCTGCTCTACCTGTCAGAAACACAGAGAACCTTTCCTCTTAGACACCATACTTACAGATGGGCTTCTAAAGGCTCAAAACCTGTGCCCTTTTAGACTTGGATGTTCAGCCATTCTCTCTTTCTGCTTATAGTGGTGAGTGCCTGTTTGTTAAGGAAAACACTTAATGCGCCTATTTTCTGCAAGAAGCCACAAGCTGCAGGGCTGAAGATCACAGACTGTTATGATTCATGAAAGTTAACAATAGGTTTGGAAGAAACTAAATCTTCATGCCCTCTCAGTGGGTAAGACTCTATTATCTGGCACCCTGTGGTGAAGACGCACTTTTTAGACACCTGTGGGGGCATTCGGCACCAGACTACAGCCGCTCTTGACGGAAAATCCTGGAAACATGTGTAGCGTGGATATTGGCCCCTCAGCACCAAGTACTCTGCTCTACAGGTCTGTGCTGTGACACGTCACTACTTGCCTTTGTTTATGGGGATGGGAGTTACAGACTACTCCTGCATCATTGATGCAGGCATCCAGCCTGGAGGAGCCGTGACTTTGAAGGTGTTTTCCAGACTGGGTATACTTTATAGAGCCCTAGACACCTACACTGAAGTGCTTTCAGTTGTCTTGCTTGCAACAGGCACAGTGTCGTCTTCTTGGTGTCCATTCAAAAGGAAACATAGTAAAATGCTACCACCTTAACAAGAGCTGGGAGAAGAAGGAAGGCTTGCAACACAGCAGACCCTGCTAGTGATGGGGCTGAAGCAGTCTTCACTGATAAAAACCTCTGACAAAATTAGGTTGTCTCGTGTCACGGTTTAAAGCTGGGCTGGCTGTAAAATGGATGACAGAAGCTGTTTGTTAACCCCCTATGTCCCCCAAAATGGCAGGGGGGAAGAGAAAAGGGAAAGAGACTTATGGGTTGGAGAAGTTAAAACAGCTTTAATCTAACTACAATAGTAATGTATTATAATAATAGGAAAAATAGTAATGAAATATATATACAAATATACACAAACCCAGTATCGAACTCCCCCCTCCCTGATGACGAATACGTCACCCGGACGCTGTGGGGCACTCCCCGGGAAAGTCCCGGACTGTACTCAGCAGCAGGCAGGAACTGGATTCAGGAATGCACGGATTGGGATCGAAGGCAGAAGAATTGGACAGAGTCCTCCTCAGGCGCCGGCCACAGAAGAAGGGAGGGTGACCCTCGTGATCCCTCAGCTTTATACCGAATATGACATGAATGGGATGGAATACTGCGTTTGGTCATGGTTGGGTCACCTGTCCGACCCGCTCCTCCCCACCGCAGGGTCCCAGGGGTGACCCGTTTTCCGCTCTTTCATTTCTGGTGCGTAACAAAGTCAGCAGAAGCGAGCATCGACCTTGGTCTCCATAGGGATAACTATAAGCAAGAGCCTTTCCGCACACCATTGCTACTGATGTTCCAGCACTAACTATAAACACCGAGCCTTATCACTGCTAGAAGCAGCCACTGTCTGGGAAAACATGCAGTTAATTTCAGGGAGTGCAGCTGCTCAGGAGACACTTAACTAAAAAGTAAAACTATTAAGAAGAAAATTGGTTCTGCCCTAGCCCAAACCAGGACACTCCGTTTCTGACCCGCTCCATCAAAGGGTCACTTGTATTTGCACCATCCTTGGAGAAGAGTTGTCTTCACCTCCAGGATGCACCTTTTCTCTGATACCTACCGAGGTTTTCTTGTGTATTATTATTGATGTTAGATCAATTCACCGAGACGCAATTGCTGATGACTTCTGTTAGTTGTTTTCATCACCAAGAAGAAGGAGGAACTCCAGCCTTTTCTGTAGTGGTACTACCACACGGAAGTATGGTAGAGCCAGCTATCCAAAATACCGTCATTGCAGTGTTTTTCCAAGAAGCAGCTTATACTGTATCTCCCATAGAAAGATGAAATAAGGTGGAATTTGCTTTGGAAATTAAGTTTTTAGTAATGATGGTATTTATACAGTGTATTTCCTCATCTTCCCCTGACTTTCCTTCAGTGACAACATAGGCACATTCAATTAAAGATGTCCTTGGGGTAAATTCCCAAGGTTTTGGACAGCATAAGTCTACAAGTTTGACAGGATTGTTCCGTGAAAAATAAGAAAAAAAAAAATCAAGATGGATTTTGCTACCTGAAAATCTAATGTATTTATTTACATCCTTTAGGTCCTTTACAGAACAACTAAGGAAGATTTCCAGGGACGCAGGAATGCCAATCCAGGGGCAGCCGTGCTTCTGTAAATATGCGCAGGGAGCTGACAGCGTGGAGCCCATGTTCAGACATCTCAAGAACACTTACACTGGGCTGCAGCTTGTTGTAGTCATTTTGCCAGGAAAAACGCCAGTCTATGGTCAGTAAGTGCAAATCATGAGTGTGTGTGTTTTCAGTCACCATTTCGTGTATTTTTTGTGAATCGTCTGAATGAGAGAAGGTTAATGCTCATTTGAGTATATCAATTCCATTTAGGGAGTGAGCTATAAATTATTTTTATTATTCTTTTTGTGCTGTGTGATGTTTTAGATTAAGACTTTAATTCTTTTCCTAAGTTTTGTGTATGCTTTTAATTTGCTTTTCCACATTCTTCCTGTTCGTTGCATTTGAGGTGCAGTTTGTAGGTGAGAAAACTAAACCACGGCTGTTGTGAAATTGAGGAAACCGATATGCACTGGATTAAAAGATACTTACCACAATTTGTGTGCTAAGAATTCCAAGTGACTGAAGAAGTAATGATCTCAAGAACCATGTCGCTTCTAGAACATCTTTGCTTACTCACGCCATCACCCTTTGGCACAAAAAGTTCAGTGAATGAGAAGATTTTGGCCAATCGATTTTTTCCTATTTCAGGTTTTTAACTCTTAGGTTGCGAGGACACATATGCGTGGGAGGTGAAAACTCAGCAACTTAAACTGTTTTTTGGAAACGGATTGACAATTAGTGCATTTTTACATAGCGCGTACAGATAGGTTTTAATACGCATTTTGGTTTTAGCTAGCTCTTCCTATAGGCAAGACTGCTCGTTTTCTTATCCTGCCTTCCACCTTTTTTCACTTACCTTGCCTAATTGCAGCAACATCCACTATTTTTCTCCTGTAGCTTCATGGACTCTCTCTTCTCTAATGGCTCAGATCTACCAAGCAGCTGCAGATTTGTTTTATCCCATCCCGTCCCTCACCAACTTAATGGAGCCGAAAATAATTTCCTAACTTTGTTTTCCCAAGATTATCTCATATAAGATAAAAAGAAAGATTAAAAAAGGAACCTTAACAAAATAGGACCTTTTCCCTCCCCCCTGAATTCAGCCTTGCAAAGGACGTTCCTTGTCTCTAATTTGTACAATAGAAATTCCGTGCAAAATGACATTTTTGCTTTTCTGCGTGGCATTAAAAGAGGACTCTTTCCTCTACTTAAGTGCTGAGAGGATGTGGTACTACTCTCATCTGCTTTCCTTGTCATTATCTTTAATTATAGGTCTTTCTGCCACCTCTAATCACTTCTTCTTCTTTTCTCCCTGCACTCTTCCATACTCTTGCACTGCCTATACCCACAGTCTTGTCTTTTCTCCTCCTCTCACCCTGCTCCTCAAAAAGCCTCTTCCCTCTCCTGGTGCCAAAAGGGGGTTGTGTCTTCTCTGAGCCTGTCTTGGAGCCTAAATTTCCTCTTTTCCTGAGTGTAAGAGTATGACTCTCTTAAAGCCTTTAAGTCTCAACTTTGTTGTTAACAACAGGATTTGTTTCAACCTTTTAAATAGTTCTTAATGAGTTCCTTCGGCAGTTTTTATGGGCCATCCTTTGCTAAACTGGCCACTTTATATGCAAGTGATAAACTTGTAGTGATGAACTGATAAACTGGTTGGCTGAATATTACTCAGCACATTACTATTAAGTTTGCGTAACTAGTCCAGTGTTTAATAATGAAACGAGTGCTCATCATCCTAATATTGTCCACGTTAACCTACTTCATTAGCCAAAGGTTCTTCCATGCCGATGATACAACTATAATTCTAAAACTAAAATCAGCGTAACTTAAAAAAAAAGTCTTAAAATAAGCCAGCAGTGCCTTTAGTTATATTTAGGACCCAGTTACTGTGCTGTGGGCAGGTGGAGCAGTACGGAACTGGGAGGTTTGTTGGAGGCTGGAGTTGAGTTTTGGGATGAGGTTTCTTCTTGTTTCTTTAAGCTTCCTGACCACTTTGCTAAAACTCTAGGTGTAGTTAATTGTCACTGACTTAACGTCTTCTACATTGTTTCATTTACGGCGTGCAATTGTTTTTTGTGGTTTTACTTTGTTTTGCAGCGGAGGTGAAGCGTGTTGGCGACACCGTGCTGGGAATGGCTACGCAGTGCGTTCAGATGAAAAATGTGCAAAGAACAACACCGCAAACCCTGTCTAACCTTTGCTTAAAAATAAACGTCAAATTAGGAGGAGTAAATAATATTTTACTGCCACAGGGAAGGTAAGCCATCTTTCAGAGAGCAAGAGGATATTGTATTGTAAAGAGAACATGCATCGTATTAAGATAACTGGGTGCTGTTGTCTGTAGTCGTAGCGCTGTAGTTTCAGTGACTCTTCAGACAAACTGTCTTTTGGCTTCTAATAAATAGTTCTGCAAATGGTAGGTTATGAAGACTGGAGAGGAATACTTGTTCCGGTTGAAATTTACAATAAAAATATTGTTATTGCAATCTGACCATTGAAGTATACAACTTTCATTTGAATGAAGAATTTATAATATGTTATTTGCCTTGAGTTTTCAGAAACAAATAGAGACCATCTTGAATAGTAGTGCCTTTTCCATTATGGTTTAATTGTGGTCAAGATTATTCATTTTGTTGTTGTCATCCGTTTAATAGCCAGCCCAGCCCATAGGTACTTAAAAACCCAAAAGCTGGGAGCAGAATACTCTTAATTGGTTTCCAGGTCCTGTTTACCTTGCCATTTATTAGTATTAGATCGATAAGTTGTAGTTATACTGTGTCTATATTCTGTGAATTAGCTTTGATACTACTGAATTCTGTGTCTGAGATGAGACTGAAGTCCTGCGTGTAGTTGAGTGGGAGTGAAGTAAGTATCTTATTTGTAAAAAAAGGAGGGACCTTGCTCTTAAAGACTAAATTTGGTTTGTGTGTCAACTTAAAGCGAATGTTCGTACATTGAAACTTTTCATCAGTTTTATTGAAAAATCAGTGACAAGAAATTCTAATGGATGAATGACCAAAATACAGCTTGTTTTGTCTTACCTGTGCAGGATAGCGAAGGCTAGCATAAAGGTATATAAAGTTAGTTTAATCAAAATCACAACTAGGTTGCTACACCAGTAGAAAGACGGCATTTTTACAATCATTGCATTTCAAGTTGTAGAGAGAGCTCAGGGAATAACCTGCTACCTCATTCTTGGGAGCCTCTTTCAAAGAAGTCAACATTCTGGTTTGCACAGATAAGCAAATTTTCACTTCGTATTTAAGCTAGTCAGAAGGCAGCTGCTCAAAAATAATCTAACAACAAGTACTAAGGGAGGGGGGAAAAAAGAACATATTATCAGAAGGGGGATATATGTTTTGTGTATCCTGCTAAGTTCTGTTTCTTGAACTAAATGTACTCAGCCGGGGTAATGAGCTTGTTGGAGATTCCTGTTAAAGCAACTAAAAATCATCGTGTTGCAGCGCATGCATTCCAAAAAAGTGCAGGGGGTTTTATGTTGGTTTTTTGTTTTTCAAAAAGAAGTTAAAGATACTGCTGTGGAAACAAAATGGAAACACCCACACAGACCATATAAGTAGTTTTATGCTGGATTCGTAAACATAAGGTCTCTTAAGTGGTGTGTGTTGACAACAATAATGTGGCCAGAAGGTTGAATTCCGCTCATCATAGCAATAAACTATGCATTCATGAAAATGGAGTTAAGTAAAAGGGAAAAAAAAAAATGGCACAACTACATACAAGACCTAGGCATTCTGGAAAAGCCCAAGTTTTGGGTATTTAAAACAGAACTCTGATTATTGTTTTCTGTTGGTTGAGGGGATGGGAACAGAACAGCTTTTTGTTTGTATAATTGCATTGTAAGTTACGTTGGTATTCTTGCCTTCAAATTCCGCTTTAGAGAAGGTCTGAAAACAGCTGAATCTATCTACACAACCATTCCCCTGCACACCCACGTATGCACAAAAAAATTCTGGTGGCCTAAGATTTCCTGTTTAAATTGTTTTATTAAGGAATACAATTGAAGCTTAAGATTTCCAGTGTAGCGTTTTGGTGTTCTATTCTCGATGCAGTCAATTAATAACTTAAAGGTTTATTTAAAACTTTGAGCCATGGTTAAAAAAAGAACCAAACAACTTTTAAAATAACACCTGTTATATCCACAATTTTTGTACTTCCTTACCGACGCTGATTTTTTTTTTTTTTTTTTTCAGAAACGGAATCATAGCATCTGTATATGTGCACAGTCCTTTAATTTTCTCTTGTGCTATTTGATGCTAAGAGATCAGCTTTTATTCTTTTCTATGGTCTAATTAATAAAGGCTGCAGTTCTCCAAGTTTAAAAAAAGGAATTTTTTTTGTGAAATATTTTTAATGAATTTCATTATTTTTAATGAAAAATAATAATTAGCTATGCTTTACAAATATGCCGAAGTATTTAGTGTGAGAACCTTAATCAGGACTTCTAATTACTGTCACAGTACAAGCAATCAAGTGCAAATAGTTGACTAATCCACCGCAAGAGTATAGAACGCTATTTACTTGAGTTATAATGTGCTTTAGTAAGCATAGGCCTTGCTGCTTTTACAAACTTGCTTTCTCTTTATCAGACCACCAGTATTTCAACAGCCTGTCATATTCCTTGGTGCAGATGTAACTCATCCGCCAGCTGGAGATGGAAAAAAGCCTTCCATCGCTGCAGTGAGTAAATTGTGTAATGATCTTTAACCTCTGCTCTCTCCTGCCGCTCAGCTTTAATGCATTTTATTACTTTCAGTTCTTTTGTGGTCCATTTCTTCTGATTGCCTGATTATAGTATTATATAATTATTTTTCTGCAGGAATCTAATGGAACTTTGGAGAGCTTGCTCCGATAGTAATTACTTAAATGTGTGTATTAGCTTGTAAAGTGCTTGAGCTGCTAATACACGGAGGAGCTTTTCTGTTAGCTCATATTTATCAGCAACCTGTAATAAGCTGGTGCGTGTTTAAATCTTGTTCAGCGGTTAAAAACGTGGAGAATTTATCCATTGCTGATAGAGAACTAGGGTGGCTCAGCTGTGATTTTTTGGGGATTCAAGCTTCCTGACTACCCAAAATGTGCAGTAATCTTTTGGACGTGTACATCCTGAATACAGGGAAAGGCCTTTGACTTGCGTCATGTCAAACAGCTGTAATGGCTGCTCCGGCTTATTTAATAATTAAGATATTTGGTGACCGTGTGCGCACTATGTAGTGCTAAATACCGATACCTGTAGTAAAAAGTTACACACGTGTGTCCAGGGAAAACCATGTGGAGATGTGCTTAGTTGTGATTTTTGACATACGGAATTTCGATTTGTTTGTTTGTTTGTCTGTCTAAGTCCCACGCCACTTTTACAAGATACGAATTTGGATGATTCATAAACAGAAAAATCGCTTCCCTTGGTGAGCGGTGTCTGGTGTGGGTGTTTCTGTGGTGCCTCTCCATTTCAGTTTTATGGATTCATCCACAGTGTCCCAGAAAAGCCAATTCCCATGCTGCAGTCCTAACTAAATCAGTGGTTTCATGGTATCAGCGCTCCAAATTGGATTTGTTTTTTTAACTGTATGCAGGTGCAAATAGGAAATTAGTCTTTTAGATGTAAGATAAGTTTTCGGTTTCAGCAGGATATGTTACCACAGGTAGAGTAAACTCAAAGCTCTCTCCAAGCACATCGTGATTTTGACTACATCTTTGCTACATCAACCCCTTAGTTTACAAGATACTGTTAAAAAGATAGTGCAGTTATCTTCATAAAATACCTTTATTACAGTGCTTTTAAATTTGGTTTGATACTAAGCATTTTTTCAACAGGTTGTAGGAAGCATGGATGCTCACCCTAATCGCTACTGTGCCACTGTTCGGGTCCAGCAGCACCGCCAAGAAATCATCCAAGATTTGGCTGCCATGGTCAGGGAGTTGCTTATTCAGTTCTACAAATCAACCAGATTTAAACCAACTCGTATAATCTTCTACCGAGATGGCGTTTCCGAGGGGCAGTTTCAACAGGTTATATTTTTCTTCTTGAGGTTTTGATTATTTAGTTTTCTGGTAGTAATGTAGTTTTATGTAATTGGAGTTACGAAGGGAAGTATACCCTCAACAAATCTTCCCTCAACAAATTTGTTGGATTCTAACCACGCAGAGCAGGGTAAGTGTTTTCATGAGCTTTTCATTAATACTTTTCCCCTTTAAAATACTTGCCTTTGCAAAATTACGAATGATAAAGTATAGTTTTAGCACTCAAGTTACATTCAGCATCTGTGACCTATTCATTAAATATTAGTCAAACATCTCCCATAGAACTTGGGACAGTAAAGAAAAACTTAAGTGTAAGCTACTTTTCTTACTTTTTTTAACCAGGATTAATAAATGCTGCATTTTCACACTTGTCACTTTGCATTCATTCTCAATAAAATTCAACAGATACTTTCTTGTACTTACTTTGTTCGCTTAGAAGTACCATATTTTATGAAATATTTTTTCCTGTATCTTTTGAAGATATTTACATACACTTTCCTTCCCAGTATTTTTATATGTAAATTAAAAGATACAGAACTTAGCTTTTCAAAATTTGAAGGGGAAGGGAGTAGAGGTCACTTAGTAAACTTGAATTAATACTTTGATATTCTTTCCCACTTACCGATGTTTTTCATTGACGTTTTAATTTATAATTAATACAAATCCCAAATAATTGGGGTTTATTTTGTTGCACTTACCTTCCCTCTCAGTTTTTGTTGATGGCTGTAGTCCTGCATGAGAATTCACAAAGCTGGGAAAGAGCGTGCAGTTGAGCAATTCTTGATTTTATCCATTGCACTAGTCTGAAAAATAATGAGGCTGTTGTATATTCAACAGCTTAATTCGTGTTCATTTGTATTTGGCAGTGAAAAAGATTTTGACTTACAGCTTATTAGTCCAAGCCTCATGCTTGGAGCTGAACAAATATGGAACCAGCTCTCGCCTGGCTCGGGAAACCGGTGATCTAATTTGTTCTCATTAAGTGAAGGAATTAAGGTTTGATCCTGCAGGCTTTGATACCTCATTAGTCGAGTAACAATGCAAGAAGGAACATGATAAATAAGAGTAATCTGTGAGATAGTTATCTTTCATATTTATCACGTATCTTTATGTTTATGATTCAGGTTCTCCATCATGAATTGCTGGCTATCAGAGAAGCATGCATTAAACTAGAGAAGGATTACCAGCCTGGAATTACATTTATAGTTGTGCAGAAAAGGCATCACACCAGACTCTTCTGTACAGATAAAAATGAACGGGTATGTTCTAATTGTGACCAGCAAGTATCTAGCAGGCAGCCAAGTTACCGATTACTGCTTATTTAAGCCGTAAGAGACTTGTTTGAAGAACTGCATTACGTAGTGGGTGAGGTCTTCCTACCTGGAAGGGAAAACCTTCGTCTTCTGTGCCGTATGATAGACTGGCAAGAAGCTTGTATGAGACGTCAGCAGGATTGTGCCTTTCAACAAGTCTGTCCATCCTTTTTTAAGTTCATCAAAGTTTTTTGAGGTTTCTTTTCAGTTTTTTTACCATCTCAAGATCTTGAAGGATTGAAATTGATCTGAGTAGTGCAGGGTTTATCATGTAGATGTCTACATCTGGAACGGTTACCTTGGGCACTCTTTGTTGTAAATGGAGATCTGTTTAGTATTCCCAACAGACTTTAAGGAACACTTGGTCTGATTCCACCACTAGTAAGTTCACTGGCTTGCCATTGACTGGTTGCCATTGACTACAGAGTAACTTTTGGGTCACCAGCTGAAAAGCAGACACAGAAATCGTTAGATAAGGTAGAACCCTACACGTCGAGAATGCCTTCTTTTCCATTAACGCTACCTTTAAGGTGTCTTAGGTGTCTAATGTCTTTGACATGTGGCGTTCGGTTTGGGCATATCAAGCGTCACAAGACGCTATTTGTAGTACTGAACATCTCAAATTGGTTTACGAGTGTTTCGTAGTTGTTACACTTCTACATGTACTTCGCATAGATACAGTTTTATTCCACCTTTCTGGGTGGAGAGGAGACTCCCCAAGTCTGGGATGGAGTCATTACTGTAAATGAAGAGTTCCTAGTGGCAAGCCTCTGTTCACAGATAGGGTTTTTCGTGTTCATTTTCCTTCTTTCAGGCTTTTCTGTCTGATCATTTGAAGCCCCCTAGGCATCAAGGCAGTAATTAATAACTTTTAATGCTGACATGGAGGTGGTTTTTATATTGATAACGTGCTATGATTACAGTTGGGTTAAGTTCTGCTTTGAAGTAAAGCATTTTTGAGGGAAGAGGAGGCCTGTCTTACAACTATGGATTGTCCTCTTTCAGATATAAACAAGAAAAGTTACAGAGAAATAACCTGTCCTGGCATGGGAAGGTGAAAAGAATTTGACAAATCAATTGCAGGAAATTCCTTTTACATTAATCAGAAAAGCTGATCTTTGTAGGTAACTTCTAAGATTTTGCAGCTGGTCTTTTTTTTTTTTTTTCTCCATAGTAGACACTCCAGATTTTCAGTTGAATGACGTTTCAGTTTTGCTTATTCTTTCTTACACATTTTTTTTCTTGCGTTTTTTCCTTGCTGTACAGCTGAAAAGAAGAATTTTTGTGTGTGCCTTATTGTATTTGCGTTTTCTGTTCACACAGGTTGGAAAAAGTGGAAACATACCAGCCGGTACCACAGTGGACACAAAAATCACCCATCCGTCAGAGTTTGACTTTTACCTGTGTAGTCATGCTGGTATTCAGGTACAGCATTTTGTGTGGGATGGTAACTTCCAAAGATAACGCTGGCCGTTGCTATTTCCCACGTTCTTTGCACAGGAGACAAACGGTACAACTTCCATCTGTGTGTTTCGGCTTTTCATCTGTGCCATGCACAGTGCTCCTCTGTCATTGCTAAAATCTAAAAGAAATCATGAAACTGAACATGAAGCACACCCTGTGCATTTAGTTCATTGTGCTTCTCTCCTGTCTGTGTACTGCTTCGAATGGTAGCAAGGTACTTGGATTATTTTACATAGCTGACTCTTGCATTGAATTCTCTTGAAATGTGCATCCAGTTCCTAGGAAACAACTAGTACATTTAGATAGCACCGTTGCAGTGTCACATTTTCTTGTGATTTCTTCTTCCCAGTCAGAAACTATTAATCAACAACAGTACTGAAAGTCAACATTGATACTGTCTAAAAAAGTATTCTATAGGGACAAAAGTTAGACTGCTGTTAGCTATTAATGTTTTACAGAATTACAGCATGGCAGGGCTTGGAAGGGCCCTCTGGAGATCCCCCAGCCCCACCCCCCTGCTAAAGCAGGTGCCCCCAGAGCAGGGGGCACAGAAACGCGTCCAGGCAGGGTTTGAATCTCTCCAGAGAAGGAGACTCCACAGCCT
>VZSC01004626.1:80312-95876 GCA_013398225.1 Steatornis caripensis
AAGCACAACTAAAATACCTGCTGGAATAACTACTGCCTAATCATCAGCAGGGATTACAGATACGACTAACCTGGGAGCGAGCCTAGGAATTGCCCCTGAAATATAAATTTAAACTTTTCTGGCCATTCTGTGGTGTTCTGAGCGTGCTTGGCAAGCATTAATTGTGAAAAGGTCGGCAAGCAAGCTTGGGAATTTCTAATCCCGTGGCTGAGGCTCTTTGTATTTGCTTTGTTACTTTAGATTTCCCGTCAGGAGAAAAAAAAAAAAAAAAAAGACATTTAATATGGACTCTGTTCTGTATTTATCAGCTTTGCCTGTCTTTAAATCCGTGGATGGAGGAAACTTCACTCGTGCCGGTAGACGTCAAATTGCACGTTTTTGCTTGCCGTGTACTTGACTCAAAGCAGATCCGCTCTGTGCTTCATGGGCACCCCAAAATCTCAGCTGCTTGATCCTGTGCTGTGGGTGGGATCAAACCCGTCGTGCACCGACATAACGTACAAAGAAGTTTGTTCCTAGATTTCGCCAGAGTGAATTCCGCTTCAACTGCGAGATGCTCAGATCCCAGTGTTCCTGCGCTATAAAAAAGTGAGGTGGATCGACCCTGATTTTTGTTGTTCCTGAGGTTTTCTCACGGAACTTAACAAGGCGGAGCCCCTAAATCGCTCATCTCATTTACAAGTGACAACATTGTAAGTTTTCTTTTAAATGAAATAACTTGTCTCTAATTGCCTGACCAGCTTGAATCTTTAACTGATCTTCAGTCGTCTGTCAATGTCGAATCCCCAGAGTGGCTCCCACCAAGAGATTGTTGCGTTGTTCCAATTCTTTATTCCCTGGGTTTGGGCAGTAGAAATATTTTGAGTACATGGAGGGGGAAGGTTAGATACTACGTGCTTTTCCGTGACGGAAGTTTAGTTAAGGAATGATCACCAGTAGACCATTTGGGAAAGAAGGGCGTTTGTTCCTAGGCAGAAGAAAAGAAAGAAAAGGGGAAAAAAACAACCCCAAACCAAAACTAAACCAACAGTACCCGTTGAGGAGAAAGTTTCGGAATTTTGCATCTTGGAAAAAGAAATTTTGAATGAGGAAGTGTATCTGGCAAAGTTACGCGCTGTCCCGGAGAGGGTTGCCGCTTGTTTTCTGTAATCTGTTGATGGAGTTTAGTAGATTTTACGTGACTGTGTATGTGTGTATCCGTATGCGTGTACATGGATACACACACACACACACACACACCCCCCCTTAGTGAAAGGAAAGCGGGACTATTCCTAAAAGAGATAAAGGCAGCATTTTGCTGGAAATAATAAGCACAACTTCACTGGCTTCTGCAGTGCTCCGTTAGTTTGTACAGCGACAAAAATCTCAGTATTTAGGGCAGTTCGTAAGTAAAGATCCAGTCCCAGATTTCTGTGCAGCAAAGTGGTTAACTTGATCTCAGGAGGGTGAGGTGGAAAACAGAATGTATTGATTAAATCCGTATTTATTTTTGGTTTTCCTTAATTTTGGTACAGTGCAGATTTAACTGGTGTCTGTTAAGGTTTTAATCTTCTGTTTAATAGTTTTCAAATTTTTGTTTGGTTTTTTTTTATAAAACAACTGAAAAAGAACCAAAAATCCATTCAGAAATGTCATATTGTAAATGTTCCCTTGAACCAAAATGTTTTTATGACCATTTAAAGTTTGCTATTTTTTTGGAAAAAAAAAAAAAGAAAAGAAAAAGAAAAGAGACGATGTTAACCGCCTCATTTCCAGTGGTACTAAATGTATGTTGGCTAGTTTGTGTGTGTGTTGCATCTGTATTAAAATGTCTTGTGCTTGCGATATAGCAACGATATATAGTGCTGTTTGGGTAAGCGTAGCACTTGTAATACAAAGAGCAGACACAGAAATAACCCTCGTCTGACTCCTAAACGCATCAACGGCGTTACAGAATTTACTACATAGATTGTAAGTGTCGCTTTACGTTACTCAGACGCTGAGGTCTCGCGTAGGCGCGTGTAGTTTAAATGCATTGTGTGTATCTTGATAACGTAGTTGAACATTTGCATGACGCTGTGTGGCGAACGCCACTTTAAATTAAGCCTTAACGAAACGATAAATCTGTCAGATTTTTTTTTTTTCTCAGAGTATGCAAAAATACTGTTTAACGAGAGCCGGATGTTCCTATAAAGGTAAACTGGTAGAAAAGGAAGTCTTCTCACCTGGGAGATAAAGGGAACCTTGTAGATCTGTATACTGTGACCTCTTTAGGCACTGGCAGTCGCTGTTGCTCTACAGAAACGGGGCTCTCGAGCGTTTCTCTGGCAGGCTACCAAAAAACTGGCTTTCTCAAATCTCTCAGCTTTCTCTTTTTCTTTTATTTTTTTTTTTCCCCGCCCTGTTCAACATATTCTCCTCCCTCCCCCTGCTAAGAAATCTCTGCCTGAAGGAGGATTGCGATTTAACACGTCAACTTCCATCAAAAAAAAGCTGTTCTGGAGTTCTGTGCTTGCTTCGGGTAGTGCCGTCGTTTTCCACTTCTTACGACTGACGTACAGTCCTGAAAACATTTTCAATAGAGGCAAATCAAGTGTTGGGGACCCAGCTTTTCTTCTGTTCGATTTGGATCTACCTCATTTAAACAGTTGGGTGCTATTTACTCAAATTGTCGATGAGATTGGTGAAAGCGACCAAACTGCGTGTGATGCCTGACCTCTTCGGAGGCGGCGCGCTGCGAACCAAAGCCTCTGGGTTTGTTGTTCGGAGCCGCCAATATTGTATTTGAGTTTTATTCTTTGTGCCTTTGTGGTTTTTTTTCCCAGTGCATAACAATCAAAAGTCGTAGTCTTAATTCAAAACAGCAAATTAATTTTAACCGCGAAAGAATTTTTAAAAAAAAAAAAAGCCGCAAAACACAGTTCTCGCAAATTTTTAAATAGTTTTCAGTGTATCAAGTGGTAAAATGTACAGTATCACAGCAGACCTAGGCAAAGAGAAACACCCGATGAAGAATTTTTTGAAATCTATAATCCCGACCCGAGATACATACATCTGTGTGTGTATCTGTCTATATACGCACATGCACAGAGCACACAGGTTTGCGTGCGTGCGTATCTATGCGTATAAAGTGAAGGGATACGCGTGTAAGCGCCCGGGAATAAAATGTCATTGACTTTTCCACAGTTTTGTATGCAACAGTTTACAACTACGTGTAAGTTTTTCTACTATGTGAGCCTTTTTTACTTAAAAAGAATTCCTTTTTGGAAAATTTTAAGTTGTGATACGCTATCATTTTGTGAAGTTTGAAAAGGAGAAAAAAAAAAACCAAACGACTTTTTACCAGTACCTGGGGAGGGGAGGGGGGGAATCTTTTCTGTAAAATTGTATTTAGTTTAAATATTAAAGAAAAATCTATATATGGAATTGTAAAAGTGCTGCCATTCCATCGCGGCAGCACTTCAAAGCTGTTTCCTAAGGCTTTCTGCTGCAGAGAGACTCGAACAAATGGAAAATGCCTCTGTTAAATGTTTTTATAAAACTGCTCCATCAGGTCTATACTTAAGCTATATTTTCTAAAGCCTAATCATCCTTTAATATGCTGCATATGACTTATCAGCATGGTTGCACTTTCTCAGTAATAATGTATGCCCTGCAATTGGCTCACGATAAGGACTTTAGTTTTTTAACAAAACAAATAGTACTTTGGGCAGAAGGTAATATTTATATAGGTACCTCAAGAAAAAAAAAAGAGCCTGAATATGCTGCATTTTGTTCCTTTAACATTTTTCGTGTAGCATTTGTTTGCTTTTACTTTTTTTAAAAAAAATCTTTTTAGTAGATTCCTAGCTACCTGTTTTGCTTTGGGGGACCCTGGTAGCGTTTTAGACTGTTGTTTTCTCTCAATCTCGTAGAATGTAGTATCCTGCCTTGGTTTCACGCAGTAGTTCGGGACGGGATTTGCCCTGCATTGTGTACGCGACGGGGAGGGGGGCGCACGAGGAAATACACTTTACGCAGACTTCAGGAAAAGGATACTATATTCCTAAAACAGACAATACATGTTCCTAATTCTTAATATTTTTTTTTTTTTTTGCTCGTACTGCTTTCTTGACTCTTTTCTCAAACCCGAGTGCGGAGAGCGGCAGCTTAGTAACGGAGGAAAACCAAACTGATCAACCTTGCCCTGTTGGTCGATGTTTTGGGGGTATGGCGAAGCGGCAGGACGCGGGCTCGGCCACCCTGTGTGCCGAACTGCCCAAATGCCGGCTTTGGTTAGAGTTGCGCCCCGTGTCAGAGCAGGATCTGTCCTGCTCTCTGGCCACTTGCTAGGGTGGGTGCGGCGGCTACTTCTTCGTTTCCGAGTCAGTAAAAATCTAAAAAAGTGCCAAGATGGGCAATTGCTTTGTTGAGAACTGTTGAAGGAAGCTTCAAAGGCTGTGAAATTGAGCATTTATTGTCATGTTTTTAAGCTTAGGTGGGTCCTTTTCCAAGTTTGTTTTACAGCTGGCAAGGTAAAATAGTTTGCACTACTTTTGCAATAAACTCATGAAAAACCTAACAGTTTCTGTTTTGGTTTCTTACTGTATATATACAACTAATACTAAAGATTTAGCATAGTGTTTTTCACCTCAAAACATAAAGACTTGCAACAAGCTCCAAATGCTGTAATTCCTGACAAAATAATGATGTGAATGATATTTTATAAAGTTATTTTGTATGGTGTCAATTTTGTTTTGCCTCATAGTATGTCAATAAAATAAAATTCCTCATCTTTACAAATTTCTGCTTGATCTCTTTTTATTAAATTCAGCTGTTTTCTGCAGTTACTTGTGCACTGTGAGACTCAGGGGTTTTTTCCCCCCCACTGAGCACCCAGCGGGACGTGTTCATGGCCTAAATACTTTTTCCACAGTGAGTAGAGAAGAGCCGTAGGAGGACATCTCAGGAGCGGGGAGCTGCTGAAGGTGCCGCTAAATAGAGAAATCCCAGGACACAGGTGAAAAGTCCCTACATGTACTATGCAAAAAGCAGTGATTTTGCAGCATTGGTGCTGTGTTTTTCTTACTGCCAGAGGTCAGAAGCAAATCTAAAATTATTAATCGCTTCTGTCTGTATCTCGGAAGCGGTTGTTAAAAGCCTCAGTGGCAGATCGGCGATGGTGCTGGAGCAGAGATCCTTATGCTGTATCAAATTCTGCTCTGTCAAATCATTTTCCAAATTTAAATGTGCTGGTCTGGAGGCCTTTTTTTTTTTGTGTACAAGAGAGAAGATCTCTGTTGCCTGAGAGCCAAAAACTTCTAGTCCCATCACCCTCCCTTGCGTTACAACACTTAGGTGCATTTCAGATATTTCCGTGGGCGCTCACCTGCTCTGTGCCCAGATGTCCGGAGGCGAGATGTGCCGCTCTTAAGTGTCTTTCAAGTTATAATCCTGAAATTATTTATGGAAGGTCAGCATTTTGGAAACCACCTGCCTGAAATCCTACCTTTTGTTGCTTTCTGAGTGAATACCAACAGCGATCAACTTTTACATAGAAACGAAGTAAGCACTTGTTGTTTTACTATAAAGCATCAAGTGAAGGGGGATATCAAAAAGCATTGCAAGTGCGCTGAGGAGCTCCTGTTGGGAGCCCAACCCTGCGAGCACAGATTAGTTTTACTCAATAGGAAATGAAGTCACAGCCGTCTCTGCCATTTCAGCCAGAGCTTTGTATGTTCCCCTGGTTTTTGAAATACTGCTTTGGGTTGGGCGTGGTTGTGGCGGTGTGCTCCCCCGGCCACGCCGTCACCTCTGCTTAAGCAACAGCCACAAGTGGGAGTCGTGATGGCTGCATCTGGCTTAAGTCGGAACCTTGGGAGGCAGGTAACAGCACAACAGCTGAGAGCTGTAAACCCCGCTCCACAGCTGGGGGCTCGCTGAGCGCGCGCTAACCGAAATACGGCTGGTACGCAAGTATAAGACAATTATCTTAGTCCATAAATGGTGGACAGCCCAGGGCTTATTGGGCTCTTCTGCACGGCGGCAGGCTGCGCGACAGGATACCCCCTTGAGCAGGGACGCCTCTCCACGTTACTCCTCGAGGTTTAGAGAATCCTTATCATGTGAGATAGTCGGTAAGTGAATTGGGAGTAAGCGCTGAAACTTTGAAATCTTAGTTATGTGAAAGATGTGATTGGCACACGTATATAATCCCTTAGACGTAAACCATTGACCAAGCCTGGGACTAGGACTGGATCCAGCCACCCCCAGACTCCTCTCAGAGAAGGAGTTTAGAAAGCAAGGGGGTCCTTTCTGAACCTCGTGACTCAATGGGAGGGTCTCCCAGACAGTTTGTCTGACCCTGTCCCCTATGCAGTAAATAATCCGGTGTACCTTGCCATCAAATCTTGTGAAACCACTGTCACATTTGCTATCGAACTTTGTTAAATCACTGTTTTATATCACTAAACAGATTGCTACTTTTACGGGTGAAGTGCATCGCTCCTTCTGTGGCAGTGGTTTCGCTCTGTTTCAAGTTCTTGGGAAAAACAAATACCGCTTACTGGTTTGATGGCAACAAGCTTTGGCAGATGCAAGGCCTTGGAGATGGCTGTGGCAAATTTTGGCAGCTCTGAAGTCCTCGTCAAGGACTCTGGCTGAATGAATCCAGAAGGGTGTTCAAGTTCTTGTGGCCTTGGTAATTGACAGAATATGTTCATCATCCCACAGAAAACTTTTCTAAGAGGGATGAAATACCATCGTTTATACTTAGTAACCACAGTTCTTTTGTCATTTTTGCAAGCTTAGGAAGCTTCATTTCCTTTGAGCAGCCTTGGCTGGCAGAGAAGGATCTCACAAGCTAGTGTTTTAAGGGAAAAAATAACGTATATAATGTTAGATTCATCCTGGAAAGTGTTCCCTGGCCTGTGTTCCCCTGCCTAAAATCCCTGAACGCCTTAAACAGGCCAAGATAGCCCTGGCAGGACCACCAGCTTCCTGCCTCGAAGCTGGCTTCCCTGCAGCGCAGGAACATTCAGCAACTGTGAACTTTGAAAACTAAACAAAATAGCCACTACTCCCTCCTGTTTAGGATGCCTGTTTGTGGAGATTTAGCGTTTATAGTGAAGTTTCCCATACTAGATATGGATAGGTGATAGGGACTTGGTCGCAGCTTTCCAGTACCTGGAGGAAGGTTGTCCTTGGCATCGTGGACCTTCTCGTTTCTCCTTTGGGTGTAGGAAGAGGCTGTGCCAGCACAGGCCGTGGTGGCTGAAGTACTCACAGTTTTGATGCATGGTCTCTGAGCAGTAAGCTCCTCACCGAAAGGTTGGTGGGAGGAAAAAAAGTCCTCGAACTCCGCAGGGGAGATTGTGGCAAAGCAGAGGAATCGCAGAGGTCCAAGCTGGGCATCATCAGCTTGAGATCTTCAAGAGCGGTGGACAGCTGGGTGCTCGTGAGGAAGAAAACCCTGAGCTGTAAAGGGAGAAGTCTGAGATGATCACTTTTTCTTGCTTTCCCAGTTGTTTCAGCTGCAGAGTTCAGTGGATGCGAGGCAAATTGTCTGGTGACAGAGTAAGACACAGTCTCTGCGAGCGTGCTTCGTTCGGTTCAAAAGCTCCTCGGTCACTTTTGGACCAGCCTGAGAAAGCGCATGTTAACGGGACGGTCTGCAGCTGGAGCTTTGTAATGGCTTGTGAATGTGGCTTCTGATGTACTGCAAGGGGTAAAGGCGGGCTGCGTGTGGACTGGGATGTGGCACTCGAAAGCTTACACGGGTGTCCCACTGCGCAGGTTCGTCTAGTTGCACGTCTGATCTCACTTGAAATGTATTTCTTTTAGTGTGTAACCCAGCGTTAATGCGCTGTTTTAGCATTTCTGGTTGTGGAGGGTTGACCTTGGGGCCAGCTGCCCCCCAGCCCACCCCGAGGGGCGCAGGGGTGGCCATGGGGGTTGCGCTCAGCCCATCGCAGCCCCCTCGGCCGCTCCTCCCTCCTCACCCCTCTCCCTGCCCCAGCGCGGGCCCTTCCCCGGGCTGCAGCCCTTCAGGGACAACCTGCTCCCGCCTGGGCTCTCCACGGCCGCAGCTCCTGCAGGAAATCTGCCCCGGCTGCGGCGTGGGGCCCTCCCCGGGCTGCAGGGTGGGTCTCTGCTCCAGCGGGGTCTCTCCAGGGCTGCAGGGGATCCCTGCTCCGGGCCTGCAGCACCTCCTGCCCTCCTCCTCCTCTGGCCTCGGGGTCCCTCTGCTGCTGCTCCCTCCTTGGCTTCCTCCTCCTCTGCCTGTGCCCCTTTGGACCTTCCTGGAACCTGTTTGCCCCCCAGCGCCCTCGCCTTGGCTGAGGGGCTCAGCTGTGTCCTGCGGTGGGGCTGGTGGGACCGGCTGTGTCTGGCACGGGGCAGCCCTGGCCTCTCCTCACAGAGGCCACCCCGCAGCCCCCACTGCCAGCACCTGGGCACGGACACCCTGTACCCTGGGGTGTCTTGGTATCTGTACCAGTTTTGCTGTAGACAGACTCTAAGTGTGACAGGAGGGGGAAGCTGCGAGGAAATAAAGCCCCATCAGGGGTGTGTAGAGGGAGAACAGGGTGGGCACTGCAGGAACAGGGGTAATTGGGGCACGACGAGGAGAAACACCATAGGAGTGATTCATCCTTCTGATTTTCCTTGTAGGTGTCCCTCCTTAAAGAACATGGCTCCTCCACTCTCCAGCTGTATTTTTCTCTCGTGCTTTTCATCCTAACGGCGTCTTTCATCCAACAATCAAAGACACCAGTTGTGTAGAGCAGGGACCTTGTAACTCATCATCTGTGCTTGCTCCTTCTCCTCAGGTGTGCACCACAGCATTTTGCAGTCTGGCTACAGGAAAAAAACAGCTGCCAGGGCCAACACGAAAACATGGTTCACAGAATCACAGAATGGCAGGGGTTGNACTAGATATGGATAGGTGATAGGGACTTGGTCGCAGCTTTCCAGTACCTGGAGGAAGGTTGTCCTTGGCATCGTGGACCTTCTCGTTTCTCCTTTGGGTGTAGGAAGAGGCTGTGCCAGCACAGGCCGTGGTGGCTGAAGTACTCACAGTTTTGATGCATGGTCTCTGAGCAGTAAGCTCCTCACCGAAAGGTTGGTGGGAGGAAAAAAAGTCCTCGAACTCCGCAGGGGAGATTGTGGCAAAGCAGAGGAATCGCAGAGGTCCAAGCTGGGCATCATCAGCTTGAGATCTTCAAGAGCGGTGGACAGCTGGGTGCTCGTGAGGAAGAAAACCCTGAGCTGTAAAGGGAGAAGTCTGAGATGATCACTTTTTCTTGCTTTCCCAGTTGTTTCAGCTGCAGAGTTCAGTGGATGCGAGGCAAATTGTCTGGTGACAGAGTAAGACACAGTCTCTGCGAGCGTGCTTCGTTCGGTTCAAAAGCTCCTCGGTCACTTTTGGACCAGCCTGAGAAAGCGCATGTTAACGGGACGGTCTGCAGCTGGAGCTTTGTAATGGCTTGTGAATGTGGCTTCTGATGTACTGCAAGGGGTAAAGGCGGGCTGCGTGTGGACTGGGATGTGGCACTCGAAAGCTTACACGGGTGTCCCACTGCGCAGGTTCGTCTAGTTGCACGTCTGATCTCACTTGAAATGTATTTCTTTTAGTGTGTAACCCAGCGTTAATGCGCTGTTTTAGCATTTCTGGTTGTGGAGGGTTGACCTTGGGGCCAGCTGCCCCCCAGCCCACCCCGAGGGGCGCAGGGGTGGCCATGGGGGTNCCTGGGCACGGACACCCTGTACCCTGGGGTGTCTTGGTATCTGTACCAGTTTTGCTGTAGACAGACTCTAAGTGTGACAGGAGGGGGAAGCTGCGAGGAAATAAAGCCCCATCAGGGGTGTGTAGAGGGAGAACAGGGTGGGCACTGCAGGAACAGGGGTAATTGGGGCACGACGAGGAGAAACACCATAGGAGTGATTCATCCTTCTGATTTTCCTTGTAGGTGTCCCTCCTTAAAGAACATGGCTCCTCCACTCTCCAGCTGTATTTTTCTCTCGTGCTTTTCATCCTAACGGCGTCTTTCATCCAACAATCAAAGACACCAGTTGTGTAGAGCAGGGACCTTGTAACTCATCATCTGTGCTTGCTCCTTCTCCTCAGGTGTGCACCACAGCATTTTGCAGTCTGGCTACAGGAAAAAAACAGCTGCCAGGGCCAACACGAAAACATGGTTCACAGAATCACAGAATGGCAGGGGTTGGAAGGGCCCTCAGGAGATCATCCAGTCCAACCCCCCCCCCGCCAAAGCAGGTGTCCCCAGAGCAGGGTGCACAGGAACACGTCCAGGTGGGTTTCAATCTCTCCAGAGAAGGAGACTCCATACCATACATGGTTCATACCAGGTCCCTTCCCAAGTGGTCCGGTTCAGCTCAGGCTGCGTAGCTGCTGCTTGGGCCCCAAGTCTGGGGTGGAAAGGACACGTTCCCCTCTGCTGCAAATGAGGCTGGGTTGCAGGACAATGAAGCGTGGCAGTCTGCTGGTGTGGGCTACTTGTGACCAGGGACACCTCTGCCAGTTGTGAACGTAGCCCAGGTACGTGGATAACATGGTCAAGCTCTGCACTGGCCTCTTACCACAGCAGCAGAATTCCTCCCCTCCCTTCAGCTGACCCTTGCAGAATCGGCCACAATCTATCATGTCCCAGTGAAAATAGTTTGTCTTCAGTCCCAGAATACCAGTGCTGCTACTTGTGTCAGCACAGGCACACGTGTGCTGGATCATGGTGTCAGTTTTTGTCCTGGACCCACTGGCTGATGATGCAGAGATGCTCTCCTCCCCAGGCTCACAAGGTACCAGTCTGCAAAGCAGTGGCTGAAGAATGTGTTGGGGATATTTTTTTCCTTCTTTTTTTTAGGGTGTCTGAAAGTAGAGTTTCTGTGTTAACTACCAAATGTCAGTGGTAACAATCTGTCGACAAGCAAAGTAGCAGCTGAACCGGAGTGCCAAAAGTCCAGGAACGATCAGCTCCTGCAGATTATGGATGGTGGGAAATACTTATTTGGGGCTGGTGGCTATTTTGGCACCTTTCATCAATATTGTCCCTCATAACCTACACCTGGCTCCAGGACCGGCCTAAAAAACCCCTTCTCAGAGAGTTCTGCATAAAGGACAATTGGGTTGGCTACACAAACAGCACTGGTGCTGGAAAATGCCGGGTCTAAAACTAAGCAGAATAATTTCCATAAACATTTGTGCCCTAGAACTTCCCAGCCCTGATGTCTTTACCTCAAATTACATGTGCCCAGCATGAAGACCCCTTTGCTAGGGCTGTTGGAGCTCACTGCATTCTTCGGGTGCGAGCTACGTAAATGTGGGCCAGGTATTCGGCCTTAGCCATCGTACCCGACTTAGTTACACAACGGAGATGCCAGCTCTGGGATCAACTAGTGTGGTGGCCAGTGGTTTATGGGCCCTCAAGGATTTGATTTATCTTGTTGCCCTCTACCCTGTTTACGCTACAGAATTACCATGCAGTGTTGTGCTAGAGTACAAGTAGCTTTTCTTTCCCCCAAGAGCAGGCAAGTTGAGCAATGCCACGCAATTTCCACACCCTAGTGCAGATAGATACCCTCACACACACACCAGGCAGCATTCAGCCCTCACTTTCCCACAGACCTCCCATGCACTTTTAATAATATGTTTTTAAAAAGCAAAACTACCCTTTCAACAATAGTATAGTTCTGCATACCCACTTGGGAAGTTCTCTAGGGATAAAAGCATCACAGCACTCACTGCAGCATTCCCGGTAAGATTTTGATTTGTGCTAACTTTGGGAAATTTTTTTTATAGTACAACATACTTTAATCTTTTACGATAAGAGCGGCATTTCTTGTGTGGCTCAGTAGCTTTACTCTGCCAGTCTCTGATCTTACCTGCCAAACCCCTGTTTTTTCTTTCTTAGAAGAAATCTGGAGCGTGCCAGATTATGGAGTTGCTAGAGCTTTCTGCCTTGTGTTTTAAGAGCAGTTTAGTGTACTTGTGCCTTCAACCAAAGAGAAGCTGTCAGTATCATCCTGATAGGCAACTCCTTATCATGCCATCCAAATCAGGGTTGAGACCTCTCCCTTCCTGACTGGTTTCACACACCTTTTGGAGTGGGAGGTTTGGTTCCTTAGTAACGTTCCCATGCTTCCTCAGGGCATTCTTCACATCCAGGGAGAGACCTTGGTCACTTCTCTCACTCTGCCTGACAATGATCGTGCAAGCGTTAATTGTGTATCAGCAGAGACTGCTGGTTAATACAGCTGAGACTCCGAAAGCATCCTAGATGTGATTAGTATTGCTGACAGAGACTATTCAAAGCATCACTTAGCCTTCTGTGCCCCCTTTCTTCCTGGAAAGATGAACAGGAAGCATGCTAGGCTTGTACTTGACTGAACCCCAGAAGAACTATATAAAGTCTCTGGATCAATTGTCACTTCTTTTCATACAAAACATTTATTTGAAAAAGTTGCATATAAAGTTCTACACAGGACAGTTACCATTTCTATAGTAAAAAAAAAAAAAAAGCCCGAAACAAAAACAAATGAATAATCCAGCTCTGTCACTCAAATGGTAAAAGGGTTGCTCATTCTCAACCATCCGCATTTAATAGACTTCAGTGTGCGTTTTGGTAGAACACTACAGATGAACTGCAGCAGTAGAGTTCATTAGTGAAAAAGGTTCTAGATGTACAGATTTACATCATTATCTAGCACACACACGTACTTTTTACCACCACAGCCACAGAACCACAGTAGTTCTTGGAATGGATCTCAGCCCCTATCCTGTTTCTGTGCCGACACGGCCGTTTAGGCTGCGTTACAGAAGCAGCTGTTTTTACAGAAGACTTTTTTTAAGGGGTTTGGTCCACTGCTAACGCCCCGGCACTGTTCCAGAAAACCAAGGGAGCGTTTGCTCGGTTACTGGCTCCCCAAGGAGGAGAAGGCTGAGGATAGCAGAAGCTGTGTAAAACAGCTCCCCATTCCTCATTGCTCTGACGAGAAATACACATCGGGGAAGGACTCCCTTCTAGTCAGAAGGCAAAACAGCTTTTGGACTGAAAGCTGCCCACAAGAAATTTTAAATTTGGATAATGATTGTCTGAAGAAGTCATTTAAAATCATCTGAGCGAGTTCTGCTGTCGGATGTACATTAGCTCTTCTTACCCCGCCACGTTTCTGAGGGAAGAATTCCATTCTTCAGCAAGTATAAAGTTCAATTTCTAAACTTCTTAAACAAAGCAAAAGCAGATGGCTCAGTATATAAATATATCCAGCATCTGGATTCTCAGTCACAAAATCCTTTCTACAACAGAAAATGGATCAACTATCGAGCAATTCTCCGTTCGTCTTAAGATCCGGCATCTCCAACAGTTTCATCTTCATCCTCTTCCTCCTCGTCCTCTTCATCACCTTTCCCTACTTCTCCATCTCGCTTCTCTTTTTCAAGCATTTTTAGATATTTGCTAGCTAGGATCTTCTTTGGCAAGATATCTGGAAGGTAGAATTGTTTCTTTTATACTCAGTTTGAATCCTTATATTGCCTCATTAATACTGTTGCAGTCGTACCACCAGTAAAACGAAGTTAAAAAGAGGCTTTGTTAAAAACATTATTATTTAAGTGAATTACCAGATAAGTTTGTCTGACAGCTGTAAGAGGGAACTACCCACTTATAGTACAAGTAACCGAAGATAAGGAATGTATTTTACGACTGATTACTGGCAACTGTCTTTACTGTCTGTTCGTGTACATTATTTATTAGATGTAAAACAGAGTGCTCAATTACTCAACTGCCTTAGACAGATTCAACACGCCAGCTATCCCATTTAGGTCCTGTCGAAATCTTTTTTCTGCAGTGAGGTGAGATACTTGTTCAGGGCAGTAACGATGGACACAAGGAAAAAGCAGAACTGTGTGCTCTGAAAGTAGGTCCACAGGGAACCCAGAGAAAGACTGGGCTAGGAATATCTTATTCTCAACCCATATCCTATGCCAATACTTTTTCTGAGATAAGCATTACAACAAAAATCCAAGTAGCAGTAAAGTGTGTGTGTCCACGCACGTGTGTGTACATACACACATAAAAAGAGAGCGGAACCATATAATAAATCGCTTTGAGAAACAGGACTTACAGATATAGATGTGTAATTTTGGGGCCACATAACTTCTCACATAAAGATGTACAGTGATCTTGTTTTATTGGCTGAAAGCTTTCAGATGCAGTTGCTGGAGTTTAAGAAATGCTTAAGGCAATGCGCTGACAACTAATTAGCCTTGTATAATTTTGAAGCACCACAAAAATCTCCATTCACAAAGAAATATTTTCAGTGATGTAGTTCATGGGTTCCAGTTGAATGTTATACAGGCCATGTTAATGACGAGTAGGAGAATTGTGCTCTCCCAAAACAATTCAATAAGAGCAAGATTTCGTTTTCCGAAATACATACTGGATTTACCATCACGCTATAGATACCTGCAAGGAACTGAAAGGTCTCACACTCTTCTGCAGTATGAGACAGGTCACTGTAAGTTAGAGCATTCTTCTCTTTGCCTCTGCCATGTTTGTAGGAGTACGTAGCCAAATACTGAACAAAAAGCTCCTAAAAAATAGAAGTGAACAGTCAAACTATGAATTCACACGTATAGGTGGCAGCAGTATTCTTTAATCCCTGTTTAAAGGCAAAAATGCCGTATTTAACTGTACACATACTGGACACTTTGTGGAGTGACCCACTTATTTGGGAAGAGCTTAAGCTCCGGATTGATGGTTGCATCTCCTTGGAGCACTGACTACAGGGCTGGGTTCTGCTACGTGACTTAATTTGCGCTGCTCTTCAATACTTCCCGCAGCCCAGCAAATGACACTTGGGATCAGAAAGCAGCAGGGTGCCATTTCCACATGCGCTAATTTATACTGACAGGGGTGGAAGAAAGAACCTCCTGCACAGCTCACGGACTCTGGGAGCTCAGCTGGACGGGACGATGCCCAAACCCCCTTCTACACAGGGGGAGGCTGAAGGGCGATGCAGGGGAGGAGAGGGGGGTGAGAGCCGCTCGCCGGGGACGAGGTCGGCACTGACACAGCGCGGCTGCGACGTGGGAGCCCAGCGCGGAGGCAGCGGTAGCTCGCGGAAGCACAGGCCCGGCACGGCGGGGAGGGAGCGGAGCCGGCCCGGAAGGAAGGGAAGGGGTTGCCGGTACCGTGGCTTTGGCAGTGAGGAAGAGCGCGTCCTGGTTGATGCTGGAGACCTCCGGCGAGCTCTTCATGATCACGCGGATACGCGACAGAGGCAGCGACACCAGCCGGTTCTCGCCTCCGCTCAACCTCGCCGCCATCTTTCCCCTCGGAGCGGCTCCAGCCCTTCACCCCCAGCCGGGCGAGAAATGGGCGGCCGCCGCGGCACGACCCGCTGGGAGCTGTAGTCTCCGGCCGCCGGGGGGACCCCGCGCGGTGCCGGCGCCCGGCGACGGCGGAACTACAACTCCCATGAGGCCGCGCGCGCCCCGCCCTCTCGCCTGGCGGCGGGAGGACTACAGCTCCCAGGGCGCCTCGCGGCGGGGGTAGGGGGGCGGGGCCGCGGCTCCCAGGATGCACGCGG
>VZSC01004626.1:100892-129111 GCA_013398225.1 Steatornis caripensis
GTTACCCCCACCCCGAGAGCCCGCCCCGGCCCCGAGGCGGCCGTCCCTTCCCTTCCCCGCTGCCCCCACAGAGGCTTCCCGAGGCCTCCCCCATCTCGTCACGGTGCCCCTCAGCTGGGGCTGCGGGACGTGTGCGCCTGCCGCCGCGCCTCCTCTGCGCTTGTCTGTCGTTTGAACGTTTGTGTCTTCTCCCCCTCCTCAGCTTCGCCGCGCCTAACGCGGGGATCTGCCCGGGGAGAGGGAAACGGGGGACAGCGGCGGTGCCGCGGCAGAGCAGCGGCGCGGGGCGAAGCCTTCGTGCCGCCCGCTCGCTGACTCGGAAGCGGCGGGACGGGCAGCGGGGGCAGGGCGCGGCTCTGCTGCCGGCGGCGCTGGGCGGCACGGGGCGGGTGCGGAGCGCGGGTGCGCAGCATCGAGCGGTCGCGCTGCCTCTAGTTACGGGGAAGCTCTCCGCTTCAGACGGCTGCTTTTCTGCTACCTGTGCTCCCGGGCTCAACTACGTTTGTCTTCGTTGTGTTTGGAAAAACTCAGTAGTGTTAGTGGAAAGCTGTGCTGCCAGGTTGGGTTTGGGGTTTTTTTTTTTTTTGGTTTGTTTGTTTGTGATACGTACATCTTAGAGGGTGGTTTGGACCTGAAATCCACCGAGGGGATCTGTGTGGTCTGGGAGGTCTCAGAGATGTGAGGGTTTACCTATGCACGTCTTCATTTAAGACACGGCTGCGCTACAGTAATCAGTTCTAGCTAGGGGAGAAGGAATTCTAAATATTTGAATGTAAAAGCAGGCAATATTGCCTCGTCCTTCTGATGAACCTGCCTGTGTTTCCTTTTTCTCAAAAATTAGTGTTCTGGACCTGATTTTCCGCTGCCTGGCCACGTATGAGCACTGAGAGCTATGCAAAGTTTGGTCATTCCGATTTGATGTCGGTTTACATCCCACCTCACACAATTTTCCCTGTTTCCCCAAGGCGTGTTGCGGAGCCAGAGTGGAGAGCCCCGAGTCTCGAAGGACAGCGCTTCTGAGGTGGTGCTTTGGCAAACATTTGCTCTGTGGCTGTAGCAGGGAGAGACTCCCTGCTGCCCCGTGCCTTAGGTTGGCTTGTGTGGCAGTGAAGGGGAAACTGATTTGGTTGAGAAAACCTAATTTACAGATTTTTGTTTGTGGCGGTACTGATACGTGACTGAGAACACTCCTTGTGCGCCGTGAAACTTTGTCAGTAGGCTGCGTGATTGAAGACTTAGTAAATTGATGAAAGAGAGTTTTAGTGTGGTAGCACATATCTACAGGATGCAGAAGTGTTTAGCATGAAAGTCCTGGTTTGATTCAGCAACCACGTGTACTTCTGAATGTTAAAAAATAATACAAGTTTTTCTTTTACTAGCCTGCAGTGGATGCAAAATGAGTGTTCCTGACTACATGCAGTGTGCTGAGGACCATCAGACTCTCCTGGTTGTGGTTCAGCCCATTGGCATTGTACCCGAAGAGAGCTTTTTCAGGATCTACAAGCGAATTTCAGCAGTGAATCAAGTTAACGTGCGCGACTCTCAGCGTGTGTTGTATATCCGTTACAGGCACCATTATCCCCCAGAAAATAATGAATGGGGGGATTTTCAGACACACCGGAAAGTTGTGGGGCTGATAACTATCACGGACTGTTCTTCTGCGAAGGACTGGCCTCAGACTTTTGAAAAATTCCATCTTCAAAAGGAAATGTATGGTTCTACTCTCTACGATTCCCGTTTGTTTGTCTTCGGGCTTCAAGGAGAGATCGCGGAGCAGCCCCGCACAGATGTGGCGTTTTATCCCAGTTACGATGAATGTGAAACTGTGGAGAAGCGAATAGAAGATTTTATCGAATCCCTCTTCATAGTGTTGGAGTCTAAGCGGCTTGACAGAGCCACTGATAAGTCTGGAGACAAGATCCCGCTGCTCTGTGTTCCATTTGAGAAGAAGGATTTTGTAGGTCTGGACACCGATAGTAGGTAAGCAGCTATTTTTGTCAGCTTGCAGGTCTTGAAAAATGTATGGGGCAGTTGGTAGCCTTTAGAATAAGCTTATTAGAGAGGACAAAGCGTACTTTGTTACAACAAAGGTCCTGTCCCTATCTTATTGTGTGTGTCTGCTGTAATTTAAGAGAATTTAACTTGTACTCTGACCATATTTGATGTTTTGGGTTTATATATATAGATGTGTGTGTGTGTATATATATATATATATATATTTAATTTATGAGGTTAATCAAATAGTAGGAAGAAGTCACAGGAAAGGTTTGACAGATTCCGCTATAAAGAGACTTTGCTGGAAAACTTCAAATGGTTTATAGATATACAGTATTAATAAAGAAATTCAATTAACATTGATGAAAAATAATTTTATATTATGTTGAGTAGTATTTGACTAATCCTATTTACTGTGTTTTTTTTTCCTTAAGCCTCTGTCTACTTTTTCATCCGATGAAACAGTGACTGTTTATTTTGGTGACTAAATCCAGCATCTTTCCTTGTCTTTTGTTTTTATTTAGTTATTTTATGTTCTTGTTCTGTCTTGTTTTGCTACCCTTCTTCCCACAACTGTTCTCTTTGGTTTTGTGTATGTTATGGGTTTGTTTTGGTTTGGTTTTTTTCCCGCCACATCTTTCCTTCCTGATCATTTGCATGCTCAGCTTTCAGATTTGAGTGTTACATAGTTCTTGTATTGGGGATTAGTAATTCTGGCTTGCTAGTTACAGGCAGGTACAAAATCTGTTTGACTCCACCAAATCCAAAGGACAGAAGCAACCGCCTTCCTTTTGTCTTGGAAAAGACAGAGGTGTGGAAGCCCTATCAAAATACATGGTGTGCATGGGAATAGTATCTTTCATGTGTGTCTTGTACTACTAGGGGTGCTGGCTTTGGTTATTGTGTGTAAAAGCTCTGAGGTGGCCAGGCAGGGTTGTCCACAGCTGTTCAGGCAGATTCTGATCATGTTAATCAGCTCTGCCTGCATAATTAGTCCTAGTCTTAGAATCTGTAAGACTGTGATATACTGGGAGAAGTTATTCTAGGTTTTTAAGTAGTTCGAAGCCCTCCCTTAAATTATCTCAGGTTGCTTGAAGGACCAACAGTACCTTTCTCCCCTGCTTCTGGTCCTCTTTGCTGGTGAGCAGTTGAACTTGCTCTGGCTTGCTTACCCAGTGTTGTTCCCTACTGGAGCTCCTCTTTCAGTGTCCCTGCACTATTCAACTTTCATTAGCGCATTAGCGGTCTAAATTATTATGTTACTGTTTTTTTGTACTCTGCACGGGTGGTAAAGTTTTGTAGACAAGCCCTTTTAGAATCTCGGCTTAAATTACTCTGTTTGGATGAATTTTGGTTGAACGTAATCAGCAAGATTTCCTGTTCCAGTTAGCTAAGAAAATGACAAGTTTTGGCCAAGAATCTCAAAATCGCAATTAATTACGCTGTTCAGCTGCGGCTTCTAGATAGCGTACTTCCAAATTGGAAGTCAGTTTCTTACATAAATTACTTTATGAGCAGTGGCTGTGTTGTAGCTAGTGGCTAGATATTTCCTGTAAAGTTCTGGGCGGGTGGGTAGCTCAAATAACCGGCAGTATGTTTGTCCACACATAATCCAAGAAGGTATTTTAAGCTGTTGCACTGAAGAGTTGAAACAGATTTAGCACGATGCTTGAATTCTTTGCAAAATGGAAGGTGTTTGACCCTGGTTCTGTAAACATACAGGTTTATACGGAGTTAGTCACTGGTTCAGATATGCGTACAAACTTGCTGGGTGGTTTGAATACCAAATAGTTTTGCAGTAAGTCTAGATCAATGGATATACTTCAAATGTTTGCTGCACTTCACTGCTCAAAGAAAAGGTGTTAAATATTCTAATATTTCCTCTTCCAGTTCAATAATAAGAAAGTTTTTCAGCTTTATTTAGCTGCGGAGTTAGTACTTCTGCTTGTTTTAAAACTTAGGATTTATATATGAATAGCATAAGCAAGCTGAATTAAAAGATCTTTATATTCAGTTTAGTATTTTGCATGGCTGAGTAAGGAAATAGTCTAAATGCCTGGACTTTTTTTTTTCTTTTACAGTTTTGAGTTTTGTAACGGAAAGGAGAAATTTATGTAGTCCCAAGTAAACATCAGAGAAGGAGTGGTCCTTGATTGAGTTAGAAATAGATGTGCATAGTGTACCTGAGCTTCTGTGCACAGGGACCTTTCTAGGCACCTTTCGTGTAGCCTCGTGCATCTCTGCTTCTGTGTTCTACTCAGCAGAAATTCAGGACCATGAAATGTGGTTGAACCAAGATCAGTTTATTAAACTAATCTACACTTTCAAGTTTTTAGATGTGAAATGGTAGTGCATTGCATTTTATTACGTGGATTGCAATAAAAGGTTTTGACTGTAGCATGTTCTCTTTTGCAGTCGCAGATTCCCTAATTAAGGGGAAAGCACTACATTAAGTCGTAACAGAGAGATACAGAGCTAGGAAGGACCTTGCTCAACGGAGTCCAGTTTCTGTTTTTGTAAGATGTGATGTTGTATAATTCTGTTCAGGGAGGGATAAATGTTGTCTGAACGCACGGAGTGCATATGAGAACATCTGGTGGAATAACTTTTGCTGCTTTCTTGGTTTTGAGTCTGCCAGCATAATGAATTTAAAGAATGAACTAAAAAAAAAAAAGATGTTGCTGTTGAGGTATTGAGGCAAATGAATCGGCTTTTTCTAGAATATGTGGAAACTTCCAAAGGGTTAAAGGTGAAGAATTTCCCCTTACCATATTTTATATACCCTCTGTCCCTTTTTTATCAAGATTTTTTTGGTATATAGTATATCCTGACCTCCCAGTCAATGTGCAACTAACTGGTTAAAAAGCACAAATACTCTATATTAAGTAGATGGAAGAGAAGAGACACTCTCTGTGCTTATACCAGAGAGTGCATGACTTCGCTGCTGTAGTTGCAGATGTCTGCTTAAGCTAAATAAGCGTCTATTTTCTTGTGCCTTCTAAAATTGAAGTTAAATTTCACAGTGTGTAGCAAAGGTCTCATTAGATGTGGAGTGCAGCTGTAATCTTAAGCTAATCGACTGGGTTGATTATTGAGTTAAAAAGTTACATGGGACATAGCAATTATGATCAGATCATTTGAAGACTAATTAAAACTACCGAACTATTTTGTATCTAAAAAGAGACTTTTCTCCAAGCAATTTATTGTAAAATATTAAGGTTAATGCTTATGTTATGATCAGGACTAAATACACAGAACTCGTCTTCTTTCTCAGCCAGTTAGTAAGACTAGTGTTAATTTGGTCGCATAATAATTGCAACGTGATCGGCTTCTTTTAAGATGCAGAGTTGATAAATTAGGAAGGTAGATTATTATGCTGCATGTCAAATAAAAGGGTTTTTGGAAAAAGTGGAGCTGATCTTTCTGTTTTGCAAGTTGCCTGTATAATGAGCAGAAGAGACAGCATTCCCAGAACTCGTACCAAGATGACAATATACACCAAACCTCTGTATGATTTGTGTAGAAGAAATTTTTAGGCTGGTAGAAAACTTTATGTATGAAAAATAGCGGGAATAAGTCCCAAGATGTTTTGAAGAAAGACTGTCTTGTAAAATAGAAGTTGTAGGTCTGGGAGTCTGACCTTGGTTTAATTCCTAGAGCACTCGGCCAGTAGGTGATCTTGGCAGATCTGTTAATTTTTCTTTCCATTTCTTCATCTGTAAATTAGGTAAAATATTATGTGGTCACAGGGCTGCTGAGCATAGTTGAAAAGCTTTCTGAAATCGGTTGCACTTGCTAGTTATTTGTAGATGTCGAGAGACTGATTGAGAAGAATGGAAATGCGCGTTCTTGTGATGATACAAAGGTCCTAAAAAATTGAAACTAGGAAATGTGCTTGCCAGAAATACCAGAAATCCCATTTGTTTAATTTTTCTATTTTATTTGTGTTTTCAGTTTTAAAAAAAATAAACATACTCATGTATGATTATAAATCTACTTGGATAAGCTCGTTTTAATGTTGTTTACGTCAGTTTGTGTCTTCTTTCTTTGTTAATACTGCTAAGGCATCCATTTAATACTATGGAGTGATGAGAAAGTAGGGCTGTGTTTACAGATGTGTCTTTCTCTACAGAGTATCGTAGATGGGATTTGTTCACTGATTTATCAAGTTTATGATACCCAGTATGTGTATGTGGCTATTAATTTTATTTCTGCTCTCTGTCTTTCTAATTTTTGTTTTGTTCCTTTTTTTTTTCCCTTCTTCTCTCATACTGCCCTGTGAGTTTGTTGTTGGGTCTAAAAAGGTAGGCTGTGATTGCGTATATTTAAAAATAGTTAGCTTTCTTCCATGTACTGCCTTTCCACTCCGCCTTCATTGCGTATTTTAGTGTTGCTTTTTATATTTATTTTTCAGTACACACAAAAATAATTGCTGCCTGGAGCCTTACTACTGTGGTTGACCCCTTTTGGCGCATTTGGCAATTATATTTGGTAGCAATGCTGAATTTTTTGTAGGACACACATGATTTGCTTAGGCACCTGCTGGCCTTGGGAATTTGCTTTATTTTTTAAACTCCAAAGCCATGAAGCTGTTGCTGCCTGTGTTTGGTTTCCGAATTCAAAAGTTCTGGCAGTCGATCAAATGCCATAGCTGTGTCTTTTAAGTCTGGATAATGTTATGATTGGTGATATCTATAGTTCTGCATGCTCACTGGAATTAGCAGAATTTGATGGAAATTTTTGTTGAAGCACTTTGCATGAATACTTCCGCAAATTCATTTTGCATGTTTCTTGTTTTTAAATTTAGCCACTTCTGAAATTTTGAGGATCCAAAAATTCCTTCCAACTTGTTGCTGGATGGTTTGTAGTGAAAATAAATTCTGTCTTGAAACATAATATTGTTGCTCTGAATTTTCGATGAAATTATCCTGGGATCCTAGAAAAGAGTTGGGCATGAAGGGGTGAAGCATGTATCCTATACAGCAAATGAGGTAGAAATGGAAATGTGGTCGATTAGTGCTTTTTGATTTCTAGAACAGGTTTATTGTCGTATAGTTTGAAGTAGCAGTAGCGGTCACTGATGGTAATGATCGTGGTTATGATTCTGAAAAGAACGCAGAGTGTGTTAGGTACCAAATTAACACAACTAACTTTAGAGAATAACATTTTAAACTAGTTTTGTAGTCAACTGTATGTGTTGAGGAGAGGACCTTCTGAAGAGGAGTCTGGATGACCGATGCTATGGAGAATTCCGCATGTGGTCCTGCGCTATGTGGCACTGCCTTCCTTGAGGATATTTGTGAATGTGTCACACTCCAGAAGGGGTTTGTGGCGTGTCTTTGGGTGAGACTGGATGTGTCTTTGAGACTTAAGGTCTTAAGTGGACTTCTAAAAGAAAAATAAATAGAAACAGCTCTTAGCAGTAGGTGCTGACCTAGAAAAAGTTTGTCATGTTACTGTAGAAGTAGCACTTAATGTACGTGGATTTCCTGTCATCAGATAGATTAGCATTAAGCAGTAGAGAGCCAAAATAATTACATAGTGTTTTAATAAAAAATAAATTAGAAGATACCTATAAGCTGCTTGCTTTCAGCTCTGTGGCCAGATTCTTCAGGTAAAGCTGTGAAGCAAAACTAGCGAGGTATTAAAATGAATATAATTTTATGCTGATATACATACGCATGTATAATTTTTTCCATTAAATTTGCATGCCAGTATGCATTGCAGAAACCACGAGTCATTTAGACATGCTTTTAATGACCTGATATTTTAGACACTAGACATTTTTCAAAACAGACATCCCAAATTCCCAAATAAAGTTTTGCTGTCTGTGGAAAGTGGGTTTTGTTGCAGTGAAATCTTTGCCTTTTGTCTTTCTGGACACACTTGCAGTAATTGGGGGGGGAAAGAAGCCTGAATTCATTGTACTTAATTGAGAGTGTTAAATTAAGACAGTTCATACATTTGTACGGTGCAAACTTACTCTATAATTGGTGAGAAAATGTTTTCCAGGAGGATGGTGGAGGCTTGCAGGGACTGTAGGACTTCTGTCTTGGCACCACATTTAAGAGTCTAAAAGTAGGTGGAATGAATTCATTCTTTGAATAATTAATAGTAAATTTCTTCATCACCAGGAGTAAATTATCTGTTTGTTTATAAATAAGGAGAGTTTCTGAAAGAGAAGTGTTTTGTAGGAACAGTGTTTATCGATGTCTAAGTGAATAAATGCATTCAAACTTTGAATATATTGACATATGCATAAATCTGCAGCAAAATTAGGTATTGGTTAGGAAGAGCTGTTGGTGAGGCAGAGTGATTGAAACCATTCCGGTATTAGGTTCTGATGTAGGAGTCTGGCACCATCTCTTTTCCTTTTGCTGTATGACTCGTAAATACGAACTTAATCGTATGCAATGTGGAAAATCTGGAAAAACACTTAAAAAGTACAGTTTTGAGAGAATAAGAAATGTAACTTGTTCGTAAGCATAGAGATTACTTGAGAGTGTACAGAGAGGACATTTGAAGTGTTAGCGTCTTTGAAAGGAATTATAGCTGTGTAAGGCAACAGTGATTCTCCAATTCCACTATTTATTCTGTGTGGAAAAAAGAAAGGAAAAAGCAGTATAACAGTTATAATCTTAATTTCGTTCTGGAATGCAGAGATGAGTAAAACTTGACTTGTAAGCAATTTATACTCTCCTATACAATACTGATTCAAGATCACAAAGTAACTTTTTGACAGAGATATCTCTCTGTAACCAAAGACCAGACAGAAATCTTGGTAAGATTTGGTGCCCTTCCATAGTTTGTGCAGAGCAGCTTTAGGTTTCACTTTGAGTTTTCTTGCGTTTTTCTCTTAAAAAGATCTGTGAAGTACGTGCTTGTTGAAAAGTACAAGATAAGAAATATTGTGATTTCTTGACGTATCTGAAGGATGAGGAACAACAGTGATAATGTATTTAGCTTCTTTTAATGCAGTCATCTTCGCATCAGTTGTGAGTATGTGGTACATCAGAAAAGTGGGAACATTTATATAGGAGGTGTTTGTAACTTTTCAGATGGAGAGGAGCGACGGGAGACACGCTTCTTGTCTCCCTTTATAATTTCCAGTTTCTCTTGTAAACAATGACTCTGGTTCTGATTGCTGTTCTATTTAATTTTTATAAGGACATTGTATGTGCTTCCATATATCTTATCTTCTTAAATTTCTGTCCTTCATCCACATAAATCAGTTACTTTCTCTTCATCTCCTTGATGAACTGTTCTTTTTTCGAACCAATTACAAGGAAGAAGACATTATTTGGTGTAACAAACCCAAACCAAACCAAGAACCTCAAAAGCAAGCAAACCAGTAACATGTAATTGCTTTTATTATTACCATTTCTCCTAGCCTTTCTGCCTTAAAATCTAAAGGAAATAAATTAATGTGCTTATTCCTACCCTTATACTTGGTATGTTCTGTCCACCTTTTACTTTTTTTTCTTTTTCCCCCACATTACAGACTTCGTGAAGACAGTCTGCTCAGATGTGTTACAAGAGATTATTTAGTTGCACTTTAATTCGTGTCTAGGGTCCTCTGGGAAGTTCTTTGATGGAAAAAACCCCCACCACCCCAAGTCACATTTCATTCCATAATTGCGGCATTTCCTCTATTCAAGTCTTGCTCTACGGTATAAAAATTCAGCATCTGGAGAATGGATGTTACCCTGATTTTTTTGTTTGTTTTTTAAAGTTAGGTTCAAATATGCTAGGTAATTTAAAAAGAGATACTCCATTGGACTTTGTTTAATTGAAAAAATATCACTATATCTACTAAAAGCTAAAAATGTAGAGCTACGACAGTCAGTCTGGGATGGTTCTTTGTATTTTTGGAATGCCCAAATCTGCTTAAAACCAGATTCTTTGGAGATACTTCATGTATATGATAAAGAATGACATCTACAGCAACTCTTAATTAAAATTTCATTCTCAGGTAACTTTAGTTTAAACCATCCAAAGAAAAAACATTTTTTTCCTTGGTGTGAAGTTTGGAAAATGAAATTGTATGCCTCTCTCTATATTTACCTAAGTAGAAGACATTGTTAGAACAAAAGGATATACTAATCGGGGCAGTGTAGATAAATAAAATATCTAAGTTGATGTTTAATTTTTCTCTAAGAAAACAGTTTTATAAGGTAGAGCAAGGACACTCTTGCTAGGGAATACTTTTGCAGGAGGGAGAGCAGGAGAACTGCTGGTGGCCTCGGGGGAGCAGCATGGTTCTGAACTGTGGAGGCGCTTTGAAAGTCTAGTGTGTTTTTGCATGTTACATTTCTTCAGCTGCAATTTACTAAAAAAAAAAAAAAGGAAGGTTAGTGCCCTGATCGCATGCATTTGTGTCCAAGTTGCCTTTTCAGTTGTACCAAAGTGTCTGTTGAATATTTTTAGTAGGACTTCATTGGCCTTGGCTATTAATTTTGTTTGGGAAAGAACTTTTATTTTTTACTATTTATTTTACTATGTAAAAAACGGAGTAGCAAGAGAAACCCTGTCAGTTCTTGCCTGAAGTGAGAGCAGTCTTTCACTAATCATCCCTTTCAAAGAAAAACGTACCTGTTTCAGCACCATGACGTTTCTAAAAAGACAGCATTTCTTCACAAACATAACCAACCCTTTACAAACAGCGGAAAGCCACCGCTGGCAGCAGGAGCAGCAGCTGCTGCGTGCTGAGGTGAGCGCAAGGCTTGTGAGGGCCCCGCCGTGTCCGAGGCCGTTTCTGGGCCGCCGCCGCCCGTGGGCGGTGTGCGGGGAGGGACCAAGCACCGTCGCTCGCCGGAGCGGGAGGCGGGCGGGCTTAAAGCGCGGGAAAGGCTGCGCGCTTTGCTGCTGCTGGGGCTGCTGCTTGCCCTGCTGCTTGCCCTGCGTACCCACAGGCCTGCCCTGCTGCTCCGACGGTCACCCTGGCTAGCTGGCGGCTGTGCAAGCCTCAGCAGCTTCAGGGCCCCAGGGAATTAGAAGGGCTTATCAGGCAGTGCTTTGACGTTAGCAGAAGCACGGTGGTAGAGGCCAGGCAAGGGCTGTGCCCCGCAGCAGACAGAAATCGGCCACCTTGCCAGGCTAGCCTGGCACGAGCGGAGGCGGCCACCCAGACAGACTGTCAGGGCAGCTGGTGGACAGGGGGAGGGCTGCAAAGAGTGCACCCCCGCCTCCTGGGTGGAGGAGAGTACAGGCTTCCACCTGTGCAAGGTCTGCTCTGGTGGGGTCACTCAGACAGTGGGTGGAGGAGCTGCTGGAGGAAGTTAGCAGGTTGTGCTGTGCTAGGGAGGATGAACAAGAAACAGTGTTGTTTGAGACTTGGCAAGAAGAAATACTAGGGCCCCTTGGCACTGACCTCCAGAGACTACTGGACAAACTGACAGCACCTTGGAGGAGGAGGCACCAAGGTCTCTGATGACCCATAGGAACAGGATATCACTTCACTCCCCTTCCTTCTACGTACCAACCAGCAACGGATACGAAACCTTGGCAGTGGACAAAACCCGTGAGCAAAATTCACAGGGAGAAGCCGCACCAGCAGCACATAGTAAAAACTGCAAAAGGACACAGTGAGTTTTAGTAGTGGGTGAGAAGCACCAAGGCACCCATCTGCTGGCCTGGTATACAGTCAAGGGAAGTTTGCTGCTTGCTAGCAGCCAAGATCTGGGACGTCACAAAGAGACGACTGCCTCAGCTGATTAAAAGCACAGACTACTGTCACCTACTTCTTTTCCATGTGGGCACCAATGACATGGTAAAGCAAAACCTGGGCAAGGTCAAGCAGGACTTCAGAGCCTGGTGGGCACAAGTAAAGGGTACGGGTACTCAAATAACCTTCTCCTTTGTCTTGGCAGTCAGAGATAGGGGTGCAGGCAGAAGTTGGCACATCATGCAGGTAAGATCTGGCTTCATGGCTGGTGTTGTCACCAGGGTTTTTGTTTCAACAATCTCAGGTAGATTTTTGATGAATACAGCCTGTTGGGGAGAGATAGGATACACCTACCGAGAAGAGGCAGGAGAATCTTCACTAGAAGATTGACTGACTTACTGAGTTGTGCTTTAAAGTAACAAACTTGGGATGGTAGTGTCCAAAACTGTGACACCTGCATACTCATAAGCAAAAGGGTAGATAAGCATACCTATGAGAGTAGTTAGGAATGCTCCCTAACCCTCTCCAAAGACAAAAATCCTAAGTTCAGCCATGTCGAGTGTGTGTCTACCAATGCAAGCAGTGCAGGCAACAAAAAGGAGGAACTGTTGCTCTGTGCACAGTCTGAAATGTTATATGATGTTACAGGAACCACAGAAATATGGGAATAGTCACGTGACTGGAAGACCACAAAGGATGGCCGCAAGCTCTTTCAGAAAGATAGGAAGGGAAGAAGAGAGGATGGAATTGTAGAAGAGAGATAGAATTTGAATGTATGGAGCTGAGCTATAGAGGCCATGAAAGTTCTATCAAATGCCTTTGGATCAAGATTAGAGGGATCATCCCCAAGGGACATCTTATGTCAGATGTTTGTTACCAATGTCCCAATCAGAATGACAAGGCTGACGAAACCTGACTCTGACTGCTTAAGGAAGTTTCGGGCGAACAGGACTCAACTGCATGGACATTTGTTGGGAAAGCAACACAGCAGTGCACAAGTTGTCCATCAGTTTTCTGGAATGCATTGAGGACTGCTTCCTGCTATAGATGCTGGACCTGCTGACTAGGAACAGTGCAGTGCTAGATTTACTGCTCACAAACTAAGGCGACTTGCTTGACAGCGTAACTATGAATGGCAGGCTTGGATACAGCAACAACAACATTCTGGAGTTTTAAGATCCTGCTGAGCACACTGAAGGCCAGTAGCAGGACAAAGACTCTGGATTTTAAAAGAGCCAGCTTCAGTATCCTCAGAGCCCAGATGTGAGGGATTCCATGGGAAGCATTAACGAACGGCAAAGGAGCTTGGGAGTCCTGGGAGTTATTCAAGAACAGCCTCCTGGAAACACAAGAACTGTCCATTCCCTACTGAGGGAAAGGAGGAAGGCAGAACAAGAGACCAGCCTGGCTTAACAATGAGCTTTTGGGTGTATTTAACTGCAAAAAGGAAGCATGCCGGCTATGGAAAGGCAGCCATGTACCTATTGAGGAGTACAAGAACCCTGCTTTGGAGCTTTTCAAGATGCAACTGGACAGAGTGCTAGATAATCTCATGTAGGCTCCCTTTGCCATGCAAAGTTGGACCAGATGATCTTTCGAGGTCCCTTCCAACCTGGGTGATTCTATGCTTCTGACAAGGCTGTTACGGTGCTCTGAAATGCAGTCTTTTAACTTTGTGACTCTAACTGTCTAAATGCTATGTAGCCAAAATACATGATGCATTGCTTTTTTTTCAATATATCCTCAAACTTTTGGTTCTTTTACTTCTGCATATTATGCTGGTTAGAATTCATACTGGATGTTGACTCAGAGAAAGAGTAATGTTGATCTTCTATTAAGGAGGAAAGAAAATTGACTTTAGGTGTTTATTACCTCAAATAAGCATTTCCTGTAAATAACTGTAAATTATACCTTTTATTTTGCAGACACTATAAGAAGCGTTGTCAAGGACGGATGCGGAAACATGTTGGTGACCTGTGTTTACAAGCTGGCATGTTACAAGATTCCTTGGTGCATTATCACATGGCGGTGGAACTTCTGCGGTCTGTGAATGACTTTCTGTGGCTTGGAGGTAGGATTAAGTGGTGATAGTGAAGCAAATAATTAGTTGCTAAAACCAAGTAAATCAAACTATCTTCGATAACTTTTCTTCTGTAATGTGAGAAGTAGGAATTGTTTTGGTGACCCAAAATCTGAGTATCAGGTGTGACTAAGAGTTAAGTTGAAATAAAAATTAGTTACTAAGACATGAGAAAGAAATGTGTTTAAGAAAACCCGCAACATAAAATGTCTTACTGTAGTAAAGCATGTACTTAAAAAACATTCTGTGTCTTACTTTGTAATGATTCTTTGGAAAGTGAGTGTTTTTTTCAGTGGGTTGTACAGATGTTTTAAAAATCTTTCCTGTGGGTATCTACTATGGACTTGTTAGGGAAAGATTTTTGTCTTTGTATCTACCAAAGCCACAAGTGTTTAACGTCCAGTGGCATAACTTCCTTTCTTTCACATTAGGTTGTAGGCTTCACTTTTTTTTCCCCTGCTTTTACCTTCATTGTTGCTCAGGGAGCTGTCCAGTTAAGTTTTAGGTAAATTTAAGGATGGAAGTTCTACAGTCCTTGAGCAACCTGTTCTAACATTTTGCTGCTTGTAGTTTGAAAAAACCCAACAACAAAATATAAATTGTTCCTACATTAAAACAGAATTTCCTTTGTCAACTTGTGTTGACATTCATCCAATCACTGTATCTCTGACAACCATCTGACTTTATCTCTTCTGTACCTTCCCACTGGATGTTTAAAGACAGCAATAAGATACATTACCCAGCCCCTTGAGTTGGAAGATGGGGATGGGGAGCAGAATGAAGCACTGATAATCCACGGGGAAATGGTTAGCGACCTGCAACACCACTTAGACACACACAAGTCTATGGGGCTCAGTACCAAGTGTATTGAGACAGCTGGTGGAAGTGCTCACCAAGCCACTTTCCATCAGTTATCAGCAGTCCTGGCTAAGAGGGGAGGTCCCAGGTGACTGGAGGTTAGCAAATGTGACGCCCATCTACAAGAAGGGCTGGAACTACAGGTCTCTCAGTCTGACCTCAGTGCTGAGGAAGGTTAGGGAGCAGATCATCTGGAGTGCCAGCACGCACAGGACAACCAGGCGATCAGGCTGAGTCAGCATGAGTTTATGAAAGGCGGGTCCTGCTTGACTAACCTGACTGCCTTCTGTGACAAGGTGATCTGCTTAGTGGATGAGAGAAGGGCTGTGGATGTTGTCTACCTAGGCTTTAGTAAAGCCTTTGACACCGTTTTCTGCAGCGTTCTCCTGGAGAAACTGGCTGCTCGTGGCTTGGACGGGCATANGAGAAAAGGAGGCTGAGGGGAGACCTTATTGCTCTCTACAACTGCCTGAAAGGAAGTTGTAGTGAGGTGGGTGTTGGTCTCTTCTCCCAAGCAACAAGGGATAGGATGAGAGGAAATAGCCTCAAGTTGTGTCAGGGGAGGTTTAGATTGGATATTAGGAACAATTTCTTCATGGAAAGGGTTGTCAAGCATTGGAACGGGCTGCTAAGGGAAGTGGTGGAGTCACCATCCCTGGAGGTGTTTAGCAGATGGTAGATGTGGTGCTCAGGGACATGGTTTAGTGGTGGCCTTGGCAGTGCCAGATTAACGGTTGGACTTGATGATCTTAAACGTCTTTTCCAACCAAAATGTTTCCATGATCTTAAGATCTCCCAATAGCCCCTTGTTCTTTAAGGCTGAACTTCTCTGCTTCTCATATGTCATGGGCTCCAGCCCTCTGACGATTTTGATGGCCTTCCACTGGACTTGCTTCTGGATGTTAATTGTCTTTGTAGTGCTGGGGACCCCAAAGCTGGATGCATTGCTTCGAATGTGGTGTCTCAGATGCAGAATATAGGGGAATAATTGCTTCCCTTTGCTTGCTGGCTACACTGTGGCTGCTACAGTCCACGTGGTTGGCCACCTTTGGTGCAAGGGCCTACTACTGACTGCTGTTAACTTGTCCACCAGGATCCTCGCGTCCTTTTCTACAAAGCTGCGTTCCAGCCAGTCAGTTCCCAGGCTGCACTGCCGCATAGGCTTATCCCATCTGGGATGCGTTAGCCCTTCTTGAACTGCATGAGTCTCCTGTCGGCCCATATCTCCAGGTTCTCTCTGCATTGAAGGCCTGCCCTACTGTTCACCGTGTCCTGGTTTTGGCTGGGATAGAGCTGATTTTCTTCCTAGTAGCTAGAATGGCTCTGTGTTCTGGCTGCAGTATGAGATTTGCTATGAGAAGAACATTGATAACACACTGATGTTTTCAGTTGTTACTAAGAGATAAAGGACCCCATGTTTTGCTCATGTATGGGTGCACAAGAAGCTGTGGGGGACTATAACCAGAGAAACAGATCCAAATTGGCCAATAGAGTATTCCATATCGTACAACGTCGTGCTCAGTATAGGATGAGAGTTGGGTCAGGAAGCTCCCTCTGCTCTGGGATTACAATTTTTTTGGATCTCTCTCCTCTGAAATAGTTAGCTGGGAATGAGCTGGGCCTTGGTCGGTGTGTGGTGAGCAATGCTGTTGTGTATCACTCATTGATATATTCTATCATTACTATATCATCATCATCATCACTATTATTATTATCCCCCGATTATTTCATTTATTATAATTATTATTTTATTTTATTTCAAATTTAAAATTGGTTTTATCTCAACCTATGAGTCTCCTTACCCCTACTCCTCCAACTCTTCCCCATTCTCGGGGAAGGGGGGTGGGGGAAGGGTGAGTTAGTGGCTGCGTGGTATTTAGTGGTCTGCTGGGTTAAACCATGACATCCCCTCGGTTTGGTATGACCCAGAAATTTTCTGGGAGCGCTCTATGCAAAGATCAAGGCTGTTAATGAAGACACAAGAGTATTGTCCACGGTATTCATCCCCGGGGGACACAACTAGTAGTGGGCAACCATTTGGAGTTTGTACTGCCGATCACAATCTTTTAAGCCTGGCTGTCCAGCCTATTTTTCACCTACTTTATAGGCCAGCTATCCAGGTCTTACCAGTTTGGCTATAAGTATGCTACAGGAAACCATGTCCAAAAGTCTTGTGAAAGTCAAAATACAAAACATCCACTGCTGTTCCTTTGTCCACTGACCTAGTCATCTCATCATAGGAGGCAGTGAAGTTGCCAAGGACTCATCTGTGGTAAATAAATGTGTGCTGTTCCCAGTCACCTTCTTGTCCTTTATGTGCTTGGAAATGGCTTCCAGAAAGATTTCTTTATAGCCACTCCAGGGACCTGACATTGATCTGCCTGTAGACCCGTGGTACTTCCGTCTTGAAGAAGGATGTGATATTTCCCTTTGTCCAGTCACTAGAAACCTCTCCCCATTGGCATGGCCTTTTAGAGGTGATACGAGAGTGGCCTCGTACCGGCCAGCTCTCTTGGCATCAAGGGATGCATCTGACCTGGTTTTGTGCATTTGCGTCCAATTGGATTAAGTGCTTCGTATGTCTGTCTTCCTTGACCATGGCTAGTGTGTACTCCTACAGATTCTGGTAGTAGGCTTGGGGACCTGGGAGGTCTGAGGATTAACCTTAACAGTGAAAACAGAGATGAAAAGGACATTGAGTATCTCAGGTTTTTCCATGACCTTTGTCTCTAGGTCTTCAATTTGAGACATACTTTATCTTTGTGTAAATAGACTTTGCTACATGGTTCTTCACTTCTTGCGAGTATCTCTGCTAACCTGTTGGCTTTTTTTTTTACTCTACAGCTGCTCTTGAGGGGTTATGCTCAGCATCAGTCATCTATCATTATCCGGGTGGTACTGGAGGTAAAGTTGGATCTCGCAGGACACAAGGCGGTTCTCTTTCTGCTGAGGCAGGCAACAGGCACAGACCAGGTAAGGATGGGATTTCATTTTTATCCTGTTTACCACCACTGAACATGCGAAGATTTCCTCCCTACTTCTTCCTCTGTAAAATTATACTGATGACGGGATAAACTGGACGAGGGTGGTGGGCGGGGAGAATTGTATTTCTTGTTAAGACTTTTACATTAATGACTTTTCTACTGTTTTGCTGTTAATGTCGATGTGTACTTTGCATAGACTTGCAAAACTTTTGGTCTCGTCATCTGGTTGTTAATAGTGTATGCACGAGTTTGAATTTTGATGGAGCAGATCCACTTAGTTTTCATAAAGTACATATGATATGGCAGATCTGCACATATTAAGAAGAATAAGTTAGGTACATTTATTCAGAGGTATTTTGCTATTCTAAAGTCAACATTTATTAAATAGAATTGGTTAACTACCAATAAACCAATATAATTTTTAAGATTTGGTGTACTTTTTCTAAATTCTTTGGTTCTGTAACAAATATGAGGATTGTATTAACATATGATAGACATTCTTTGAGAAATGGTCGGCTTGAAGTATTTTAGAAATTATTAGGAGAGTAACAGAGAGAAAATATCATTAAGTTGGTGGTTTGCTTGCATGTGGAACATTGTATGCCATTTCAGTTTTCCATCTCAGAAGAGTGTTCGTGTTCCCCATCTCCCATTTTTCTGCTGGAAGGAGGCTGCATGTTGGCAACAAAGATGAGCTTGGTATGGTCTCTGTAAAAAGAATAACTGTATAGCCTAGGACTTGTCAGATTTGCAAAAGAGATGGTTGAGGAGAAATATGAGAGCGCTCTGTGACATGATGAACGTTGTGAAAGAGGATGCGTAGGGATCAGAGGCTCAGTGTTTCTTGCAATAGAAGAACCGGCGGACATCAAATAGAGCTAGCAAATGGCAAAGCAAGTTAAAGGAATTACTCTTTATCCAATGTATAGGTATAATGTGAAACTCTGTCATTAGGAGTTACCAGATCTGATAGTGTGATAGAGGCAAGGCTGCTGCAACTCCACATCCCCAGGTCCAGCCAGTTGTGAGGCTGAGCATGCATTCCCAATAGGCGTACAGATGCACACACGCACAGTGTGGATAAACACAACCACACAGACTGACACAGAGAGAAAACACAGCACTCATATAAGTGCAGGAAGCGCTAACAGCCTGATCCTGCTCCTCTCTCCAGCTGATCAGGATGAAAGCCTGTTAGTATGGATCTACCCAGTAGCTGCTTTTAGTCACTCAGTCTATCCAGTAGCTGGCCACTGGATTGCACCAGTTATGAGCACCTGGACCTATGAGCCTCTGAGACCCAGAGCCCCATTCCAGTTGTACTTAGACCTACACACACACACACACACTCCCCTTACCCCTCTATTTTTCCATGCTTGTTCCCTAAACTGTCTCGATCCTTCCTTTTCCTTGGCTTTGGTTCCTCCCCTACACATCCCATAAGAAATCTTGTACAATCCCAAGATGTTCTTTCCCGGTATCGTACAACAAGCTCCATATCCCTGTAGGCAGTAATGCTTCCGAGTCTGTAAGGTGATCCAGAGAGCTGCTCATGTTAACTGATCTTGATGAATTTCAGCCCCCAACAGCTCTGGTTCTGATTAGTTTATTGGGGTTCAGCTGATTGTCAGTGTTCCTCTGTGCTCCTTTGTGTTTGTGGAGATGAGCCTTGAATCGCATAACATAACATTGGCTGCATGGTGTTAAGGCTCCTAAAGGTTTCTATGGCTTCCAGGAGAGGCTGACTAGGGTGGTGAAGGGAAAATGTATTGATTATTACAAGCTTGATGGGCCTTGGCTCTAACCCAGCATAGCTGTTTCTGTACTCAGGTTCTTACGCAGTACTGAAACAGAAGCTGCGTTTAAAGTGCTGGTGTCAAGTACTTTGTGTGCCATGTGATCAAAATGAATTCCTTCATCTAAAAAAAACCAGCCACCTATCTTTATTCATCTATAGGTCACAATCTAGTAAACACTTGCTTTGTATTATCTTTATTACAAGCTGTGTATGTTGACATCAGATAATTGTGATAGTAAGATAACCTTATTTCAGGAGAGAATACTAAATAACTTTTCATATAATATCTAATTATTAAAATCTGTGCCTTTGGTCCCATGAACCTATGAGTGCATTTTACGTTGGCTGTTACAGTATAATTTCACACAGTTACTGACTTTTGTCTGCTTTTCAGTGAATATTTAACAGTAGATATTGCAGTCTGTTTGTAATGGGTACTCCTTGTTACTAAAGAAGGTAACAGATAAGTCACAGCTATCACAATAACTGAATAAAATATATTTTGAGTATGTTATTGCTGCTTCTCTATGGAAGTTGTTGTTGTGGTTTAGGCCTAGCCAGGAGCAAAGCACCCTGTGCTTGCTTGCTCACTCTTCCCCCATGGTGTGATGAGAAAAATATGACGATAGGCTCCTGGGCTGAGACAAGGACTGGGAGAGTTCACTCACCAATTATGTGCAAAAATTTTTCTAGCTCCTCCCCTCCAGCGGCACAGGGAGACGTGGAATGGGGGTGCAGTCAGTTCACCAAAGATTGTCTCTGCTGCTCCTTCCTCCTCAGGTGGGGAGGGCTCCTCACACGCTTCCCCTGCTCTAACACAGGGTCTCTCCCATGGCAGACAGTCCCTCACAAACCCCTCTGGCGTGAGTCCTTCCTGCGCGGTGCAGTCCCTCGGGAACACACCACCCCAGTGTGGGCTTCCCACAGAATCACAGCCTTCTTTGGGAGCAGGTACCTCCCCTGGCCTGGGGTCCTCACGGGTCCCTCTCTGCTTGACTGTGGTCCTTCCTAGGCTTATCCTATCCCTTGTTGCTTGGGAGAAGAGACCAACACCCACCTCACTACAACTTCCTTTCAGGCAGTTGTAGAGAGCAATAAGGTCTCCCCTCAGCCTCCTTTTCTCCAGGCTAATCAACCCCGGTTCCCTCAGCTGCTCCTCGTAAGACTTGTGCTCCAGACCCTTCACCAGCTTCATTGCCCTTCTTTGGACACAGCTCCAGCACGTCAATGTCTTATTTGGAGTGAGTGGCCCAGAACTGAACACAGTATTCAAGGTGCGGCCTCACCAGTGCTGAGTACAGGGGGACAATCACTCCCCTAGTCCTGCTGGCCGCACTGTTTTTATACAAGCCAGGATGCTCTTGGCCTTCTTGGCCACCTGGGCACACTGCTGGCTCATACTCAGCCGGCTTTTGACCAACACCCCCAGGGCCTTTTCCCCAGGCAGCTTTCCAGCCGCTCTTCCCCAGACGTGTGGCATTGCGTGGGGGTGTTGTGACCCAAGCGCAAGACCTGACACTGAGCCTTGTTAAATCTCATATAATTGGCCTCGGCTCATCAATCCAACCTGTCCAGATCCCTCTGTAGAGCCTTCCTACCCTCAAGCAGATCAACTCTCCCGCCTAAGTTGGTGTCATCTGCAGACCTAGTGAGGGTGCACTCGATCCCGTCATCCAGATCACTGATAAAGATATCAAACAGAACTGCTCACAATACTGAGCCCTGAGGAACACCACTTGTGCCTGGCCGCCAACTGGATTTAACTCCATTCACCTCTTTGGGGCCAGTCATCCAGCCAGTTTTTTACCCAGCGAAGCGTATGCCCGTCCAAGCCACGAGCAGCCAGTTTCTCCAGGAGAACGCTGCAGAAAACGGTGTCAAAGGCTTTACTAAAGCCTAGGTAGACAACATCCACAGCCTTTCTCTCATCCACTAAGCGGGTCACCTTGTCATGGAAGGTGGTCAGGTTAGTGAAGCAGGACCTGCCTTTCATAAACTCATGCTGACTCAGCCTGATTGCCTGGTTGTCCTGTGCGTGCCGCGTGCTGGCACTCCAGATAATCTGCTCCATGACCTTCCTCAGCACTGAGGTCAGTCTGAGAGACCTGTAATTCCTTGGGTCTTACTTCCAGCCCTTCTTGTAGATGGGCATCACATTTGCTAACCTCCAGTCACCTGGGACCTCCCCTGTTAGCCAGGACTGCTGATAACTGATGGAAAGTGGTTTGGTGAGCACTTCCACCAGCTGTCTCAGTGCCCTTGGGTAGATCCCGTCCAGCCCCATAGATTTGTGTGTGTCTGAGCAGTGTCGCAGGTTGCTAACCACTTCCCTGTGGATTATTGGTCCTTCATTCTGCTCCCCGTCCCTGTCTTCCAACTCAGGGGGCTGGATACCTGGAGAGCAACTGGTCTTACTGCTAAAGACTGAGGCAAAGAAGGCAGTAAGTACCTCAGCCCTTTCCTCATCCTTTGTCACTATGTTTCTCCCCTGCATCCAATAAAGGGTGGAGAATCTCCTTTGTCCTTCTGTTGCTAATGTATTTTTAGAAACATTTTTTATTGTCTTTTATGGCAGTAGCCAGATTAAGTTCTAGTTGGGCTTTGTCCATTCTAATTTTCTCCCTGCATAGCCTAGTGACATGGTTGTAGACCCCTGAGTGGCCTGCCTCTTCTTCCGAAGACCGTGAACTCTCCTCTTTTTCCCTGAGTTCCACCCAAAGCTCTCTGTTCAGCCAGGCTGGTCATCTTCCCTGCTGGCTTGTCTTTCGGCACATACGGACGGCCTGCTCCTGTGCCTTTAAGGTTTTCTTCTTGAAGAGAGTCCAGCCTTCTTGCACTCCTTTGCCCTTCAGGACTGCCTCCTAAGGGACTCTGTCAACCAGTCTCCTAAACAGGCCAAAGTCTGTTCTCTGGAAGTCCAAGGTAGCAGTTTTGCTGATCCCTCTCCTTACTTCTCCAGGAATCAAAAACCCTACCATTTCATGATCGCTGTGCCCAAGACAGCCTCCAACAGTTACATCACCCACAAGTCCTTCTCTGTTCACAAGCAACAGGTCCAGTTGGGCGCCTTCCCTTGTTGGCTCACTCACCAGCTGTGTCAGGAAGTTATCTTCCACACACTCCACGCTTCCACAACCTCCTAGACTGTTACCTTTCTGCTGTATTGTATTTCCAGCAGACATCTGGTATGTTGAAGTTTCCCATGAGAATATGGGCTAGTGATTGTGAGACTTTTCCCAGCTGCTTATAGAATATTTCTTCTGCCTCTTCATCCTGGTTGGGTGTTCTGTAACAGGCTCCCACCATGATATCTGCCTTGTTGGCTTATCTCTAGTGAGCCTGGTTTTATCCCTTTCCCCCTTCAAATTTCATTTAAAGTGCTTTTGATGAACCTTGCCAACACCTGCACAAAGATCCTTTTCCCCTTTTGAGACAGGTGTACCCTGTCTGTCGCCAGCACGCCTCGTGTTGTGTAAACCGACCCATGATGAAAATACCCGAAATCCTGCTGGTGATACCAGTCTCAGAGCCAGGTGTTGAGCTGCTGGGTCTTTCTGTTTCTTTCCTCATCATTCCCTACAACTAGGGGGATAGAGGAGAACACTAGTTGTGCTACTGATCGCTTAGCCAGTTTTCCCAAGGCCCTGTAGTCTCTTGATTGCCCTTGTACTTCTTGTTGCAACTTCATCGCTACCTACCTGAAAAATCACTAATAGGTGATAATCTGAGGGCCATACCAGGGTTTGAAGATTTCTCCTAACATCTTTAACCCAGGCCCCAGGGAGGCAGCAGACTTCCCTAAGAAGTGGGTCCAGTTGGTGTATTGGGCCTTCTGTTCTCTTCAGAAGGGAGTCTCCTATGACAACGACCTGTCTGTTTTTCTTTATGGATGCAGTTTTGATACAGGGCATAGGCCACCTTAACCTTGGCGACACCTACAAGCTAGATGAACCATCGTCCTCATCATTGTTCGGTTCCGCTTGCAGAGCCTCGTACCCGTTATGCAAGGGCACCTGGGAAGGTGGGGGAGTCATGGGGGAGGCGTGCCTGCTGTGCCAGGCAGCAACCTGTCACCATTGCCTGCTATCCCTTAAGTCACTGTGTTCAGCCAGATGAAGAGAGGGCAGGGAATTCTCCGTATTGTGTGGCCTGCCTGTCTGCCTGTTGGGCCTGTCTTGGGGAAGGTAGGGTGCGATTCCCATAGTCTGTCTCCCTCTTAGACTCCCTGATACTCCCCAACCTACTCATGTCTTCCCGGAGCTCTGTCACTAAGCAGAGGAGTTCCTATACCTGGGCATACCTCCCACGGGTGTGCGCACTACTTCAGTCCGGTACTGGCGTAAGAGCAGGGCCCACCCTGCAGCTGGACACGTGGGTGGCAGCATGTTCCCATTGGAGCTCTGCCTGCAAAGCTGCGTCAGTTGTGGTGGGTGCAGAGCATAGAGAGGCTGTGGCCTTCTGCTGGGTGGATACGATTGCACCCTGGTCAAGCTGCAACGCTTCAACACCCTGCTGGGTGAACTGCTGCGCCATGCCCTGTTTGCCCACCCTGGTCCCTGGTGCTCCTTAGGGGCCTTTTTCATATGTGTGTCGGGGGCTTGGCTGCCTCTTGGCCCCACCCAGGTCTTGGTACAGGCTCCTGGCATGTCTTTTGGCTCCTGCTGAGGATCCCCCAGTTTGGGAAACCCTGCTGTGCACAGCTCTAGAGTGCTCTGCTGTGGATCATGCTGGCACTGGAATTGCTTGCTTGGCAACTGATACATTTCATACTTATCTGTAACCATCAGGATATTCTCTGTCTTTTTGTTGATTTACCCTTCAGCTTGTTTTGAAACTCCTTTTGATAGGAATAGTTCATTCAGAAGAGAATTAGTCAATAACATAGTGTTTAAAGTACTTGTCTAATGGAAGGCGACATGGAATCTTGCCTGCTCCAAACACAGGTTTCTTCCTTGGTCGTTGCCTTGAGCCCGTGGACTGCAGTGTCTTGCTGGTTGTGAAAAGGTAACTTTGATGTGTTAAAGAGATTTGACTTCTCACGTTGCTAAAACCTTTTGTTTTTAGGGGGAGAGCTTTAGGCTGCGTCCCGTTGAAGGGCTGGATTTGTCTCTGCAGCTTTCAGTGTAAAAGACGATTTTGAGTTGCTTAGTTCCTGTTGGCTAGGAACCTGGCCGTGGTCTGTTGGCTATGTGATTTGTATGTTGAATAAGCTGAATTAGATTGCTTTATGTTTAGCTTACTAGCTGTTTCAGGTTTCTCTACTGTGTTTTATTTGTTTGAAGTGCTAAGCTCTTAATTTTGTCACCTGACCTTCTTCTTTCCGCAAGCAGAATGAGGACACGTGAGTGTTAAGTGTTGGAGTATCTCATCTCATTTTAAATCTCTGCTTCACTAGCTGGAGTCTGAGGAAGTCAACCGAAGGGAGGTCCTGTGTCACTCATAAAGCAATTGTTTTTGACTGCTTAACTCTTGATCTTAACAATTTTATTGCCAGGTTTAATCAAAGTTTTGGGCACCAAGGTATTATATATCTGATAATCCAACTTTGCAATACGCTTGGCAACTATTTTATGTGAATAGTCTGGCTTGTTGGGTTGGCGTGACTCAGTCAGAAAATCTGATGGAGTGAAATTAATAACAAAAAAGATACAATTACTCGAAAATGGTATTCTGGAGTATTGTGTAGATTAAATGAGCTCCCACAAGGAGCTTTAAGCACTGTAGGACCTGATATTAAAGTGTAGTAAGGGGATCGTGACAGAAACTTGCCAACTAAAACAGGAATAAAGAGAAAAGAGAAAAAGGACATGGCTTTAAATGATACAGTGGAAATTACACAGTGAAAATTCTTCCATTCTTCTTGATGTGTCTTAGAATTCACTGCAAGTTTACAGGATTTTTACATTTGTTTTTTAACAAAATGAGATTTAACATATGGTGACTACTTGAATTATGATTGGTAGTCCTTCAGAATAGCAGTGATGATCCTATTAAATCTTAGAATTTTGTTCAAGCCTGGTGTTAAAAACATTGTAAGAACTTATTTTGTTGGCTATATTTGAGGCTGAAAAAAAATCGTTTTTGTTCCTCCTTTTAGGGGCACAAGAAGTTCTCATTGATCCAGGTACATTATTTTCATGCATGTTTCCAAAGTATTTTCTTTTTATTACTTGCATTTGTTTTACATTTGTGTAGATAGTTACTGCCGTTTGCCAAAACTAGTGCTGATTCCTGATGCTTCGTTTTTTGGCTATGAATCTTGAGGAAGCAAAGAGACTGAAGTGTAACTGGCACAAAATAAATGATGAGGTTTCGTGATTGTGTCCCTGTAAATTCTAATCAAGATTGTTTCTTCTCATGAGTAGTGAGGATTTTTAAATTTTTTTAACTGACAGACCTGAATGGTCACATGTAGTCTTGTGGTGTCACGGTACTCTTTCAATCATCTCTCACAAAGATTTTGCACTTCCATGTAGACTCTAAAATGTTAATTTACATATGTGCTTGGTATGATTCTTTAAGGCTGATAAACATATAAAAAAGTTGCTTTAGCATTTGAGCACGTAAAATAACATATTTCTGAATATATAGAGGGAGTAGAAAGCATCTTTCGCAGTAGTTTTTAACTGTCTATTGAGAGAAAGGTCCAGCTCTGAAATATAAAGATTTCCTTGCCATCTTAGTAGAGAAACCTCTTGGAGAAATGAATTACCATATAGTCCCGCAGATTGAGTAACGTGTAAAAAGATATGGAGCCTTGCCAAACCTTTGATGTACGTTTTCAATTTTATTACGTTAACTTTGCAGGAGAATCAAATTCTAGGAAAAAAATTTTCATGTTCTTTGTGAGACCCCAGATTTCCTTGGCTTCTATTTCTGATTCTTATCCCTTACGTATGTAAAGACTCTTTCTGTCTCTTGCCTTCTTTCTTAGAGAAGAAAAGCAATTTATTACTGTTTTGTCTGACCCTCAGGTAACTTTTTTTTTTTAAGGTGGAAGGCTCAGATTTAGTGGCCTTTCTAAAATGTAGCACTTGGTTTTCTGTGATTAGACATAGGGAGCGGAAGTGTTTGTTTTAAACGATTGCAGGAGAAGGTCACTGTTCTAATAATTAGGTTATAAAAAAAATCAAACATTTTTTTTCCCCTTAGATGCGCTTTAGAAATACAATTTTAAGTTGAACAAGTAATAATTCAAAGATTAAAGTTGCATATTCACGTGTGGCTGTAATCTAATTTTAGAAATCTAATGTTTTATTCATAGTCTGAATATTCAGATAAGTGTAAAAGATTATAAATACATTTGGTCTTTACTGAAAGATTATTTCCTATTTGCTGGTTTATGATTGAACCCATTTTTCATTTGTACTCTTTAAAATAGCATAGTAAAACAGAACTAGTGTTTTCTAGGTAGAGCATGATTTTTTTTTTATGTTGGGCAGGTATTCTTCATGTACGCTTTGGTCAAATCTACAGCATATCCTAGTTTTCTTCTTAGATACTTAGTATTTGCTAAAAGTCCTTCTGCTCATTTCTTACCCTGTTCTGTTCTAGGTGCGCTGACTTCAAACGGTATAAATGCAGATACCAGTGCTGAGATAGGACGTGCCAAGAATTGCCTTAGTCCTGAAGACATCATAGATAAATATAAAGAAGCCATTTCTTACTACAGCAAGGTAATCCTATGTATTTTCAAGAAAATTCACTGAAATTCTTGTGAATAATGAACTGCTGTGGTTTTGGTTTCAGAGGATCTGCTAAAGCACGTGCCATAGATTTTGTGAAACATGGTACTGGAAGAAACAGGAATGATTTATACGACTGAACTAAGCACTTGGTTTAGAGTCTGAGAATCTCAGAACTTTGGTTAACGACAACACCTGAAACAGCAGTGTGTTGAGTAAACTATTTACTGTGCCTGCTGGTACCTGGAGGTTTGGGATTAATTGTCTTTTATTTTTCAAGCACTCTAAACAGAAGCGTTAGATATTTGAAGGCTTGTTAACTATTACCTGTGTTTATAGTCCTTAATACGTACACCATGAACTCCAGGGATGCTTTTAATGCATTGTGTAAGCTGAATGCTTATTTACTATGCCTGCTGGAATGATCTCTGGGGAATTCAGGAATTTATGAAGAGGTTGCTGATGATGGATATGATTTTTAAAGATTGTAAAGGGAGGCTAGTGTTTAGAGCATGAGGAGAGGTAGGGAGTCATGGAGGAAATGTGAAGGGCAAGCATTCTTAAAAGAGGATTTAGGAAAATTAAATGATTTTCAGCTCTACTGGAACACTTCTTTAGCTTTTTAGGCAAATGCTCAGAGCATAAGATAGTAAGGTGGCTTATTGTTTGCATTCGTAATATGAAGAGAAAATATGATTTCATGCTGTGATGATAGTGGCTCAGTATCTACATCAGCATTAAAGATAGTGCCGTTGTGTCCAGGAAGGCCAAGGGTATCCTGGGGTGCATCAAGAAGAGTGTGGGCAGCAGGTCGAGGGAGGTGATCCTGCCCCTCTCCTCTGCCCTGGGGAGGCCACACCTGGAGTACTGTGTCCAGTTCTGGGCTCCCCAGTTCAAGAGAGACAGGGAACAACTGGAGAGAGTCCAGCGGAGGGCTACGGAGATGATGAGGGGACTGGAGCATCTCTCTTATGAGGAAAGGCTGAGAGATCTGGGTCTCTTCAGCCTGGAGAAGAGAAGGCTGAGAGGGGATCTGATCAATGCTGATCAATATCTAAAGGGCAGGTGTCCAGAGGATGGGGCCAGACTCCTTTCAGTGGTGCCCAGCGACAGGACAAGGGGCATCAGGCACAAACTGGAGCATGGGAAGTTCCA
>VZSC01004626.1:130261-170835 GCA_013398225.1 Steatornis caripensis
ATCTAAATGTGCCCTCTTTCAGTTTAAAACCGTTACCCCTCATCCTATCACTACATGGCCTTGTAAAAAGTCCAGCTCTCTTGTAGGCCCCTTCAGGTACTGGAAGGCTGCCCTAAGGTCTTCTTGGAGCGTTCTCTTCTCCACGTTGAAAAACCCCAGCTCTCTCAGCCTGTCTTCATAGGAGAGGTGCTCCATCCCTCTGATCATCTTTGTGGTCCTCCTCTGGACTTGCTCCAACAGGTCCATGGTCTTCTTATGTTAGGGGCCCCAGAGCTGAATGCAGTACTGCATGTGGAGTATTGCAAGAGCGGACTATAGGGGGCAAATCACCTCCCTCAACCTGCTGGTCACGCTTCTTTTGATGCAGCCCAGGATACAGTTGGCCTTATGGGCTCTGAGCGCGCATTGCTGGCTCATGTTGAGCTTCTCATCGACCAACAAAGTCCTTCTCCTCTGGGCTGCTCTCAATCCATTCTCTGCCCAGCCTGTGTCTGTGCTTGGGACTGCCCCGACCCATGTGCAGGGCCTTGCATTTGGCCTTGTTGAATACGTAACTGCTTTGGTGGAGTTAACTCTTGCGTTTCATTCTGAGCTTTATTTCCCCCATTAGATTTCAAACATGATAAATACCCAAACAGAGTTTAACTTCAGCAGGAAATAGGCCAAGTCAAATATCCGATATCAGTATTGTTTAAGGAAATAACTAGATCAGATTGTCTAGAAAATTGCCTGTTTGTTGTCTGAGCTAAAACAGATCGATGCACATCTATGTTGTCTCCTGCCCTTCTTAAGCAAGCTAAATAACTGAAACAGTCATTTACAGAAAATATTTTGTAAATAGATACTAGAAAACTCAGAATGGTTTGTAATTCACTTATCATCAGTGATACTGTTTAACTAAAGGGAAAATCAATGCAGTAAAACTGAAGTTCTGTTGCTACAGCTTCCTGTGCTATATAGTGTATTTTGTAATAAGTAGAAAAAGCAAAATTAATTCTTTGTCATGATAGAACAGTTTCAGGCAGTGATGCGTTACTATAAAACTGACCTTTTTGCTCACATACCTACGCTGTGAAGGTAGAATTTATTTCTTTGCTGCAGGCACACCAGCCACACCCACAGTAAGTGTGAGGTTATGCCAAATGATACTAATATTCCCAACTTTTCTCCTTGTCTGAGTTCTCAGACTGAAGCTATGCTGTGTCTCAAAAGAAGAAAAGTGAGTGAAGAGGTTGAAAACGGTTGTTTTGCATAATAACATTTTAGATAACACTTTAATTTTCATTTGGGCATATGTTGATAATTTAACAGTATGGTCACTAGAATTAAGGAATTGCTGGGTTTGGAAGATGTGACAGCTGCTTTATGTGCTGAGCAGAAATACTTGTCAGATCTAACTGGTGCAATACTTAATATTAATTTTGATTTTGTCCCTCTTCAAGTACAAGAATGCTGGTGTGATTGAACTGGAAGCCTGTGTGAAGGCAGTGAGAGTCCTTGCAATACAGAAAAGGAGCATGGAAGCCTCTGAATTACTTCAGAATGCAGTTTATATCAACCTGCGTCAGGTCGGTGTGGAAAGTCCAGTTATTTTTTTCTTCTCGTTTGAGAGATTATACTGAAGTGTTAAAATTACTTAGATTCAGAAGACTCCAATTTGTTTTCTGTATCACTACCTTCCTTCTCACTAGGACTTGGCTTCTGAGGATTTTCACATCTGTGAGTCTGGTATAAAAGGTATTCAGAGTTCATCTAAAAACATGAGGACTTAGTTTGAGATTAAAGACTTTCTATTGGTTATTCTCCCTTGTGAAGAAAAAAAGTCCCATTGTTGTTCTATTGTCATGCACTAGGGAAAAATAGCTGCTTGGGAGAGATCTGCATTGGATTTTGTTTTTTCTTGATTATATCCTGTTCAATGAAACTGAGGAAATCAGGAATGGCCTGTGTCACCGTTTAAAGCTGGACTGGCTATTAAACAGATGACAGATGCTCTTTGTTAACCCCTCCTCTCCCCAAAAGGAGAAGGGAAAGAAAAAATGGAAAGAGACTTACGGGTTGCAGAAGTTAAAACAGCTTTAATCTAGCTACAATAGTAATGTATTATAATAATAGGAAAAAATAATGAAATATATACAAATATATACAAAACNAACAGCTTTAATCTAGCTACAATAGTAATGTATTATAATAATAGGAAAAAATAATGAAATATATACAAAACCAATATCAAGCTGTCCCAGATGACGATCATGTCACCTGGACACTGCAGGGCAGGCCCCAGGGAAGTCCTGGACTGGACTCAGCAGCAGGCAGGACCTCTATTCAGGAATAAATGGATCGGGATCAAAGGCAGAAGAATCGAACAGAGTCCTCCTTGGCTGCCAGCCATAGAAGAAGAGAGAGTGACCCTCGTGATCCCTCAGCTTTATACTGAGTATCACATGTATGGGATGGAATACTGCATTTGGTCAGGGTTGGGTCACCTGTCTGACCCGCTCCTCCGCACCGCAGGGTCGCAGGGGTGACCCGTTTTCTACTCTTTCATTTCCAGCGCATAAGAAAGTCAGCAGAAGCGAGCATCGACCTTGGTCTCCATAGGAATAACTATAAGCAGGAGCCTTTCCACATACCATTCCTACTGATGTTCCAGCACTAACTATAGTTATCTTATCACTGCCTTATCACGAGCCTTATCACTGCTAGAAGCAGCTCCTGTGTGGGAAAACATGCAGTTAATTTCAGAGAGTGCAGCTGCTCAGAAGAGACTTGGCTAAAAAGTAAAATTATTAAAAAGAAAATTGGTTCTGTCCTAACTCATACCAGGACAGCATGCCGTAAAGTGAGCTTAAGAGCCTGATTAGTGTCGTTAATCAGTTGAGGTTTTGTTGTGCAGTGTGAGTCTTGCTTAGGCCAAGTTGGAAAGGAATTCAGAGGAGAAAATCAGTATTCGGAACTGAGAAAAGTGCTCATTACCATCACAGAACAAGACTAACACTTTATCAGTGTCTCCAGCTTGATGTCATTGCTTACAGAGAGACTGCTGTGGTTGAAAAATTCATGAAAAGCTGTTAGGTTTCTTACCGCTTCTCCTTTTTTGCTTGTTACATCTTGGTAAGACTAGCAGTTTAAGTCCACACCATTGAGCTTATTAAGCCCGGATGGTGACAGCAAATTTATGAGGGAGGTAGAATCCTTGCTTTCATTTGCAGGGAATCTGTTCTGTGGAGTAAATTTTCTAACTCAACATAAATGAGAAATTAATTAATTGGTGAGCTATCATAAAAATCGACAGTTTTGTTGCTTAACTTAACTTAACCGTTACCTTAACTGCCGTAATCCTTGTAGTGCTAAGGGCCTTCTCTTTAATTCTGTAGTCTGTCGCTGGCAGCTCTTTAGCCTTTCGTGTAAGCTGCTGTGGCAGTATTTTTCTCTTGTTCTGGCGCTGTTCCTCTCGTGGCCTACCAACTCCAATATTGTTGTTACGTTGTTTTTCTTATGGAAGCAATTACTGTCATTGTGAGAATCACCTGTTCTCCTCCCTGGTACTGCTAATGTTGCAACTTTCACTTTATATTAGGGGGGAAAAAATAAGACTTAGTGAATGCAAAGTATGTAAGTCATTTAAATAGCTTGTAAGTATTACCTGACAATACACAAGCGCAAATCTTGGCAGCTGGTCAGCATGCAACACGTGCCCTGATCAGAGCTTGCTTGCCCCAGCCAGCTCCAATAGTGGCCCAAACAGAAACAGCAAAGGGTTTGAGTGTGTCCTGATGAAATGCATCTAGTGAAAAAGTGTGCTGAGAAGGCATCATTGTTCTTGTGACCTGCTGTGTTGGGAGAGAACCAGAGAAGGGTGTTCTGGAGGCCTGGTTGCTCTTCCTAGCTGGCTGGTCTCTTTCTCTCTCTGCTTTGTTTTTCCCCTAAAGTAACTTTGAACTTGATGTGTGCCATCAGCTATTCACACCGCAAATAAATCTTGGTGCATGTAAAAGCATGCCTCAGTGTGCATTGTCATGCTGTATAAAATCTATGCTATAAATGCCAGCTCTCCCACTGTGTGGAAAACCCTGAAATAAAAAATTGGTATATTATTTATTTTCATTGTAGCTCAGTTGGAATTTAGGGATTGAATGCAGATGTCCTCTAGCAATCTTCAGCAAAGTGTTTGACACTGTTTCCCACAGCCTTCTCCTGAGCAAACTGGCAAGATACAGACTGGATGGGCGGTGTGCAAGATGGATAGGGACTTGGCTAACAGGCCACACTCAGAGGGTGGTGATCAAATGTTTTTAATTGGGCTGGCAGCCTGTCACAATTAGGGTTCCTCAGGGATCGATACCAGGCCCTGTGCTGTTCAGCATCTTCAAAACCGATCTGGATGATGGGATTGATGAAGACACCAAACTGGGTGATGAGGTGGACACATCAGAAGTGGAAGCCATTGTACAAACACCTGGACAGGCTGGAAGAGTGGGCTAAAAAGAACTGTATGAGGTTTAACAAAGACAACTGTAACGTCGTGCACCTGGGGTCACATAACCAAAGGGCCCAGTACAGGCTAAGATCTCTGGATGGCTGGGGAGCAGCCTTGCTGAAAGGGACTTGGGGGTCCTGGTGGGCAACCAGCTGAACCCGAGGCAGCAGTGTGCTGCTGCAGCAACAACGGCAAATCAGAACGTGGGCTGCATCTGCAGGGGCATTGCTAGCAGAGACAGAGATGTGATCATCCCACTCTACTCAGCGCTTGTCAAGCTACACGTGGGGTACTGTGTCCATTTCTGGTCCCCACAGTTCACGAAAGATGTGGACAGACCAAAGAGGGTCCAAAGGAGTGCCACGAAGATGATCAAGGGACTGGAGAAACTGCCCCGTGAGGAAGGAAAGACTGAAGGAGTTAGGTCTTTTTCTCCCTGGAGAAGAGAAGGCTCAGAGGGGATCTCGTCACAGGATTCCAGTACTTAAAGGGTGGCTACAGAGAAGGCGGAGGCTCTTTCCTCACAAGGAGCCACATGAAGAAGACAAAGGGCAATGGGTACAACTTGCACTGGGAGAGGTTTAATTGCAATATAAGAAAAAAAAATCAGGAAGAACAATCATTCACGGGAACAACCTCCCCAGGGACATGGTAGAGTCTACATTGCTGGAGGTTTTCAAGATACAACTGGAGAGGGTGCTAGATGATCTTAGCTGGACTCCCTTTCCCACAAAACGTTGCACCAGAGGATCTTTCAAGATCCCTTCCAGCCTTGGCTGTTCTACGATGATTCTGTGTCGCCGAGTGTAACTATTGTTCACACAAGATGGGAGATCAAACTAGATAATGATGGTACTCAGTAGATGTGTTCTAGAAAAAAATCAATCAAGGATGACATTCATCTAGCTCGTAATTGCACATGTCAACTCTTTTGTCATTTTCTTGGGTGGAAGTGTTTCTAGAAAGCATTATTATGAGGAATATGAGTAAGATAATCTTTCCAGTGTTGGGGAATGTATTTTCCATAAAGAGGAGTATGGCTGGGAATTATATTTACAGCTCTTCAAGACTGTATATGACATGGAAGCAGATAATAGTTCTAGTTATAATTTGGACTAACACAAAGGAATATACATCCTGTGATAGGCTAGGGAAACAAACTGTAGGACAGTGTTTTCCTCTTGCAGTTAGGTAGAACATCAGCACAACCATATTCGACAGCAGAGAAGACGCATCACAGGGTAAAGGGCATGCCTCTGATAAACAGGAAAACTAGTTTGTATGTATTCAGTTTCCTACCCAGCCTAGTAACATTGTGTATTGGTGTTTTCTGATTATAGGAGAGCTGTACGGTAATAAGACTTATCTCTGCATGCAGTTATGAGGAATAAATTGTAACATCTAATTAGAAAGAAAGTGAGATTGTAGAATTTTCATGTAGTAAGGAATAATTTAGAAAGCAAATAAAAAGCTACCCTCTTGAAAGCCTGTCTTAAAACAAGCCTGTGAAAAACTGGCTCAGTTGCTTGGGTAGTGAACCACAGCCTTTACAGGTGCAATTGCCAACTTGGTTTGCTATAACAGTTAAATGAAAAATAACCAGATGGAAAAGATGCTGTGCTTCAGGTGTTGGCTGTTTTGCAGCCACTTTATAGGCCTTAAGCTTTTATAAATTTGTAAGGTCAGCAAAGGTGTTTGTGAATGTTACACTGATGGCCTGCAGAATGCCTGCTGCAGTCTGCTCAGAGTCAATTACTTGGAGTATTTGTGTGGGGTTCCCCCCCCCTTTTAAACCCCTGCTTAGTAACACGTAACTGTTTGTGCTGAGGGAAAACGCAGTTTTGCTGTCTTTGTGGTGATGAAAAAACAGTTTCCTGCAACTACAGAAAATATCTGAGTAACTTTGTGGACAATCATTAAGCAGCAAGTGTTAGAAACTTACTCAGATGTGATAAAAATAAAACTTTCTGAGAATCTGTTGCGCCTCTGATAGTTTTTCCAAGTATTAGTGAGTATCATGTCTACCTCAGTAGTGTGACCCTGTCTTTTCTCATCTTAAAAATGTAGTTTCCATAGGTGTGTGAACATTGATAGTGTTATGTATTTGAGGAATAGCTTTTGATAGGGTGTTTTTTTAAGGTTTTCTAACTTTAGTACCTGATCATGTGCTCATGCTCTTTTCAGCTCCGCTGCCGTATATTTTTATTGTGCTAACTTTTTAAAAAGGACATAAATGGAAAAAAGAGGGGGGAAAAAAAAGGCGGAGCAGCTTTTTTCCTCCTAGAGTAGGTTACCTTAGTCTGACACTGCATGTTCTTTCTGAATGATAGCGCTTGGGGATTCTGATGAACTGGTTTAAAATTGTTCTGTATTTTCTTTTTGTGCCTCATGTTCTTTCCAGCTGCTTTAATTCATGGAAGTTTTCAGCTTGATGCAATTGCCTTTTTAGAACTATTGTTGCAGGGATTGCTCTTTTATATGGATGGGCGGCATTTTTACGTTGGGCATCGTCTTGTGTTGTCAGTTCTGAGTGAAATAGCAACCTCGGCTTCAAAAATTGCCTGAAACTTTCTAAAATGATTTGCTAGTCTGTCTCTTCATGTCCTGAAGTACTAGGATTTGAACGGTCAGAGAAGGTCATGATGCCTTCTGAAAACTCGAGGCTTCTTTGAGGTTCCTTGTATACCTATGTCCAAAATTAGAAGTGGCTTTTGGAAACAGACTATTGTTTTTGTGATTGTATTAGGATTTAAGTGACTAAAAGATGTTTTGAAGCTTCATTTATAAGACCTAATTATTTCTGTAAAAGTTAACCGTTGTGGCTAGCCAGCACCTTCTTTTGACTTTCCAAGGCTTTTAAGTATGTGAAGTTAAAAGCACAGAATCCACTGATTGATACTTTTAAGTTTTGAACAACGAGCTGCAGAAACGCTGTTTCTGTCCTTTAGTGCTATTTTTATGTGAAGTTTGTCATTCTAAACGCCTTTGCAAAACGTGTTTGCAGCTTTAGAGTAATTTAAAATATTTTACATTGCTTTTGGTTGTGCATGCCAGATATTGCGCACTAGGTGTCAGCATTGGTCCACCTGCAGAACTCAGTAGTGCTTACTACTGGGACGTAGACTTGAAGTAGCTCGTAGCTTCCAGAGTTTCTGTGGCAGTTTCTTCTTGGCTGTCTGATTTCAAAGCAAGATTGTCATTCAAAGCAGAGGGGAAGGAATGGTTACCTGGGACTTGCGCCAATATATTGATAAGCTAAAGAAGCACGTGTTGGTAGTTACTCCTCAAGTTTGTTTCAACTTTAAGTCTAACGGGGCCTAACCTTTCATTAAATTCTTCCTCACTAGTTGGCAGTCTGCATATGTGTGGTATCATGGAATGAAAATTTTGTGGTTTTACAAGATCAGAGACACATAAAAATTGAGACAGTAGTTTCTTTACTTTCATAGCCTGAGATTTCAAGATTAATAATTAGATTTAATCTTAAAGGGATCAAAATGTTTAACTTGCTAAGTCAGTAGACTTTGGAAGTGGTATATTTTTGTGGTCTTATTATGGACATGGATATCATGTTAAATGTCTTTCCGTACGATGTGGAGCTGTTCAGCTGTTATTGACTGTTTTGACTATGTACTTGTCAGTACTACTGACAAATGAAGATGCTAAAGAACTCTATCTTTGCTGCTTGTGTTAGCTGTTGAACTTGAAGCAAGCCTAAGTTTTCCTAGCAGTAGAAACTGTCGTGACAGGCTATATGCAAAATCACTGGCCTTCTGTCGTGTTGGAGATCTGTCATCTACATTTTTTTTCATCTCGTTATTTTTTTTAACTCAGGTGCTTTAAAATTTTGATTAAAACCAATCCTTTTCTCTTTTCCCTTTAAATTTCAGCTTTCAGAAGAAGAAAAAATCCAGCGCTACAGTATTCTTTCTGAGCTGTATGAACGTATTGGTTTTCACCGCAAGTCTGCTTTTTTCAAGCGTATAGCAGCAATGCAGTGTGCTGCACCTAGCATCCCAGAACCTGGGTGGAGGGCCTGCTACAAATTGCTTTTGGAAACTCTCCCTGGCTATAGCTTATCATTGGATCCTAAAGATTTCAGCACAGGTAAGTGTCTCTGGGAAAATATGGATTAGCATAGCAGGTCACTCAACTGGCTTTCTATAACTAATTTCGTTGAGAAATTTCAAATGAAATGAAAATCATTTACCTATCTGAAATGAATCGTGGCAAACGGCGCAGTTCTTTAACGCTGTACCTTCACTTCTTCTTAGGGTTGCTTTCAATAATTTCAAATTTCTGCGAGCCACTGCTTAATGTGTTGCTGTATTCCTCTGTTTGCAGCAAATAATTACATTTTATTGGAGAGCTTAGTTTCTACTCTTTTCCAAAAATGTCTTTGTTTTTCCTTATACACTTCTCAGCACAAAAAAGGTCATATCTTATTTTTGAGTATTTTTTCAATTTAAAGCGCTTTGAGCTTGTAGATCAGAAATTGTATTTCTTTTAGTATTTGTTGCTGTTTGATCTTACAAAGAATGAATGAAAGACTTGTTTAGATATTTTTTCTCTATAGACACACAGACATACATAGAACGTAATGATATCTGTATCTGCAGGGTCAAATAGTCACATTTTTCCACAAATTACATCAGAGTGATGTTTTCTGTAACTAGCATTGGCTAAGACATTTGATCAGTTTTTGGATGCTGTATATAGCTTGAATTACTATTTTATTGCGTCTGTAAAAACCAAAGGAAAAAATAATCTATAAGAACTCATGCCAGTTCTTGTAGGTGTTCAATACTTCACTTTCTGCAAGCTTTGTGCTGCTTGCTGCCCTTCTTTAGGTAGGCTATGTTTCAGCAATTTTATGAATGTTATCTAAAGCCGTATGTAAAGTAATAATTGTAAAAATTGTCTTGAGTTTAATATACCATGCTGCATTTTTCCTCTGAAGGAAGAGACAGCTGATACGCTGCTTGATAACTCCTTTTGAGTAAAGCTTTCTGTGTTGCCCAAAAACTTTTATTCTTTTGTATACTAGCATTTTTAGGGACTGTTCACTAAATGTTGTAGCTGTAAGAGAGGAGCAGCAAGCAATGGGCTGAACATGTATTGGTGGAAAGGAGGTGGAGTTCATCAGTATGAAAACTCTTGACTGGTTTAAATATGAATGAACCGCAGCCAGATTATTCTTGTCCCTTTTGTGAGAGTGCATTAACTATTGTGGGGATTCCAGTTTGATGTTGTCTTGTAAGTTTAGTTGTTTCTGGATATGTTAGGTCAGTTAGCCATTGAAATATAATGGAGCTATCTAGTCCACTCAGTCAAGGGAGAATACGGAAAAACTCATCTCGCTAGCCACTAGGTGATATTTTCCAAGTTCTCTTAGCTCTGTTGACGAAACAGGTGTGTGGACAACCCACTGTACGTGTGGGTGATTAGTTTGTTTTAAAACTAGTGTGAGTTAGGAGTCACTGAAAGAAATGGTATGTGAGAGGAGGCAGAAAATGCCAAATGGACTAGGAGGAAAGGTACAGAGAGTCTAGGAAGAGGGAATGTGCTGGAAAAAAAATGCTGTGGCCTATGATAGAAAAGACAACTGGGATGACACTGCTGGGAGAAGAGGTTGTAGAAGTTCTGCAAGAAGTGCCGATTAAAAAGAAAAAAGGTGACATGATTGGTGTTTATCTTTCATTTTTACTTTACCTTTACGTTGCGCTGAAGTACTTTGTCAGATTTTACCCCTAAAGCAGCTGTTTCAGAGACATACGGAAAGATCACTGTAAACTGTGAGAACTGCTTGATAAGAACGATATTTCATGCATGAAAAATAATGAGACTCTTGTGCGCAAAATATAAACTCGTAAGGTTTGGTTGCAGTAAATATTTCTAGAAAAAATTGTGAAATGCTGAAGGGTAATATTAGAAGGAAGGCTGCTTAGAAGTTTATGAAGTATTGCACATCTTGGAATATCTGTTATTTAAAAATTATTACTCTTGCTTACTATTAAAAGGAGGTTAAGTTTCATGAAGAGTAATGCATATTATGTTTTTGAAAGAAAAGTTACATTATGATGATCTATTTATTGTTATCATACCTTCAAAATATGAAATAATTTATAGTCCCAAACCTAGTTTTTAAAGACCGAAAATCAGGAAATGTGCCTTCTGTCCTGTAGTTTTATTGCTTTTACTGACTTTTAATGATCAGGAAGCCATTTAGATAAAATGTCTTTTGCTTGATCTTTAAAGAGACTTAAGAAGTACTTGTTTTGGATAAAAATTAAATTTCTGTATGAAATCTCATGTGAATTTCTTGTTCAGAGAATTTAAAAAATATAAAACTTTAAAGGTTTTATGTATCGTTTTGTTCTTAGTTCATGGGAAGTGTTAACTTAATTTTCTGAATCCTAATGATGAATTTATTTGTTGATAAGCATATAAAACAAAAATTGCTTTCACGTTTAAATATTAAAGCAAACTCAATGATCCTAATTTTTCTTTTGTTTTGAGTCCAGATTTGGCTTCTGTAATTATTGGTTCCAGTGGGCTATTTTTATAAATGTCATTGAGTTACTGCTTAATACACGAAGACAACCGAAACCAATTGGTTTGTCATGACTTCTAGCTTTAAAAAGTATTAAATGACTGCTTACTTTATAGGAACTCATAGAGGATGGGCTGCAGTACAGATGCGTTTGCTTCATGAACTAGTGTATGCTTCCAGAAGAATGGGCAATCCTGCCTTATGCGTCAGGCATCTGTCTTTCCTTCTGCAGACCATGTTGGATTTTCTTTCCGATCAAGGTATGATCTTTAAAAGAGAGATATTTGCCCTTTCTTCTGTCCTATGGTCAAATAATGTGACTTTGCTTTGAAATATACTTAATTTGAGAAGTAATGGAGAGCACAGAAGTTAGGGAATTCCAAGGTATGCTTGTTGAATGTGATCAATCCTGTATACAGTGTTGTTACTAGTTTTAAATATTAGTGTTCTGACCTTGATGTGTAGTACCTAAAATAAAACTTCCTGTAATATTTTCCATCTGCAGATTGACTGACTCAAGTTTAATGCTCTGTTTCCTCTGTAAATATTAAGAATATGATTGGAGGGCTTCATTTGCGTGTGGATTGAAAATAGAAGTATTATTTAAAAATACCAGCAGCTTTCTTAAGTCCTATTAGTGAAGAGATCGAGAGGAGTTGAGTTTGAAAAGTAAATTCAGAAAAGAAGAGTGTATGGTAGTTCAGACTGAATCAACCATGAGTTTTCTGATGAAACATTGTGCGGATACAGAATTCATCCAAGGGAGTGGGCACTATCCTTGTCTCCGTATTTCATAGAATGAACTTGTAGAAGCTGAACGTGATGGAGTTGAATGCAACAGTTTACCTAGGACAGCAGGCTTAAGTTTCTCTAAGTTTCTGTAGTTTGTTTCTTTTTTTTTTTTAATTCAGCAGTAAATTTCAGTGTGATTTATTACATTTGTCAGTGGATGACAATGGAATGAATGCATGTGTGGATGACTTTCAGAAATGGTAATGATGTGTGTGGGGACCGCTTTGTCGGGAAGGGCCATGCAGCATTTACAAAATCACGTGGAAAGGCAAAAAGTGGTGACTGTTACGTTTGTACTATGTTCCTTAGGAAAAATATTTCAAACAAGATTTGTTTATCACTCAGATTAATGAGATTGAACTCGTGATGAAAGATTTTAAAAAATGTGTTTGATTCACAATAACCCAGGTAAAAAGTGCATTTTTTTCAGTTTGCCCCTCATTTGCAATAAAGAGGATGGGAGTAAAATGGTGTAGTATTTTTTTCTTGTCTCTTTTTGTTATGGCCAAGTGTTTCTCGTTGGTGACTCGTGCAGGGACTGTTCGCTAAATGTTGTAGCTGTAAGAGAGGAGCAGCAAGCAATGGGCTGAACATGTATTGGTGGAAAGGAGGTGGAGTTCATCAGTATGAAAACTCTTGACTGGTTTAAATACGAATGAACAGCAGCCAGATTATTCTTGTCCCTTTTGTGAGAGCAAAGAACTTTGCTGGCGAGCTTTAAGTCTTTGACTGCCAGTGAATTCCCTCTGTTTAGTGGCTCAAATCAATAATGGAGGAAGGAGAGGAACTGATAAACTGGAATAAATTATTTTTCTCTCTGTAGATCTTACTTGCTGTCAAAAGGTCCTTGGATTTTCCAGGACTTTTATTAAAACTTTGTTGATTTATGTATGCAAAGTTTGGCTGAAGACAAGGTTTTAAGCTCTTCAGCTATGCATGTCCCCATATGATGTTGCTAATCCCTAATCCTAAAAAGGTTTAAAGAGAAGCAACTTTTGTGTTTCTTGTCTTCAGACGTTATGTGTCTGAGTAAAGCTTCCAGTTTCACAAGACCTATGATTAACTGTGTTGTTTAGTGTCTTTGAAAGATCAAACTAAGTGTTATCTAATGTGTTTGAAAAGCAGTGGAATCTTTTTCTCCTTCTCTCCTGAAGACATCCAAAACAGAACCTGCTGTTGTGTTTGAAGTCTTTTATTGGTAGCATGTTGCTCAGACACGGTTAGTGGTGTTCCAAACTAGCTAGAGTGTGGATGACAGTACCAGAAATGTCTTTCTGGCTCACAATTTGTTTGTAAATCTGAGGTTGATACCGTGTGATGTTGTGCAAAGGTCCATTAGGGAAAAATAAACCAACAAGACTCCTTCAACCTTCGATTGTAGTGAAGGACAAAAGCAAGAGGATTCGAATGCATCGCATTATGCTACTTTAAATATTAAGTCTGTGAACTGTTTCCTTTGTAATAGGAACTTTTAAAAGGTGTTATAAGTAGTAGTATTCTCTGATAATCATATGACTGAAACTTCCAAGTTTTCTTAACCCATTAAAGGTTTAATTAGGAAACTGAAGTAATGCAGTAGCACTGGTGTTCCAGAATGCTAAGATATTATTATTTTTCTGTGCTACAAGGAAAGTTGCCAAGTTACCAGTTACTAGGTGGAGGAAAACTCTCTGCTTTTAAAACCAAGTTTTTGCCTGAATGTGTTTTTTCTTAAATCAAATAAACTTTATGTTTTTAAAGCTTGTAATTGATAATACACGTTAAGTCTTGCACTTGTATCTAAAATTCAGGTAGTTTGCAGATGGTAGTTAAAAAAAGAACAAACAGAAGTGAAAACACTTAAGCTGAAAGAAAGTTACCGGCTAAACATTTGACACTGGAACTTGATCTTCTAACCCTTTTTGTGTCACGATTAGCTGGCTGTAGGCACAAAAGAGGAATATTCTCTCGTTCTAGTTTGTTAATCTAATTCTCTTCATTTACTAGTTCAGTTGGAGTTGAGACAGTGGGTCTTCCGAAAAACTTGATTTCTTCTTCGCTTCAAGTAGAAATTCAGAACATGAAATTTAGTAGTTATAATGAAAGATCTATTAATTAGAAGCTCCTGCTTCTATTCACAGAACACAAATGCATAGTCAAAACAGGTTTGTGTTTAGAACAAAATTTTCTTATATTTTAATTGAATGACACTTGGTAATTATTTTAAAATACAACATCCGTGTGTGTTTACTTGAATTGCAATTTCCAACCGTGCAGCCTGGCAAATCTGAATAAAAGGTATCATCAAGTAAATGGGAGATGTCAGTCACTATTTTAACAACATGGAAACTAAGAGTCTGATTTAAAATTAAGCTATTTAATTACATAAATATGTAAAAACCAGTCTTCTGCCTAGCAAAAAGAGGTACCAAATTCTGCATAAAAGCTGTCTAATCCCAAGCCATTATGATTTAATGTTAACAAGCCCTTGAGAATCACTTTTTCTTTAAATAAGAATTAAAATGTGTAATTGCGAAGTTGATTGGAATTAAATCTATCTCTTCTGCATAATGCTTTTTGAAACATAACACTGTATGTACAGCTCACAATGAATTTGATTTGGGTAAGGTCAGATATTTGGAAAAAACTCCAATATTTTATTGTGGATCGTTATTGATAATATCCATAGTACTTTAAAGGACTGTGACTTGTATTGTGTGCAAATGATTCTGAGTTAGCTCATCTATTAGGGCCTGTGTAAACACAGAGCTACTTGGAAACAGCTATTATCAAAATGTGACTATCTGCACAGAAACCACTTACAGAGCGCATGTGTGTCAACCCTGCAAGCTCGTGTTCGTTCAGACATTCAGTGGGTTTCCAACTGTCATGCCAGCTGTTCTGCTTCTGGTGGCGAGGATCTCAGTGCACTGAGGTGACCTTTTCTCACTGTTTGTGGTGTGGGATGAAACTAGGAATCCATCATTCCTTTTTTTTGAGGGTGAGTTCAGTTCATTAACGATCCTCGAAGTTTGTGTATTGTATTATTTGAGAAATGATGTACACCTTTTAGAACTTCTCAGTATACCTTGGCCATTAAGATCTTCCTGTCCTGTGATTGACGTTGTTGTGCTTTAGTTCGTCTCAGCCTTCCAGTGAGATGACAGGAATTACATCCGAGATCTCTACTGATGTGTCTGTTGTGTACTTAATGAATTAAACTGCTAACTTTGTGATGATTCTGCCTTGCATGAAACATGCAGACTAATTTTTCATCTGTTGACCAGTGTTCTGGATGTCTTTATTCTTGAGGTGAGTGACAGTAGGTGATGGAGAGAAGAGTATCTAGAAGTACTTCCTGAAATGTCCTAGGGTGATTTCCTGTCATTCCTGTATGTGGTTGATTCTTATATCATTGGACACAACTGTTAGTTCCAGCTGCATCCTCTGTTACCAGACTTTAGGACAGAAGTTGGTTCCTAAAGCAGTTTGGTAGGGGTTAGAGATGGTGGAATGCAGGTGCATGTTGGCCTTTTGACACCAGTTCTACCTGTTGATCCTGGATAGTTGGCAGGCAAAGGTCACAAGGCAAATGACAATGTTTTGTATTTTTCCTTGTCTCCGTCACGGTTACTGATTTTGGATACAGGCTACATGATTGTCTGAGCTCTCTTGGGACCCTTTAGGTGCTTCTCTAGCCAATTGGATTGTCAGCACAGGTACTATTACAGCATTAGCATGGCCTTTAGTGTCTCAAAACATCTGTTCTGCTGCTCTTGCCGTTGTCTAGATTAACACAAATACTCTTTAGAAACAGAACCACATTGGCTAGCAATTTGAAGAATGACCATGTGACTTCTCATTTATATACATGTTTACCTTTCAACACCAGAAAGACAACAGAATAGTGCACCAGAAAGACAGAAAATAGTGGATATAATGTAATTCAGACACTTTCTGTGGTGGCCTTTGTCTTTAGTCTTTTCATCATCAGCAGTGACCAAAAATGAATAGGCTAAGTTCCGCGGCCATGACCACAAAATGTCTGGCAGCTTTGCAAAAATAAGATACACTTATTGTTCCGGTTTTGTTGATCTAGTTATCAAGCCTTCTTTGCTCGCTGAGTATAAGATTTTGAACAATTTTGGCTTATTTATCTTTCTACTGATGTCATGAAGAAATTTGTTTTAGCCCTAGCAAACTAAAAGTGATTCATTACAAATGCCCCTTCGATGGAGGCATGCCCTCTCCAGGGTGGGTACTCGTTACTCTGGCTACAGTCATTGATTCTGCTGAAGGACATGAAATCTTTAGTGGAAGACTTAACTTGTTGTGACATTTCTTTTCAGAAATGTCTTCAGAGGACAGACGAGGACCTGCATGTGACGAAGGAGTTTAGGGGTTTCCTTGCTGTAGCTGAGTATTTTATCTTCAGAAGCAAACCTTGTCAACAGAGTTCATCAGTCTCCCATGAGGAGGGATTTCTGTGTGTGAATTTTCATTTTCAGTATGCCTGCTTTATGTATCTTCATCCAGGCATTGCACAGGAAATACTATGGATTGGTTGAGATCATTACTTGGGCAGGAGTTGTTTTTATGGTTTATCTCAGACAGCGACTGCATGCCATGGCTGCACTTGGTTAGTAGGATGATAAAAACATAGCTCTACCTAAGAAAAATGTTTTTGTTCCTTTCAAAGGTCCTGAGTTGAATTTTCAGAAATATCCCTAGTTGTGTAAATTTCATTGATGTGATTCTGAACTCCATGGTGGCAGGATTCTATCCCTCCTGCAATATTGGCTTATTACTTGGCACTTCAAAATCATATGGCACATTCCATGCCACGCAAACCGTAGAGGTTTGCGAGTTTGGCTCTAGGCTGTTTTCTCATGAAAACAATCTCTCATCTTCCAGAAGAGGCTTATTCTCAGCATGTGCTGAGAACGTCCTCCCCGATGAAGAATTTCTGCCAAAGTTTATGCTGAATACTATTTCAGTTCCCCTCATCCTCTAGATCAGTTGTGATGGACTTGTCAGCGTTGGCTGGGCAGACCACTTTGACACTTTGGCAGCTTAGAGTTGTTGGTAGTTGGAGGACCAAGACTGCGTGCCAATAATCTGACATCGCTTTCAGAACCTTTTCATCCTCCTTTCAAGACTGCTGTGCTCAGGTGACGGCTGACACGTCAACTGCTGGGATGAGATCTGTGCCTTTTGCAAAGAAGTGGTGAGCTCGCTCTAAGAAAAAAATCCCGAAGCCGTGTTTATCTTCAGGAATTATGGTTAAGCCTGGGCTGATCGTGATTTGATGATGTTAGACGTGATGTCTGACAAGTCTTAAAATATGTCTTTCTATCTCACAGCTTGAAAGAGGAAACTATGCAGTATTTTACAGACATTTTTATTTATAGAACAGATTGCATATGCATTCACTTGGTGATATTTAAATTTCAAATTGCTATGTAGAAATACTGGAAATAAGAAAGAACATTAAACTGGGCTCGTAAAAATTGACAGCTAGACCGAAAGCGAATGTGAAATGCCCTTAAGTGTCACCCTTCTGCCAAGCCCGTATTAGCAGCAGTAAAAACCAGACTCAAGTTCTGCGGATCTTTACTTGAAACATTGCCTTGAATTTCCACTCTAACACCTGGGAAAAGGAAATCAAGCTGCATGGGCACTTGGTGGGTTCTATTTCCCCGCACAGATTTGACTAAATGGCATTTCACTGGAGAAAGGGATAAGAATAACCAATAAACCTGTAAATAACTGCCGCTACTCTAAAGCATGGAGTAATTTAAAATCACCTGTTGTTTTGAGGGACTGCTGGAGCAACTTGTTACTGTATGTTCACCTAGCCGTATCCTGTTCTCTTGTTTATGTCTTGCTATGACTTTCTCATTTTTCCCTGCTTAGACTGCTGTAGCAAGAGTTCTTGAGAGCTTCAGCTCATTATTTTAGCTTGAGCTGGTTGCTCGCCATTGCTCCTCTCTGTTTGCTGTTCCTCCTGCCTGTTCCCGTAGTGGTGCTCCTCTTTTTTTTTTCTCCCGTTCTTCATATTTAGGAAACAAGATTATGTGTGTTAGAAATAAAATGTAGGGGCAACAAATATGAATGCCTGATTTCAAAATGAACAAACCACCTTGATGGTAGGATTAAACTTTGAAAGGAGGAGAGATATAGAAATAAAGAAGCTAATTGGAAGAAATTAAAAGGAGTGGTATGTTTGCTGGTAGCATGGAGACAGCTTAAAGATTCTCCGTAAGTGTATTCTCCTTCTCTGTTAAAATAAATTAGAAAAACCCAATTAAAAAACCAAGGGTAGTTAAACAGCAAAATAAATGCTGTTGGGGGAGGAAAAAAAAGTTTACTGCATAAAAGTGGTTGTTGTGTCCAAACATAAAAAATAGAAGGGAATGTCAACCCTGGTAAGTTAAATGAGGGGAGCGGGGAGGAACATAAACCCAGAAAAGATTGAGGAGTAACTTGCTAAACTCATGAAAGCTAATAACTTCTTCAGATATATTAGATGCAGGAAGCCTGTCAGAACTGAAATATAATTGAGGTGTAAAAAGAGACACTCAGGGAAGATTGAGCTGTATCAGAAAATTTTGGTCAAGGTTTTGTTTTTAGTAAAGAAGATTGCGAGGCTTGGTCCTTCCTCTAGAGAGAATAAATCTGTGGAATTCTTTCAAAGTGTAATTAGAAATGGTTTATGGTGGGCAGTGATCTGAACTTTAAAATGAGTAGTAATAACTTTCATGTTCAAAGATGCTAAAAGAATTCTAAAATCAAATAGTTGAACAACTAACCGTTGCAATTAATGTATTTCTTAAATTGTCTTCATTCTCATTTTAAAATTACAAATCACAAGTGTATCTTTGCAGTTTGTAAGAGTTCAGAGAGGGATGAAGATTCTTCTGACTAAATGGAAGTGGGTTTGTTTTCAGTGTAGATGTCTGCATCCTAGTCATTCTAACGATCCTGGCCATCCCAGTGATTCTTTTGATGGGAGTCATCACTGCCTTCACACGTATATATGGCTGTCTCAGTACCGGCTAGGTGGCTGTACCTGACCCTAGTCATCGATGCTTCTCTTGAAGTAAGGTAAACCAAATTCCGTCCTTTGAACTCATCTGGAGTTCAGTAAATTTGATATCTGTACTGAGTAAATTATAAGAAACTCTAGTAAATATCAGTAGGCATATGGATAATTACGATCTAATGAGAAGGAGTCAGAACATCTTTGAAGCGTGATTTCTTTCTATAGGTGTTCTTCCCAAAGAATGGTGGACAACAGGCTCGCCACGAGCCAGCAATGTGCCCTTGTGGCCAGGAAGGCCAGTGGCATCCTGGGGTGAATTAAGGAGAGTGTGGCCAGCAGGTCGAGGGAGGTGATCCTCCCCCTGTACTCTGCCCTGGGGAGGCCACATCTGGAGTGCTGGGTCCAGTTCTGGGCTCCCCAGTTCAAGAGAGACAGGGAACTACTGGAGAGAGTCCAGAGGAGGACATCAAAGCTGATGAGGGGACTGGAACATCTCTCTTATGAGGAGAGGCTGAGAGACCTGGGTCTGTTCAGCCTGGAGAAGAGAAGGCTGAGAGGGGATCTGATCAATGCTGATCAATATCTAAAGAGGGGGTGTCCAGAGGATGGGGCCAGGCTTTTCAGTGGTGCCCAGCGACAGGACAAGAGGTAATGGGCACAAACTGGAGCATGGGAAGTTCCACCTGAACATGAGGAAGAACTTCTTTAGTGTGAGGGTGCCCGAGCCCTGTCCCAGGCTGCCCAGGGAGGCTGTGGGGTCTCCTTCTCCGGAGAGATCCAAACCCGCGTGGACGCGTCCCTGTGCCCCCTGCTCTGGGGGTACCTGCTTTAGCGGAGGGGTTGGGCTGGGGGATCTCCAGAGGGCCCTTCCAGCCCCTGCCATTCTGGGATTCTGTGATTTAAATTTAGTTAATACAATATTCCTGAAATAAAACCAAGAAAACCCCTTTTGGTACATTGGTTAATTAATGATTAAAAGAGAGAGAAAGAAATAATAAGCGAATGAGATTGTGATGTTGAGGAAAGAGACTATTAGTGATGTGGTTTTGTTTTTCAAAACAGTTGTAAGCTACTAGGAAACTGGCAGAAATAGCAATATCATGATTTGTTGCCGAGCCAGGGTTATTTAGAAGAGTTTCTAGAGTAGAGTTGATTGTGATATTGTTTCTTGAGAGTGGAAAGTAAGAGATATCCTGTATTGGAAACCTTCTCTTACAAGGTGTGCGTATGCTGACTGTCACNACTATTAGTGATGCGGTTTTGTTTTTCAAAACAGTTGTAAGGTACTAGGAAACTGGCAGAAATAGCAATATCATGATTTGTTGCCGAGCCACTGTTATTTAGAAGAGTTTCTAGAGTAGAGTTGATTGTGATATTGTTTCTTGAGAGTGGAAAGTAAGAGATATCCTGTATTGGAAACCTTCTCTTACAAGGTGTGCGTATGCTGACTGTCACAAGTAATCCCCTGAAGTGTGTCTAATGGAGGCACCAACTGCTTTGCTCTGTAGCTTCTCTCCTTTTGTGCTGCAGTACTCGGTAATACAGACACAGCCTGTCAGCACTTCGCAATGTTTTGTAGTCATAAGGAATGTTATTCCTGAATACTGCATTTGAGTTAGGACAACTCAAATGTGTTGATCCTCTATAGTGTGTAAATTAATTTTTAGCAAGGTAAAAATTATTGATTTCAGGGATTGGAAAGAATGACGCTTTAATTAGACTGAACAGAGAATATAATTAAAATTTAAACTTGATGTAAACTTCTGACTGAAGTGAGTTACACTTAACTGACACTAATGAACTGGTTTTAATGGACTGCATTGTATTTTAGTTGACAAAGTACAGCAAGTTGTTTTTGCCTAACCAACAAATCTTTCAAAATGGAGCTAGTTTGGTCGGTCTTATCATATTAAAATTAACTGATTTCAAGATGGNGTAAAAATTATTGATTTCAGGGACTGGAAAGAATGACGCTTTAATTAGACTGAACAGAGAATATAGTTAAAATTTAAACTTGATGTAAACTTCTGACTGAAGTGAGTTACACTTAACTGACACTAATGAACTGGTTTTAATGGACTGCATTGTATTTTAGTTGACAAAGTACAGCAAGTTGTTTTTGCCTAACCAACAAATCTTTCAAAATGGAGCTAGCTTGGTCGGTCTTATCATATTAAAATTAACTGATTTCAAGATGGAGACTGAAATCTTCCATATAATTACCAGGGAATATTTATAGCAGCATGGTAGGTTCTTAGCCATTAGCTGGAAATCCTTCTACGCTTTCAGCATAGTGCTATATCTTATCTGTGTTCGTATATATAAAAGAGTATATGTGTATGTATGTATATTTTTTAAAAAAAGTAATTGAACAGACTCATCACCTTGTGTGTTGATGTATAGCAGTGGCACAGTATGGTGTAAAAACGAATGTATTAAAGCTTGAATGTAAATGCTTTCTGACGTGCCGTGGTAAAAGAATTCTGAGATTGAACATGAAGTAGGGGGAAGCTTCTTGCAAGCTACTTAACTCTTCTTACTCATCATGGTCCCAGGAATTTTGCTGCTTTTCATCTAGTTTTTTCTTCAGTTGTGTGCTATAAAACTTCAGCACTGTTATGTGCTCTTGTTGCTGGGAGTTGCTTATCTGCAAGACTTTTTCCTGCTCTTTTAGAAACGTTTTTCTGTTTTTAATTCAAAATAGTAGCAGCAGGGTAAAAGTGTCTGGGCTAGTTTTTTTCTTTTAAAATCTTATCTCCGGAATTGATGTTTTCTAGACAAGCTGGCTTATTAAATAACTTCATTCAAACTGCTTTATTAAAAAGATGTAGTTTATTTGCCTGAAATATGTGTCTTTTACACTATGTAGAAAGTGAAGGTTGCTAAGAGGAAAACCGGAATACCTATATGTGTTTCTTTTTCAAATAATGATCTGCTTATCCTTGTGTTCCTTGAGTAACTTTGGTTCGGTTCCTAATTCGCTGATTTTTTTTTTTTAAGTGGAATACGTAAATGAGACTGAGTAAACTAGCAACAGTGATGAAAGATTGATGTTCATTTGCATAGCACAAAATATGAAGACCAAGAGTTTTCTAAGTCATATGCCATATGAAAGAAAAAATACTGTACTGTGACTAAAATGGAGACTGATCCAATTGTCCTGCATGATAAACAAACCTGAAGGTTTACATGATTTACGGTTGTTTAGACTTGTGTGTTGATGAGATACAGACAAAAACTCCAGGCGATACTGTATCTAAATTCTTAGGTAAAACAGAGGATCAGTCATTACAATAAGGTAGTGCATTTCTATATGACAGAAGTTTCCTATTAATTTGTTTAAAGTCATTTGCGAACAAAATGAAGTTTCTGAGCTTTTGCTCGAAACCGCTGTCTTCATGTAGTTACCTCTGCTTTTTAAAGAAGCCTGATTTGATTAATTAAGGGAAGAGTTTCAAGTGTTCAAATGAAGACAAGTTGCAAAGTGTTTGTTCCAGAAAAAAAGATTCATCTGGGGAAGACATTCTTTAATTGGCAATGTGGAGACATGAAGAATTTGTGCTGTATTTTTAAAAGCTAGTATTTTTCTACTGAAGCGAGCTATTTTAGGAGGTGCTATATTGCTAAAATTCAAACAAATTTTATATGACACTTAACAGACTCAGTACTGCTCTCTTTAGCCTAAATCCAAATGAAGGAGCTGGAATCAAGGCTGCTGCTGAAAGTAGCACTTTATATGTAGAAAGAAATATCCATGTTTAAAATGGGATCATCCATGCACTTTGGTGAGCTCTCCATATGATCTCCATTGAGTATGGTTGGATGTGCTAAGAAAAGAAGAGTAAGATCTAGGAGTGATAGTGAAGAAACGTGTTTTTCAAAAGGATGGGAAAACTCAACTATACGCTAGTTGAGACAGCAGGCGTGTTTTCATTGTAAGTTTTCAGACAGTTGTTTAGTTTTTTTAAACAATTAAACTGTCCTTTTCTCAAACAAGAGTCTCTCCTCTTTGTGTCACTGGTGGAGGCACTAGAACTTTGAATCATGATAATCTTCTCTGTCCAAGTTTTTGTGACTTTGCATACCAGTATCATGGGAAAAACATCCCATGAAGATTAGGATATTGTTCTTGTCATCTTCTGTCTCTGTGTGCTTCTTCCACCCAAAATACAAAATCAGATGTGTTTAACAGTTGTGCCATTGTATCTGTAAATGTTTACAAAGCCTGCTTTGCTCAGAAGCAGCTTTGCAGCAGTCCTTAACTTTGTTTGATTGTTGTGGAAGTTATCTGTGCTTAATTTGCTCCACTTTATGTTAAGGTAGGTCTTCTGATACTTCTTAACATGAAAAAATCGTTAGTGTTGTTCAGTGGTTTACATACTGATTTTGTATGTGCAAAATATATTTTTGTAGTATTCGAAGTATACAGACATCTGAAGTTCTCAGATACGGTAGAGAAATAGATACTGAAATTTTAATGGCATGTTGCTGAACTCTCACTTCAGCTGTGTCAATTTTTCATGAGACTTTATCTAAAAATATTTTTGTGCTAGCTGTGAATTTCAAACTGGCTGTCACTTAATGTGTACACGTTTTATCTAATTATTAAAAATCTTGCAATAGAAGACCATGGTGTGTTTAGTCACTCTTCCCGTTCTCTCCCTGTGGTGGTCATCTTAGAAGGAGAAAACATTCTGCTTCTAACAGGCAACTCTTCTATTTTTATTTATGTTGATTATTTTCTTTCCCACTCGCTTCCTACAAAGTTAGTGGTAAAGCTGATAATTTCTTTCTCAAAGATGAGCTATTACACAAGAAATAATTGAAACCTTTTGCTCTCGTTCTCTTCTTTGTGTTGATGGAGTCAATTTCTTTGATGCTGGTCGTGATGATCTGTTCATCAAAGTGAGTCTAGCTCTCTGGGTAGGGTAGATTAATTACTTTCTTATTGTTCCTGCTCTTTTCCATGTGAAACTGCAAATTTTATTAGTTCTAGTCTCCACTGTATTTATTTTGCTTGATTTCTCAAAGAAACAGGATTTGTATAATATGCTGTCTGCTGGTGCCTTTCTCGTGTTCCCCATAAGAATAGCTTTTGAGTCTATTGACAAAACGTGGTGTGGAGAACAGATCAAAGATGTTAATTTTGTTCCAATTCCACGATGCTTGTTCACACATAGGAAAGGTAGACGCTAACAGTGCCCCGGGGAAGCAAAGGAAGAAAGACCGTTAATTTTCACTCACTTTGGTTATTTTGTCATCCAGTTGGCTGGTCAGCTTGCGTGTGCTTCCTGTCCAACCGATGACCTACTGGATATAGGTAGGAGTCTGAAATGCAGCTGTTCAGGGAGGTACAAGAACATAGGCAAGTGCTGAGATTTATTGCAGCAGAGAATACTGGAATGAAACCCCAGAATTCCTTGTGTTGCTTTCAAAGCAGCTTGTTCAAGTATGAGATCTGTGAGCGGTTTGAAGTCGTGTTTACTTGCTCCATGTATTTTTCAGAAAAATATTAGAGATGCTGTTTGTTTGCTAAAACTGTAGAAAATGCTGTCGTCTGATACCTATCAGACTTAATGTAACAGAAAAACAGGTGATGCTTGCCTGCAAATTAGAGGAGACCTGCTCTGTTCTGCTGAGTTAAACAACTGAAATACTGAATTAGTGAATTGATCATGCAAGTCTTGCTAAGTCACTTCACTTACAACATTGGCTTGCTTGTAGTAGTGAAGAGTGATGAACTGAGTATACAAACAGGATGCTTACTGTCCATCTGCATCTATCTGAAACTGGAGTCGAGGGACTGCCTGAAAGGCCATGAAGACCTTTGCATACGTGCTGTAATCAAGTGATTAACTTCAAGGTAAACAGTTTGTGGTGGTGACTGTCTATGAATGCTCAATTTCTATTTCAGCTTTTGTGAGGGTCTTACCATATTTTGTGCGTTTTTTGAAATTCTTTTTTAGTTTAAAGAATACACTTGCGTCTTGACGGCAGGGTGATGCTGAAGACCTCTCTGGCAGCAGACGCTGACTTTTTTTTCTTCTCTAGTTGTAAGATGGCTCACCAAGCAACTCTCTTTTCTTTTCGTTTTTTATGAAGGAAATATGTATGTTTCTGGGTGCAGACACTACTGTTTCACTTGCTTTTACTGATGTCAAGCTGCCTTTTCTGTCTTGTTATATGTTACTAGTGATTTATCAAGGACATGTTTGACTCTCTGTTCCTGAGAGAGTTGAGAAGGCCAGTTGGCTGCCACTTCTCAGGGGCTGACTGCTGCAGAAGGTCTCTTTGGACTTCTCTTTTGTGAACGTTATTTGCTGTTTTCAAGGAGGAAGGAAAAGCTCAGCCAGCACAAAGAACCCTAGGTACCAAGGTTTTTTGTTAAAACTTTGATTCTGGGCTTATCACCAGGGGAAAATTGAAGTCAGAAGGCTTTTAGCTATTTGTTTCCCACCTTTCTTTTTCAATATTTTAGCAAATTGCGTAAGGAAACAGAAAGTTGTTTGTCTTCCAGTGCAGTTGGCAGGTCAGACGTAAATGTTCCCTTTCTTCATTCTGCTTTGCTATAGGTTTTTCTGCAAGGGGCACAATGACTTGATCAACACAAGATCAACCAATTGTTTGTCAGACAACAAATGTTGATTTTTAAATATTTGACTGTGTTTTTAATGGGTAGTGACTGTGACCAAGTACAGATATTTTAAATTTCTTTGAATATTAAAGTTAAAGAGCTAAAACATACAGTTAGAGCAATTGTGTTCTAATTTTCTTCATCATCTGCCAAGGCATGAAATGCTGTTTGTGTGATGCTGTTAAATGCTAGTTACTGAAGTGCTTAAAAGTCTATAGCTGACCTCCTTTCCTGTCCTGGTCTGATTTTTTAATGTCTCCATTTTTGTGAAATGTTGCTTTACATTATTGTGAAACTAGCAGAAAGCCTTTTCTTTTTCACATTTAGTAGCTTTCAGTCACAAATGGTTTCTAACTGTGCAACTGAAGCTTTCAGATTTTTGTGTTCTCATATTAGAAAAAGGTTCAAAGCAGCTTTGGGACAAAACCGACGTTGATTGTGTTGACATGAAGTAGTTCAGCAAAAAATTACCAAGAATATTGGTGGATTTGCAAAATTTTCAGTTGTCAGAAGCAGCCAAAAAAAGGTAATTAAAACAATTTGGTATGAAATGGGGAAATTATACTGTGAGGTTATACTGAAGAAACTGAGAAATACGTGCTCAAGTGGTAGTACTGACTATGGCTTTGTTCAGCTTTATTTGGTTGCAGCCGTTCTATGATGCTGATCTTCCAGTGAGTCTGGAAAGAAACTGGAGGAAAAAAAATAATGAACGTAGTTATTCCGGATGAGAAAATAACCTGTTGTTTCTCCCTCAATAAATGACTCTCTGAAATATGTACACAAGAGTATCCGGTAGTGTTTCCGGCTGCAGTGCAGGCTGTTAAAGCTCTTGAGGTGAATTCACAGGTCGAAAGATGAACTGGTGATTGCTTTCCTGCTGATGTATACAAGCATGAAGACACTAGGTGGGTAAAGACCTTGAAGAGTAGCTGTTTTCTATCTCTCCTTTGCAAAGAGAAAGATAAGTACCGGTGATAACTGCTTCAGTCACAGCCAGTCTTCTGAACTATGGATCAGGAGACTTCGTAGTTGACTAGATCCTCCCAGGAGGTTTGTGCAATTTCTGATTGTGTCAAAACATGATGACAGCTAGGCAGATGCTCAAAAAATTCAGAGCTGTTTGAAAGTAGCAGTCTGCAGCAGGTTTTTGGCAACTATTAGGCTTTGCAAATTTGACTAAGCAGATAAATTTGTATCCTTCATTCATACCATAGAGGTCATAGCAGAGGGGCTCAGTTGAGGGAGAAAGGCTCCAACATTTGCTGACAGAGGTGGCTCTCAGGCAAGACCATGCAGCTCTTGCTCTTTTGCATCGCGAATGCTTCTTGGTGTGTCCTATTGATGTAGAGTCTTTTAGCATCTCAGCTGAGATGCGGTGCTAAGTAAAAAGTAATAGAGCCACTGGCTTGGCAGCCGCGTGGTATAAACTGCATTTCATACAATGTCAGCATAGAAAAATATCTTGTTTTAGCCTTATCTTTGCAGAAAGCATGCTGAGCTTCTACTGTGAAATAAAAATGCGGCTCTCAAATCTATAAGCAAATTTTTTGCAAGTGGTAGCATGCTTTCTTTGAATACAATAATTGACAGTGTTTCACACTAGGAAATGAAAAGACGATTCTTCAGAACGACAGACTTACCCTTTGAAGCAGAGTGAAGCGCGTGCTGTAGTGTTGTCTTCATCGTTCTTGGTAGCTTTCCATCTCAGTAGATTCTCCTTGTACTATGTGCCCTTGCTCACAGAACACGGCAAATAACAACCTGAATACTGTAGCCTGAAATTTTAATGAAAATACTCAGTCTTGAACCGCTACAACTCCTGGCTGGGCTACGCTGATGTGAGTGTATGTGTATGTCTAATAATGCATTTTCTGGAACATTTCCTACGCCCAGTTAAAATGGGGCGAGTGGCTCAAGAGACAGCTTAGTGAAGAAACGCAGACACAAGCAAGGCAATTTGTCAGTTATGTGGCATTAATTTCGTGGTGAAGGCAATTACAATCAATGTTTATTTGCTTTGAGAGTCTATACTCATGGCCTTAGAAGCTTACACGCTAAGCTGGATTGATGTGGGCAGCATAAACATCAGTGGATGTTTGTGCCTTTCAAGGCCCAAGATGTTGTTTCGTGCGTGGTTTTGTAGCATGGTTTACAGGGTATGTTTCTGTCACGTTTTTCTCCCTCTCCCAGTTGCTAACACAGCATTTTTTACCCTTTTTTACCCTTTCTTAAATACGTTATCACAGAAGTGCCACTGGCATAGCTGATGGGCCCAGCTTTGGGCAGTGGTGGGTCCGTTTTGGAGTTGGCTGGAACTGGCTCTCCGACATGGAGCTGCTCCTGGTCTCCTCTCACAAAGGCCGCCTCTACAGCAGCCCTCGCTACCAAAACCTTGCTGCATAAACCAAATACACTTGTCTAAGCAGTTTTTTTGGAAACTAGTGTTTGCTATCACCCTTCTCTGTTCTAATTTGTTTTATTGTGGAGTGTTTTGATCTCTGAAGTGTTTTCTAGAAACAGTTTCGTTACTGAATAGTTACTTTTATTGGCAGCACAAATACGGAGGAAAGTTCACTGTGCTTTAAAACAATATAGGTCTAAGGCTTTTCAGCTATCTCGTTTTCCCTTCTAAACACACACTCTCACGCTCGTTTCTGTTTGCAGACTCCCATTTCACCAGAGAAATACAATGTTGTGTTCAGGCCATGTATTTCCAAACAGGTATTTTTTCCGGAGACACAGTTGTATATATTGTTCAAAATAATTGTTGGATAAAATTCACAAGCATTTATTATACATTCTTGAAGATAACCCAAATAATGTATGTTTGTTCGAATGCTGTTGTATTTTTAAGCAAAAACAAAGAAAAATTTTCTTACCGGTTATGATTTACCAGCATAACATAGTACAATTATTTCAAGAATTAGGTAAGTTTAACACAAGGTGACATCAAAAGTAATTTGTTGCTTTTCTTTGCTTTTGGTATTGTTTCAGCTAATGAACAGGGCTTGTTCACATAACAATGCTATTATTAAGAACCTTAACATACTTGAGGCCAGTTGTGTTGCGTGTGTAGATTTATTAGATAAATTGTAGAAATTTTTATCTTGACAATGAAAAAATTAGCAAAGAGCATGTACAGACTGACACTCAAAAATTCTGAGAAGTCTGGAAAACTGTCTTGCTTAAGGTCACTTAATTATATTTGATCCATCCATTAAGGCTTCTGGAGCATAACTCTTAAGCATTGTACGTAAACATTAGTCAGCATTCCATTAGAGTTATTTTGTATAAACACAAAAACCAAGTAAAACTTTAGGTTATAATTTAAACTTTTGTTACACATATATTTGAAATTGTTTTTTAGTTTTATTTTAAACAAATTTATTTTCTAGAAAAGAAAGATGTAACACAGAGCTTGGAAAGCTACACAGCAAAATGCCCTGGTACAATGGAATTCATCACTCTTCCAGATGGTTTGAAGTTACCTCCTGTTCCGTTCACCAAGTTGCCGATAGTGAGGTAAGACTCCGACATACAATCTTTAACTTTTCCGCAGTACCTGTCAAATTTTAAAGGACACTGGAAGGATGTAGTCTTCTCAGTTTATGTAAGTTCGTCACAATAACATGGAAAAATGTCAAAACGTCAAATTGTTTTGAGAAGTTCTTTGGCAAAAATAGAGCCTTTGAGCAGAAAACACTTCCTGTGGTCTTTGGTTTCAGACGGAGAGAGGAGTTTTTTTAAAACTGTCATTTAAGAGTTTCTGATACAATCAAAGAAAAGCATTTTGTAATTGCAGCTGAGATTTAAGTTAAGATACCTGATCGTACTGAAGGTCCACGAGTTGGATGCTGTCTCCGTCCATGGAGCTTGGAACTCAGCTGGAACTGATGCCTTTTGTAGCTGTTCTTATCCAGATGTTGCATTTTCAAGCTGGCACCTTCACTGGCCTATTCTAAATCTGTGTTCCTTTGTGGGCCTGCGTGCCAAGGCACATCATGCAGTCAGTCCAATGAATAATACCTTGTTTAGATTAAAGCCTAGTGTGAAGCATTAGAGAGAATCAGAGAGAGAAAACAGACATTGGGCATCAATAATAAAAGAAAAGGCTAAAAGAAAATCTTTGCCAAGAAGTGGCTTTTTGAAGGAAAGATAATTGCTATTCAGAAAAAATATGGTAGAAGTTATTGAAAAGAGTTCTCACAGAGACTGGAGTTCTTAGTGGGGTGTCATCAAACATTTTGTGAAGCAAAAGCTCTGGTGTCACAAAGAGATGATAAAGTGTATAACCAAAGGGTGAAAATTATATTTATTTTCAGATTACTTTTAGTCTGTAAACTGAAAAAGAATGTTTTACTCTGACCGTTTTTCATGATACAACTAGTTTTACTATGTTCCTTGTAACTGCTTCAATTTTGTTTTCACGTTTACTGAAGAAAAAGACCTTGTCTATTTGTAGTGAGTTAATGTATCACGTTAACATGATAGGTCTGTTGACGCTAACAATTTGTTGTGTGGGGGCGTGCTCACTTAAGGTGCAGGTTTGACTGGAGGATGTGGTTGTATGTGGTCAGATGGAATTGTACGCGGAATCAGAACGGTCACACCATTTCCCGGTGGTGTCCTGGAAATGGTGTTTTGTCTCCTGGTTGGACCAAGCACAAAGCTGTGCCCTGACTCACCACATGGGTCACCCCACTTTTAATGTGTGCTCATGGGGGAAAATGTGTCTTCCCTGAGGTCTTCCAGCGTTGTTCCCTGAGTGGATTCAGTTAGCGCTGACAAGGCATCTGGGATGACTTTGCAGATACCTGCTTTGAGTTACAGGCGTACTGGTTGCACTGGTATCAATCAACTTCTTTGCTGGAAAACATTCAATGTGCACGTGTGCTGCCAAAACCTTAACCGTTAGAACCAAAGCTACATATTACAGTGGTAAAGTTATTTGACTAATTTGCTGCCAGCTGACCTTGGGGGTTGATTTAGTTTCACAAAAAAATTATGTATAGAGCTAAACTGGTCATATTTGATTATCTTAGATCATATTTGCAGTCAAGACACAGGTCTTGTAACCTAATTTAGATACCTGCTTTAGAGCGAGTTGAATTACTGGAGTGTGTGGACTGTATTGACTGGTTTTCCATTGACCTTAAAGACGTCTAATGACACGTTCAGGTAACTGTGTCTGTGTGTTAGATGAGTTCCCTGGTCAGTACATTCTGAGGGCAAGTTCCCAGCTAAATACATGAAGGAGGCCTGTATTTCTTCTCCTGAAAGTTTTTAGACAGCAAAGTTAGTACAAATTTTAACCTAGGCTTTTTTCTTTAGAAAGAAAAATTAAATGGTATTAAAAAAGTGAAGTTAATTAAGCAAACTTGTATAGTTCCTTCTAGTACATGAGTTACATGACTGTAGAGACATTAGAGAAAAAGCTTCCATGAAAATGTTTTTAAAGCAAAATACTTTCTTTTGAGAGCAACAGTGCTGTCAGCCACTTAGAGCTTCATGCAGATCTCTGTTCTACGAATAATCTTAGTATTACACAGTATAAAACCAAACCTACCTTCCTTTAATCTGACTGTGTGTGGTATCTGTCTGCCTTGGCTATCAAACAGGTGCAGGAATGCGATGCAAAGTTCCCTTATGAGTCTAACCCTTAACTTAAGCTAGAAAAGCAGCGTTGTGTTCAGCTGTGAAGTGTTAGATCATGAAATAGTCTCAGGTTTTTGCTTATTGCTTAGCTTTTAAACAGTGGAGGAGGTGGTTTGTACTGCATGTATTCCATACCGCTTTCTTGTTCTTCTCCATGCTGAATATCGAAGCGAATTCAAGTTGAAGATAAGGGAAATGCCGATCAAATTGTTTCTCATAGGAGCCACTCATATGGATGCCAGTCAAAACTTTGGCAACAGATTACCAGGACTTCAGTGGGAAAGGCTCTGCCTCACTTAAAATGTTTTTTATGCTGAGAGAAGGGGACAAGCACATTATATTTACTTGCTAGTTACTAGGGCTAGCTTTAAGAAATTGCTCACCTGGCTGCACTTGAAGCGTTGAAAATAGTTGCTGCTGTTTTGCCTTGGAGCGAGGAACCCAACATCAACATTATTTAACAGCTAGGAATTGCTGTTTGTGCTCCTCTCCCACTCCCCCTTCTTGTCTTTTGAAAGTTCTATAAAAGCCATAGCAATAAAAATACGTAATCCAACAAACTATTAGTTGTGTCTAAATATAAAGTCTCCGCTTGCATCTACACAGCAGACCTAGTGTGTTGTAGAGCTGTCCAGCTAGCTGGAAAATAGCCATGCTGCAGGACTGCAGAGCTCTTTGAGCTAAATCATGCTGATTTTTGAGGCATAAATTATAAATGTGTGGAAACGTGGTTTTGATCGATGTTGAATAACCTAAGCTTATGATTGAATCCATGCTAGAGCCCTCTAGAAACATACACATTTACTGATGAGGATGACTTCTATTTACTGTTGGCATTTCATGGTCGACTAGTTTTAAATCTATTTAATGTTGGGTGCTTATTTTGGATGCAAATTTCTTAATCAAAGTACTGTCAAACATTGAAATGCCACAGTGAAATTGGAACGTAGTTGCACTGTTACCTTTTTCTCCCCCATACCTATAAAGCAATAGAAGAGATTTGGCTTGGCAAAATCTTTATGTTCAGTTACTCATGTTAACTAGTAAATGTCTAGCTCTCCTTTATTTAAGTATGGTATTCTTTATAGTCTTTCTTTTTTGTGTGTATATCACGTCTTTTAACTAGATACTCGGCCTATTACTGATGTTTCTTAAATATTACCATATTTTTATGTATTTTCTTTTAGCCTTTGGAATTTTGAGATTTTTTTTTTTGACCTTTCAAATACTGTAGTGCAATCTGGAAAGCTCCTTCATGAATTTTTATTTTTTTTGATGAAGCTTCAGAAATTAAAAGCATGCTGGATCGGAAAGCATTCCATTATAGCATACTAAGAAATAATCATCTAGTAGTTTCTCAGATACAAAATAGAAGAATTTATTATCTTTTTATTCTGATAGATGCACTATTTCCCATTCTCACAATTTGCCTGTGTTAAAACTCAATTTCTTACCGTTAAAGATGAAAGAATTTTCTTCCTTTTCACCACTGATGTCTTCTAGTTGTCCTTATATACTTTCCTTACTATAAATTTATTTGGTGCCATTTTTTTCCTTCCCTCTGTTTACTCAGTAGAGTAGGCTTTTTAAAAAATTATTTTCATTTCCCCTCTAAGCAAGATTGTTTTTAATTGACAAAACTTTTCCCAAATAGAAGATTTTGATCTTCTGGGTAGCTGTCACTCATTTGAATTCAGTCAGGCTGGGCCTGGGGATAGAAAATGCACATCACTGAAGCTTTTCACACAAAGGAATTGAAAATTTGCCATGTTCTATGTATCGCCTGTGAGGGTATAGCTGTCTAATGTGTGGTTGAAAAACATTCCTTCCACAGTCATGTTAAGATAATAAAGCTTATCCACCAGTATTTGTATTATAATGATGGATGAACCAAAGCGCTTCTTTGTATATATCAATTTCCATTGTATTAGCACTTTCTGAAATTTAGTGTTTATTTCCCTAAATAAGTATCATTTGCATGTTTTGCTTTAAGATGCATTCTAATTTGTAACAAAATTATATCAGAAGAGGTTTCAAAATATGAAATATTCAGGAATATGGCATAGTTTATTCTTCAGGCTTGTTGTCTGTTGTTTTGCATTTGATTGTGATGCAGACACTTAAGTTTCACCAACAGAGAATGTGTGGATGTGATCTATTTCTTGTTCCAAAATACTTCTAGTGTTCTCCAGTAACTTCTTATCGGGTGTTTTATACCACAAAGATAACATCTCTGTGTAGTGTTACTCTTTCAGCAGTAGCACATTATCTTGAACGATTTGGGTAATTTTTAAAACAAAGTGTTTTCTTATATGTATGTACTTTTTATTAGTGGGATATTGATACAACTGCCTTTGTTGTAATGAGTTCATAAATGGGCTGAGGACTTAGGTTATGTTTGTGTTCTCACTAATAGTTTATTGTTTTGAAATTAAATAGAATTCTGTGACTTTGGCAAGTGAATGACTTCAGTTGTATGTTGTAAATGATGCAAAACTCTTTTAACACGTTAAAGAATACTTACCTGCTTTTCAAAGTGAAGACACTTGACTAAGGTTGTTTCTATGACCTTTACAGCTGAGGAATCAGAATCATAGAATCATTTAGGTTGGAAAAAGACGTTTAAGATCATCAAGTCCAACCGTAAACGTAACACTGCAAACTCCACCACTAAGCCATGACCCTGAGCACCACATCTACATGTCTTTTAAATACCTCCAGGGATGGTGACTCCACCACTGCCCTGGGCAGCCCGTTCCAATGCTTGACAACCCTTTCCGTGAAGAAGTTGTTCCTAATATCCAAACCAAAACTCCCCTGGAACAACTTGAGGCTGTTTCTTCTTGTCCTACCGCTTGTTTCTTGGGAAAAGAGACGGACTCCCACCTCGTTACAACCTCCTTTCAGGCAGTTGTAGAGAGCGATAAGGTCTCCCCTCAGCCTCCTTTTCTCCAGGCTAAACAAACACAGTTCCCTCAGCCTCTCCTCACAGGACTTGTGCTCCAGACCCTTCACCAGCTTTGTTGCCCTTCTTTGGACACGCTCCAGCACGTCAATGTCTTTCTATGAGTGAGGGGCCCAGAACTGAACACAGTATTCGAGGTGCGGCCTCACCAGTGCCGAGTACAGGGGGACAATCACTTCCCGAGTCCTGCTGGCCACACTATTCCTGACACAGCCAGGATGCTCTTGGAAGGAGGGTTTCTTTCTTAGCGCTCTAATGCTCCTGTCAGAATATTTGAAGAACTTCATAAAACGTGACAACTTAATCGTATACTGTAGCATTTATAACCTCTTTTTATTTATTATGCGGTTATCAAATAATTCCAGTGAGGTAAGTTTTACTGTGGGAGGTGGATGTAGGAAAGGGAGGAAGAAGGGAGTTAATCTTTGAACACGTTGGAGTTTTCTAGCATTTTTGCACTTGGCCTCTTAAGTGGTTTTAGAAGTCTCCGATGGTTTTACCTAGAAAATGTTGTTGTTCATGTCTTGGTACGTGCTTGCTATAACTAAGTATGTTTTAAAAGTTTACCGCTGGAAAGTTTTGTGAGCATTTTATTTCATTCTCGCTTGCCTACCTCAGTGTCATGAGATGCCTCTAGCAACTAGCAAAAATGGTAATTTTGTTCTGTAGGCGTTTCTTTTTTACCTGAAAACCAAATTTTAAAAAGTTTAATCCATGATTGGTCATTAAGGGGAGATTCTTGTCCTTGTTGACATTCTTAATTAAAAGCCCAAATACTTTAAGCTTTATAGACTGTAGCAAAATAGCTGTGATACTGAATGGTGCCTTTAGTTACCTTTTGATTTTACTTTCCTCACTCCTTCCTGACTCGAGGTAACTAGGGTTCTTACAGGATTTTATAATGCTGCTACTTTTACTGAACATCCACTAATTTATTGTTTGTTCTTATGCCCAATATTTAGTCTTTAATTTCCCATTGTCATTGGAAGGCCAGTGATTTCCTTGCATGCTGTCATAGGGGTTTGGGTCTAACAGGGGTATAGTCTGATAAATAATTTGTTTTCTGTCTATTTCTAATTGCTTTCTGATCGTTCAATAAACCCACTCAAATTTCTGGGACATTTCCTTCCTTCCAGAAGCAATTCTGTGCATTTTAACCACTTTAAAATCTGTTTTATTCCCATTGGAGAAGTTCTTTGTTTGTATTACATTGTCCAGTGAAATTTTGTCTGGCTTCTAGGTTGGCGTTAAGTTCAATATTTGGTTGCTTTCTGCACTGGACTTCTGGTGTAGCTGTTGTTCAGTCTGCACTTAACTTGAAAATTAATGGCTGGATTTCACATCACTGATCTGGCTAGTTTGGGTTTTGTTTGTTTCTACAGAAGATGTTGCTCCTTTGGTATTTTTTTCTGAGAACTTTCTGAAACTTTGCCTTTAGGTTCCTTGAGTTGGCATTACTTTCCTTTGTACTGCAGGTTTTTACTTCTCGTTTTCCATTTCAAGTATTTTAATCAGTACCTACCCAGAGTGTCATTTAGTGTTTATCAGTTCATTTTTAACGTAACCATCTATAAAATTATTTTTACTCAACAGATCTGTGAAGCTCTTGAACCTCCCGACCAGTCTCCGACCTCACAAAATTAAAAGTCTGCTTGGTCAGAATGTGTCAACTAAAAGCCCCTTTATATATTCTCCAATTATTGCACACAGTCGTGGGGAAGAACGAAGTAAGAAAATAGGTAAGCATATTTTGTGGTATTATCTGTTGTTTTGTTTAATTAGAAAATCTCTCCTGGTCAAGGAAAGCAAACCTGAACATTACTTTCTTGTATTTGAAATAATCAGCTTTTTAGCCTGAAGTTCTGAAGGAGCAAAGCTTTGTTCTCTGTGGGACAGTTTCAAATTTAAAAGATGAATAATGTCTCATAGATGATAAAATTGATTTTCAGAGCAGATAAATAGTTTTATTTCCTGATCAAAGAGAAATCAGGGAAAATTTAGTTCTGACACATTCTGTTTGGCAGCAGCCGGGTTAGCCAGTTGTCATGTGTGGTGCCCTGAGCTAGGTGCACTGTTGGGGTTTCCCCTTTTCTAATAAAAGTATCATCAGGAACATGAAGAAGTTAGGATGAATGAGCTGCAGTTTCTTGGACAACAGATGCAAATCCATGGGAAACTGGACTGTGGTAATTAATCACCCACAAATTTTTCTTTTTTAAATTTCTTTTTGGTTAATATTGTTAGATCGTTGGGATTTTAAAATTGGTTTTCAGTTTATCTCTTTCAGGAGAAAAAAACCCCATCTAGTTGATATCCTATTATGATTTAACCTAAAATCAGAATGATTGACTGTTTGATTAGTCAGTTGTTCTTAAACAATTAAGGAAAAATCAAAAAAGCCCTATAAACAATGTTTAGAATACGATAATCAGTTTCTGCAAGAGGATTATTGTATTTATTATAAAGCTCTTCAGTGTAGTAATTGTGCCATTGGAAATAGATTACAAGGCTGGTTTCAAATCCTGAATTAAGTTGCAAATATTGGTAGTCCTTTGTGTTGCCTTTGTGCATATCACGTGCATGATGATTTTTAACATAAGCGTTAGTGTCAGCACAAAAAGGACTTGCGTCACTGTGGAATAGGACTGATTGTAAAAACTTGAATACAGAAATTTACAGAATGGTGTTTATCTTAATTTGGCTCCTTATGTTACTGGTTTTAGTACTGTGTAATCACACAAAAAAAAAGAAAAAGTAGAAAAACAATACTTTGAAATGTCATCAAGGTTTGTTAGATTTTCTGTATCATGCTTTGAGTTGTAGAATACTAAACATGTAACAGGTTGTTGTCAGTAGTGGCTCCAAATAATTCTTCAGATAGGTAGTTTAGGAACAAGTCAGGGCAGAAGGTTTTGAGTAGGACAAGCGTGTGCGCTCCTCAGCCTCTGGGCCTTATTTTCTGTCGCCTGCTCCCTGCCCCTTTCAAGCATGAATGCACGTGAGAGAGATGGGGAATGCTTTCCCATTCCCATGTTCTCCGTTTCTCCTGCTAGTGCGTAGCGTATTTCTATTGTAGGGTACTGCATTGCTCTCTGCGAGTCCTCCTTTCTTGTCTCTCTCCTTTTTTACCCTTCCGACAGTCCTCTTTCATCTACTTTTAAAGTTTTCTCCAGCAGTGTAGCAACCACTTGGCTTGTTCATCTCAATTGTGCCTGCCTGCGGAGCCAGCACGCGGAGAATCTCTCTATGGTTTCTTCATTCTAACATGTGGGACCTCAGGCTTTTTCTGCACAATCTAGGTTAGATGTTGGACTTAACTTGCCTGTACTGTGGACCCCTGCTTATGATTAAGGTGATATCCTTCACCTTGAAAAGAACATGCACATTTTCTAATTGGTTCCATGAGGATGTGTGTTTTCAATAAATAGTTAAAACATGAAGAATTAGGAAGTACGCAGAGGTACGGGTAATTCTCTTGGCAGTTTGGATGGGCGTGGTTTAGTGCCACTTTGCTGCAGTACTCTGGTTTCAAAAGGTAAAGGATAAGAAATAAGAATTCAATAAAGGATAAGAAATTTTAAAACTGTAGATCTGTAGGAACATCTTAAACTGCGTTCCTGATAAAGAAATACTTCTTTGGAAAATGGCTCATATTATTTCTCTTAATCTGTTAAAAAATTGATTTGCAGTTAAATTTTCAACACTTACTCTCTGCGGTATACCTTGTCGTGTTTTTTTGTTTTTTCCCATTTAAATAAAACCTTATTGCTAATGTTGTCAAAACAGTTGTATTATGCAGCATTCTTATTCCTTGAGGAATATAAAAGGAACCTGCATTTCTTGAAACAATTCCAGTTAGGATTTGTTTGTGCTGTGTATACCATTGGAGCCTTATTTTATAGAGGGCAGTTTCTCCTTTTAGGTTTTTGTTTAGCTTAAGGAATTGTCTGAGCTGCTTGTGATCCTGGAAAGCGTTGTCTTTTGAAGTATATACACAGTACATTCACTTTTAAAAGCCTCTAATGCGTCATTCAAAGTTTTGCAAACAAAAGAAAATACGAAACAAAACCAGATACTTCCTTTGCGGGAAGCTGAGGAATTTAATAAACTTTGGAACCAATGAGAATATTTTTATGACATGTACTTAAGTTTAATTAGAAACAACAACAATAACAACAATAACTATGTTTTCATTACATGGAAATATATAAGCCATATTTTGGTTAAATTATTGTTACAGCAAAGGAAATCAGCTGCTGCTGACAAGCCAAAGGGAAACAAAACCCTTTAATAGTCTCAGGCAAATGTTCTCAGCTTTCACCTTGATAAGCTTTTCTGATTGGAAACAATAAATAGGATGATTATATTCTGGTTAAATTGCTTTAATAGTACACTAGTCATAAGAAATAAACCTACTGATTTTTGACATAAAGTGTTTTTTGTTTTAAAGTGCTGATAGTCTAAAGCAGCAAGAATGTATAATTTAGGTCCATTAGTAAATCTGGCAAATCATCTGTCATACCTGTATTACGTGATATAACTATCGCTCTTTACCTAGGACCTCATAACCTGATTTTACCTTTCCTTTCACAAACTTTTCCCCCAAGGAAGCAATTCTGTAGTATTGCCATGCTGTCTTTTACGTGGGGTATCTAGATCCCCATGGAAAGCAGACCAGAGGCAGCTAGTTAGGTCTCTAGAAGTGGGAGTGTCTTTTCAGTGGTAGTAGGGACTAGTCATGTTTTCTTCAGGGAATGAGGAGATGAAATTATACACATATATAGGTGTATTCCCCCCTTGCTGCCCCCCGGCAAATGACTCCGAACAGCCCAGGTTGAAGGGACCTCAAAAGATCTCCTGGTCCAGCCTTTGATGGGAAAGGGAGCCTGGATAAGATAATCTAGCACCCTGTCCAGTTGCATCTTGTGAGGCTTCTTGTGAAAAGAGAGCTTCAGTTCTCTTTGTAACCACCCTTTAAATACTGGAATACTGTGATGAGATCCCCTCTGAGCTTTTTCTTCAGGGAGGAGACCTAACTCCTTCAGTCTTTCCTTCTTCATGGGGCAGTTTCTCCAGTCCCTTGATCATCTTCGTGGCACTCCTTTGGACCCTCTCTGGTCTGTCCATGTCTTTCTTGAACTGTGGAGACCTGAACTGGACACAGTACTCCACGTGTGGCCTGACAAGTGCTGAGTAGAGTGGGATGATCACATCTCTGTCTCTGCTAGCAATGCCCCTGCAGATGCAGCCCACGTTCTGATTTTGCCGTTGCTGCTGCAGCAGCACACTGCTGCCTCGGGTTCAGCTGGTTGCCCACCAGGAACCCCAGGTCCCTTTCAGCAAGGCCACTCCCCAACCATAGAGAGATCTTAGCCTGTACTGGGCCCTTTGGTTATGTCATCTCAGGTGCAGGACCTTGCACTTGTCACAGCTTTGGACACTACCTCCCAACAGCCAGTCTGCTAGCGAAGTTTCTCCTGCCTCTTCTTGGTAGGTGGATCCTATCTCTCCCCAACAGGCTGTATTCATGAAGGCCATGCGATGATCGTAGAAACCAAAGCCCTAGTGACAACACCAGCCGTGAAGCCAGATCTTACCTGCATGATGCGTCAGCTTCTGTCTGCACCCCTATCTCTGACTGCCAAGACAAAGGAGAAGAGACTACTTGGGCAACCTGTACCCTTTACTTGTGCCCACCAGGCTCTGAAGTTCTGCTTGACCTTGCCCAGGTTTTGCTTTACCATGTCATAGGTGTCCACATGGAAAAGAAGTAGGTGACAGTAGTCTGTGCTTTTAACCAGCTGTGGCAGTCGTCTCTTTGTGACATCCCAGATCTTGGCTGCTGGCAAGCAGCAAACTTCCCTTGACTGTATACCAGGCCAGCAGATGGGTGCCTTGGTGCTTCTCACCCCCTACTAGAACTCACTGTGTCCTTTTGCAGTTTTTACTATGTGCTGCTGGTGCGGCTTCTCCCTGTGAATTTTGCTCACGGGTTTTGTCCACTGCCAAGGTTTCGTATCCGTTGCTGGTTGGTACGTAGAAGGAAGGGGAGTGAAGTGATATCCTGTTCCTATGGGTCATCAGAGACCTTGGTGCCTCCTCCTCCAAGGTGCTGTCAGTTCGCTGGTCAAGCTCTTTGTCCAGTAGTCTCTGGAGGTCAGTGCTAGGGGGTCCTAGTACTTCTCGCTACGTCTTGACAACTCTGTTTCTTGTTTATCCTCCCTAGCACAGCACAACCTGCTAACTTCCTCCAGCAGCTCCTCCACCCACTGCCTGAGTGACTGTTGCGGGGGATAGTGGTTGAGGTTTAACGGTCGCTCAAAGAATCCCCGTCAAAGATATGAGGGAAAAGTGATTTTAATATAACTTTGTAAAAAGTGTGACTTTACAGAATTCAGTGGCAAGGTTCACTCTATTAATACTATGCAAAGTGAATGTGACAGGGAATTGGGTCAGTGGTGCTTAGGT
>VZSC01004626.1:171420-181628 GCA_013398225.1 Steatornis caripensis
GCAAGATGATTGACTTTGGTCAGTGCGATTGTTTTGTGGCCATAATTCTTGTCAGGTAGTCTTGGCACCTTGGATCCAGGCAGGAGGAGTTTCAGGTACGTATCCTGGGCAGCAGGAGTTCCAGAGGTGGTCAGGGAGTGCCTAATCACTCCCAACTCACTGTACTTGCAACAGGAGTTCCAGGTGCGGTCAGGGAGCGCCTAATCGTCCTAACTCGCTGTGCTTGTCCCAGGACACGGGGGAACCACATTGTTTCCTGCCTTGACTCGCTGCGTCAGCAGGCAGGATCAGAGAGTGCCAAATTATCCCAGCTCTTTGTTCTCATACAATGTTGGCTAGTCTGACATCGCAGTGTGGCCCAGGGGTAAGGGGAAGCGTGGTTTGCACCACCACAGTGACCCCACCAGAGCAGACCTTGCACAGGTGGAAGCCTGCACTCTCCTCCACCCAGGAGGCGGGGGTGCAGTCTTTGCAGCCCTCCCCCTGTCCACCAGCTGCCCTGACAGTCTGTCTGGGTGGCCGCCTCTGCTCATGCCAGGCTAGCCTGGCAAGGTGGCCGATTTCTGTCTGCTGCAGGGCACAGCCCTTGCCTGGCCTCTACCACCGTGCTTCTGCTAATGTCAAAGCACTGCCTGATAAGTCCTTCTAATTCCCTGGGGCCCTGAAGCTGCTGAGGAGGCTTGCACAGCCTGGGTTGACTGCAGTGGCAACAGGCTAAGCCTGAGGGTAAGCAGAGCAAGCAGTGGGAGAGTGGACAGCCCTTCCTGGCCGAACTGCTGGCACTGCTCCCCTCAGCCGCTCACTGTTAGCGCACCCTGTAAACTTCCCCGGCTGCTCCCCTCAGGCACCACTCCCTGTTCGCATGCCCCGTTTGCAGCACTGCTCATGGCTGATGCTCCTCAGGGGCTGGTTATGTTTGGATTCCTGTGCTTTGAGCTGGCCGTGGGGATAGCTGACATTGCCCAGCTCTCACTTGCCCCTCTCATCTGGTGAGACCCGTGGTCCTGTCTGCTGGTCCCTCTCCACACAGAGCCCAAGGATGTTGGGGGCCCAGAAACGCCTCAGACACCTGGGGGGACCTCGCAAGCCTCGCATTCCGCTCAACGCGCTTGTGCTGCCACTTCTGCTGCTGCTTCTGCTGCTAGCATCGTCTTCCTGCTGTGTCTTATAAGAATGTAGTTCAGGGAGTATTCTACACTGAGGGAGTGATCAAATCTGTAAAAATTAAGAAATTATCCTAAAATCCTTTCTTTTTGGAAGTCAGATTAAAGCATCAGACTAATGGTTTGCATTTGTTTAGAGTAATACTAAAATGAAATTAGGAGTTTGCAACGTGTTTTTCTGGTGACTGACTTCTTCAGAATCTCTTTTTATGTGGTTGCGTTGAAAGCATTTTCAGAAAAGTCTTTCCAATCTTGTAGTAGTTCTTACAATGTGGCAATTGCCATACTTCACAAGGACCAAAGTGCCTGTTTTGGCTACTGCAAGTGCCTTCGTTGGTGTAGTTAACTGTAAAGGGGCTTCAGCGCTTAAGTAGCTTTGAAGTTGTGTATAATAGCTCTTCAGAGGAGTGACTGAATCACAGAATCATAGAATGGTTTGGGATGGAAGGGACCTTAAAGATCATCTCTTCCAACCCCCCCTGCCATGGGCAGGGACACCTTCCACCAGACCAGGTTGCTCAAAGCCCCATCCAACCTGGGCTTGAAAACTTCCAGGGAGGGGGCATCCACAGCTTCTCCGGGCAACACGGTCCAGTGTCTCATCACCCTCATCATGAAGAATTTCTTCCTAATATCTAGTCTGAATCTACCCTCTTTTAGTTTAAAAACATTACCTCATCCTATCATGACATGGCCTTGTAAAAAGTCCCTCTCCAGCTCTCTTGTAGGCCCCATTCAGGCCGATCTTTGTAGGAGAGGTACTACAGCCCCCTGATCATCTTCGTGGTCCTCCTCTGGACTTGTACCAGTAGGTCCATGTCCTTATGTTGGGGGCCCCAGAGCTGAACGCAGTACTATAGGTGTGGTCTCATGAGAGCAGAGTAGAGAGGCAGAATCACCTCCCTCGACCTGCTGGTCACGCTTCTTTTGATGCAGCCCCGGATACGGTTGGCCTTCTGGGTTGTGAGTGCGCATTGCTGGCTCATGTTGAGCGTCTCATCAACCAATACCTCCAAGTCCTTCTCCTCTGGGCTGCTCTCAATCCATTCTCTGCCCAGCCTGTATCTGTGCTTGGAATTGCCCCGACCCATGTGCAGGGCCTTGCACTTGGCCTTGTTGAACTTAATGCGATTTGCATGGACCCACTTCTCAAGCCTGTCAAGGTCCCTCTGGATGGCATTCCTTTGCTCCAGCGTGTCGACCGCACCACACAGCTTGGTGTTGTCGGCAAACTTGCTGAGGGTGCACTCAATCCCACTGTCCACGTCGCTAACAAAGATGTCAAATGGTGCTAGTCCCAATGCCAACCCCTGAGGAGCGCCGCTTGTCTCCGTGTGGACATCGAGCCGTTGAGCACGCTCTTTGAGTGTGGCTATCCAGACCGTAGAATGCATAAGATACTGTGGACACCAATAAGCAATTAAATAAAAAGAAGTTTACGGAACATCTTGTACAACCGTAGTTTTGAACATTTTGTTGTAATCACCAGTTTTGCTTTTCAGGTTTCATAGTAATATAACCTGTTAATATATCTCAACGTATGTTTTTAATTTCCACTAGCAGTAATTGGAGGTAAACATTTGCATTAAGTACATCTCCCTCGAGCTCTCCAATATTGCTTGCAAAATGTAATCAGATAGTAAATAATTGTGATTGTACAATTAGAGTACAGATGGTTTCAACTGTGAATTACAATCTTAATATTAATAATCCTGTTTTTTTACTGGACACTCTCTAATAGCCTCGCAAAAAAGTGTTAGTAATTAACGTCAAAATTATTGACTAAACTAGTAAAAGTTAATCCATGTATGTTGCAGATTACTTTATGGTCATGATTTATTTAACAAACATAGTTAAACCACCTTTTGTTTATTTGGACTGCAGGTCCTCAGATTGTATGGAGGATCTTACCACATTCAGTTTTAAGTCTGAACGTCAGGTGCATATGGTTAACTGTGAGAAGTTTGGAAGGTAGACAGGATCTTGTGGGCTGAAAAGATTAGGAAGTGCAGATATGAAGTAATCTTTCTGCGCTGAACTTTCCTCAGAACTTGTGTCTCTGCCGCTGACCTCCCTGCCATAAAAGTCTCGCCTCTTTAAATTAAAAAAACTCCAAAATTTTAAACTTGGCAGGGTGAAGTGTATTTAACCTCTGTCTCCTATAGTGAGATGTAAACCAAAACTAGTTACTACTTGACCTGTTTTGTATATTGTCTTTCCTAAGCATTTTCACTAGTTAATAATTTGTGTTATTGCTTAAGTCTCCATTTTGTAAACCTCAAAAAAAAATCTGTATCTGTAGATCCTAGTGCCATCTTCCCTTGCCACAGCATCTCCCAAACTACTTACTGTTTCCCAAAGAAAATCAGGAGGAGGAAACTGAGGTGGCATCTTGCTGCTGAGCAGTTGTTTCCTTATCCATTTAGAATGATCTTTTATTTACTCCACATCATCAACTGCATCTATATGAAGATTTGTTTCCATTATTTTTAATTTCCTTCTTCCTGTTGTGCTCGTTCCGTATCTGAGTCTTAATTTTCCAAGGCGATGTGTACTCTCTACTCCAAGTATATAAGCCTTTAAGTATTTAATATTAAGAATATGTTTAAGTACTGTTTTGAATTGATGCCTGAGTTAATTTTGCCAATGCAGTGTTGGCGCGCTTAGTCTTTGGGGCACTATTGCTATATTAATGAATACTTCTGGTCCTTTAACCTGTTGCTTTGCCCGTGTCCCACTATGTGCTACACTATTGCTTGTGTCCCACTACGCACTGGAATAGGACTTGGACTGGGAAGATTATGCAGAGATGTTGATTTAGAACCCAAAGATAATAGAGCAGTCTGACAGCTCAGCTGATGCTGCTTTGTTATAACACAGTGATCAGGTAATTCTTGCATTAATTCTGTAATCATTTAATGTAGATTTCCAGTGGGTCCAGGGAGACGTATGTGAAGTTCAGCTGATGGTGTACAACCCTATGCCTTTTGAGCTCCGAGTAGAAAACATGGTATGTATCTTCCTAAATCTCTAATTTTCCTTGAAAATTTTCTCAGTTGAACTTTCAAATACGTTTTTTTTTTTAAACCAGTATAACTTCAGCTTAACTGTGCAGTACTGTCAATTTTCTCACATTTGTTGGTAATGAGATAATGAAATGAAAATCTCTACCACTCAAGAGTGTTTAAATGCTTTATTGTTACTGACTTGTAAATCAATTCTGTACCTCTCTGCATTGAGTAGAACTCAGTGCTACATAATTTACATATCCTGGTTTTCAAGTAATAATTATATCCCAAAACGTAATAATTAGTGTATGCTTGCTACTGTAATTTAAAAATCCGCATTCATCCTAGCTTTTCAAATTCCCATTTTGACTACTTTTCAAAAAATCTGAGGAATTAAAATAGCTGGTTCTGAGAAGCTTTGTTTTTTAATAGAAGCTTCAGCTCATGGATCTGCTGTTCCCAAGGATAGATGTTACTTGAAAATATCGTAAGCTAAAATGGTCAGGAGGGAGGAAAAAAAAGACTAAAATACCAGAGGGGTATGTAAAGTTAGAAGGATCAAGCCCAGGCCATCTACTACTTCAGTTGACTGTGTGATGCTAATTTTGTGGACTGCTTGCAGTGTATCTTGAAACAAAGTAAATTGCTCTTTTCCCACCTCTTTATGTCAGCTAACGGGATTTTTTTTTTTAATAGTTATCCATGTAAAGGTTAAAAGTCTTCTAACTACCAAACCAACTGAATCTCCACTCAGTCCTAATCTGATGTTGTCCTTTATGTTAAATAGTTTTACCTTTTATATTGCTTTAAAAAATAAATCCCTTCTTTTAGAGCCTATTGTTCTGTTAGGCTAAGTGAATCAGCATATATAAATTTGCTCAGGATTTGTGTTTACTTTTTTATTGATAGGTCTACAACAGTGACTATTCAAACAATTTGACCTAAATTACTAATGATACGCCACATATAATAAAGAGCTTCTTCATGGAAAATGAACATGCCCTAAGATTGTGTTTATAGCAAAATAAAATTCATTCTTGGAAGCTAGCACACTGGTTTCTTTAGCAGCGTTTTCTCCAACCCTCACAAAAGTATTCCAAACTGTTAGGAATGAATAGAAAAAGTAACTGTAAAGCTGCACGTGAGAAAGGACTCTATACAGGAATTAATTTATTTGAGAGCATTTTGATTTATAGTCTAATTTGTATTATGTAAGTAATGATGTAATTATATATTTAAAAAACTAGGTTTGGATAATTTCTTAACGAGGACATTTCTTGTGAGTGCTTACATACACTTAAGAGCTCAGAATACATTTATTTGCAGAGATGTGCACTCCATCCATTCCCTGAGCAAATTAATTGTAGTAGCGAGAAGTCTTCTTTTTACTGTTAGCGTGGTAAAGTTCTGTCTTTGAATTAATACTGAATTTGTTTCGTTGGTAAGGATAAGAGGAAGCAGGCATGCATACTAGATACAAATAATTGAAGTGATTAACATAATTCTTTAGTGAATGCTCCATAAATAGAGTGCTTTGAGAAATTCTGCTGTGCGCTAATGTAATGTCATTGGTAGAAATGGGTTGATTTTGCTTGATTTGTCTACGGTATCAAGACTGTAGCCAGCAAGTCGAGAAAAGTAATTATTCCCCTTGATTTGGCATTTGAGAGACAATGTCTTTAGATCCAAGGCCAGTTTTGAGCTCCCCGTACAATAGAAATATTGACGTACTGGTATCAGTCCCCCAGTGCTACCAAGATGATTGGCAGGCTGGAGCATATGACAGATGAGTACAGGTTCAAAGAGCCGCATCTGTTCAGTTTGTAAAAAACAAGAATACTGGGATAATTCCTATTGCTTTCTTTGATCTTAAAATGGGAAGGTGCAGTGAAAACGGAGCCAGACTGTTCCCAGAGGTGCCCAGTGTAAGGGTGAGAGGCAGGGAACGCGTTGCAGCAATGGAGAACTTTCCTAATAAAAAATCCCTTTTTTTCCAATCGTGAGGGTGATCATACACTGTACCTTGTTGCCCATCTTCAGAAATCTTTGAAACTTGAGTGTATAGGACAGCGAAAAACCTAAACTAGCATCAAAGTTATCCTTGTTTTGAGCAGTGGGCTGGGCAAGAGGACCTCTAGCATTTCCTTCCAGCCTGAATTGTTCTGATTTTCCAGTCCCATCTGTGAGCTTTCTAGAATGTGGGAATAGTTATTACTTTATCACTCTTTTGTTTTTATTTTAATAATTCAAAGTGTTGTTTAATATTTTAAAATGTTTTGGTTTATTATTAACATGGACTCATGCCTGCAGTCCCCATGCCCCCTTGTTGTCTGATTTCTCATCATGTATCACGTTCTTTCATATTATTTAGTTTCCTGGAATCATTGTCATAGTAAGCGTAGCCTTTTCTGTTCTTTAGTGGCAGTTTCAGCTTGTTTGTCCCGCAGCTTTTTTCCTTCTGTCTGACTAGGCACCTTACCTTTGCAGTATGACTACTCGTTCAAGCTTGTTTCCAGTGACTGGCAGTTCTTTGTTGAGTTCTCCATTGCTGGAGTTCCTTTGTTCTTTACCCTTTTCATCGTTCACCATTCATCAACACGTAACTGTCCTGGAATCTGTAGTCTTACTCCTTTTTTCTGATTTTCCCTTTCCCTCATCTTTCAGTTTATGAGTTGTTGTTCTGTTAGCTTACTTGTTTCGTGTTAAATGGATGCTGGAAGCATCAATCCAAACTTTTATCATGATACTTTTCCTCATGTGTCTTCCTGTTTGTTGTGACTGAAAGCTGTGATGGTCAACAACTTCGTATTGAGCACAAGTTGTTAAGGAGAATGATTCCTTATTGAAAGACTTCTCTAGCTTTTTTCATTGTTTGAAGTATTCATGCTAGGTATATGTGGTTTATTTGAGGTATGCTTAAGTAAAAGCAATTGAATTTTTTGACTTGACGTGAGACTGCGGAGACAAGACTTTGATCAGTGTTGCGCAGATCATAAGCCCTGTACTGTCTGAAAAGTTGATTTTTATTGTTGTTTTATTTTATTGTTCTCAAAGTTTTTGCCCATCTCTGTGGTTCTTGCTGTTTATTCCCTGTCATGCTTATTCCTGATTTTGGACTCTATTTAGATACCTGTTCTTCACGTGTGTCCCATTTCTGTATTACTTTTCTGTCTTTTTTGTTTCATATTTTCGTTTTGTCCGTACAGTTAGAAGGCTGATCCATTGAAAGGTGCAGTAGTGTTTGTAAAATGGCAAATGAAAATGTTTAAACACGGAATGTGGAGGTGATTAGGCCCAACAACTGTGTGTTTTAGTTAATAAAGCGAAGTAGGAGAGATCGTAGGGGTGATCAGACGAAGTGCTTTAATAAAATTTAGCAGGTACCTTAAATCAACAGAGCGAGAGAGAGACAGAAATGAGCCTAACTAGCTTTGACTGCAATGGATTAGACAGGGTATTTTTGCTCTCCTGGCGCTGAGCGGGAGATGTGCCGTTCAGCTGTCAGTAAGGGTATATGCCACTTTACTTTTTTTTCCCAGGAATATTGATTTCTGTACAGACTTGTTCAGGTATGTGAATGTTGGCGTCTATCTCTTTTGCAGTTACTAAGCCTGTTTTTTTGCTGTCCAGGGAAAAAAATGACCTCGCGATTTCAGGCCTTCAAAAAAACTGGCAGTTCTCTGATGGATTTATTTTGTACCTCGGGACAAAAGTTTAAAGCAGTATATCATGGTACGGTCTAGTGAGATCTACTATTAAAATAAAATGCATGTGAATATGCATTGCAAAGTGTGTTAAAGTCCTCTAAGATTGTAACTGCTTTTTCCTCTTTTTTTCTCAAGTTTCATATTAAATGCAAACCCCCCCCCAAAACCTGAGAATTTTTGAGGCATTATTTATTGAGTGACTGCATTTTTTCTTCACTTACTGTAGAAAATGTAGCTTCTAAGATGACTACAGCATATACAGAGCAGTATAAACTGTATTGAATAATACAGAGAAACTGAAAAATGCTACCCCAAAACACGAGGGTAATGTAGTTTATAGTATTAGAAGCTCATTCAAAAAGAAGGTCTTTGTTTTATAGCTCTCCTTCTGTTTGGAGCGTGTATTTGTTTGAAGACAATGTAACTGTGGTATTTTGATTAATGATGGTATAAGAATGGCTGCTAAATTTTTTTTGTAAACTTCAGATGTATACTATTAGCCAAGAGCTCTGTGTTGGTGTTTAAAAATACTGTCTAAAATTTTGATAAATCTTTATGTATAATCAGTCCCATTACTTAGCTTATGGTCTTCTGAATTGTTTCCATGAACTGCTCTGTAGTGAGTTCAGGTCTCTGTACTGTTTCTGCCATTTTGAGAGAATATTTACTGATAGACAACATTTAATTGAAGCTATATTTGGCACGAAAGTGCACAAAAAAGGCGAGGGCGAAGAAGGGTAAAAATGGTCGTGTTTGGTGTTTTCTAGGTCTGTGTAAAATGATCTTACCAGAAATAATAGGGAAAATTTCCTCCGAGATAAATATTTGACAATTTTTGTGTAAAGTATTTGACAACACTGTATATATGTTCACTATGAAAACTGACTTTGATGGCAGTGTTACTTCAAAAAAAGAGTGATTGCATTTCAGGATTGGTAAGTAAAGCCTGAAAAAGCAGTTGCATACTCATGTTGTTTTAGCAGCGTCCCCAAATGCTACCATTTACATACAAGTTGCTTGGTTTCTCTAAAACTAAATTGAGGTTTGAAGCGATTGAAAGACGTGCTGTGATAACAGCATGCATATATTAACTCTAAGACAATTTAAATTGTTCTGTAAGAATCCAAGGAAATGTAAAAATTGTTTGGGTTTTTTTTTTTTTTGGTCGTGATTCACATATTCCCCAGAGGAAACCTTGTATACGGGTAAACTTTTCCTGTAAGGTCAGAAAGAGCAGTGATTACTAAGTAGTATTGCTTGAAATAAGATATATGACTCAAGGGAAAAGAAATCTAACACTTTTTTTGCGTGTGTGTGTTTAGGTAAAGGATATGCCTGTCCTTCAGCCTTGATTTGTCACTGTTTATCTAAAAATTTTTAGACACCAGAGGGCAATGTTGGGCAAATATTGCTGAACTCTGCTATCCAGCAAATAGCAACATCGAAAATGGCTTTCAGACATTCTAGATATGTCATTGTCTTTTAAAACTTATTTATGTGGGTTAAGTTTTAAGGGTAAATATCTTGATTTCAGTTTATGTCTGGAACTCCAAAGCCTAGTTGAGGTTTATTCCCCCCACCCCCCCATTTTGATGAGTTTTTATGTTTTCTTAATATCTTTACTTTTAAAAACTTGAAGTTTTACTGAACAGTAAAACTCTCACAATAAGAGAAATGAATGCTGTATTCTCCGTCGTGTGATAATACACCTGAAGCTCTTTTATTTCTAGGCCAGGTGTAGTATGTGCTTAGTGCAGATGTGTTTCCAAACACATTTCCATTGCGTTTTTCTCTAGAAAAGCTCTTTGTTTTCATGGGGTTTGTTGTTAAAAAATAGACTGAGAATGCATTCTCAATGCATTATAAGAAAAATACAGTGTGCTGAGTACTTGCTTTAGCAGTTATCTGTGATCAACTTGCTGTGTTTGTGATCAGCATGATCCAAAGGTGCCATTTTGGTATAATTTCAGGGCTTAGGGAGCAATGTACACTGTATATAGCATTCCCCCCCCCGCTGTTATTAAATCATTTTAATACTAGCAGTTTCTCGTACTGGTAACTCTTCCTTCCTGTCCGTAAGCACATGCTTATTTTGCGAGGTTGTACTCCAGATGCGCTGGTGTGCCTTTTTGTCTGGTATTGTCTCTGTTTATCTTGATTTTTGTCTGGATTTTGTCTGCTGTTAACATACTCAGTTTAAATCCTTTAGTGAGGAAGATGCTTTCTCTGACAGCTGGGTTGTGATAGTTGCTTTTCCTGAGCCTTGACCGCTAGCCTTAAAAAATATTACCATTGATTTATTTCTATTTTTTCAGTTCTTTTCCCTTCCC
>VZSC01004627.1:15574-34571 GCA_013398225.1 Steatornis caripensis
ATCAGATCTCCTCTCAGCCTTCTCTTTTCCAGGCTGAACAGACCCAGCTCTCTCAGCCTTTCCTCATAAGACAGATGCTCCACTCCCCTAATCAACTTTGTGGCCCTCCGCTGGACTCTCTCCAGTAGTTCCCTGTCTCTCTTGAACTGGGGAGCCCAGAACTGGACCCAGCACTCCAGATGCGGCCTCACCAGGGCAGAGTACAGGGGGAGGATCACCTCCCTCGACCTGCTGGCCACACTCTTCTTAATGCACCCCAGGATGCCATTGGCCTTCCTGGCCACAAGGGCACATTGCTGGCTCATGGTGAGCCTGTTGTCCACCAGCACTCCCAGGTCCTTCTCTGCAGAGCTGGCAGTGGGCAGATTTACTGAATCCTAGTACCTGTTATGCAGAATGAAGCAATTTGCACGTTAGTGGCAAAACCAGAGTATATTTTAATGCCATGCACTTCGGAGGAGTGTCACTCCTGTTAATCCTCATCTCTTTCTCAGGTTTTTTCTTGAGTGCTCAAACAATTTTTTTCAGAAACATGGTTGACTCCCACAGAACCTGTTTGACAGCAATCTTTTAATCTCTTTTCACTCCTGGCCTTCAGCAGGGTTTCGGTGGACTGCTCAGTGTCCAAGCAAACGTTCACAGACTGGTGTTGACTCTCATTTAGTGGCTGCCCTACAAAATATCTGCCCATTTTACAGTCCCTGCACCACCTGTGTTCATGGTACTTCAGCTACTGCCCAAAAGCCTGATCCCAAGTTAGGACAAAAAGCAGAGGCAGCTTTTTACCACCCGTCTGGAGGAGCTTTGCTGAGAATCGTCAGGGTAGATGGTCAGTTGATGGGGATGGGGATGGAGAGACAAGGTAAGGATCCTGCTTCTTTGTGAGAGTGGGGTCCATCTTTGAGGGAAAGAAGGAGACAAGCAGGGGCTGAGCTTGGAGTGGCAGAATGGGACAACACTCATTTACCCCACCACAGCTTCTGGCACCACCTATTAAAGTGCTCCAGCTTGAATAACGCTAATATTTTACTGAGAAAACCACAAGATGCTGCAGCACAGGAATGACTAGCCCTGCAGTGGGACAACAGCAATGCCTTTGCAGACAAACATAACCTATTTTCACTTACAGGCTTTTTTCAGCAGCCTTCTATTATCCATTGGATTCTACCATAAGGGATCAAGACATAAATGATCTGTTGTCTATCGCAAAGGATGTTCAGCCCTTTGGTCCAGTGTACAGCAATTTTTTTCCAGCATTAACTCAGAAAAACATAGAGGGGTTATCACAGGCTGGTAACCTGAAAACATGAAGTCAAAGTGACTTACTCAAAATGATCAAGCAGAAGAACCAGAGCCAGGCAGAGTCCATCTGAGCAATTAATTGATGACTCCCATGTGGCATCTCCACCTGGGAAAGCAACCTCTCAATAGAGAGAAAAACAAATCAGTGGAGTCTAGGGCAGGATTTGTCCCATCTGAACTAGCCACTCCAAGCAAGTGTGAAGTCAGCAGCACACACTTCACGGCGTGGTGTCAGCAGAGAAACCAAACAGATCAAAACCAGAAGCTGGGAAGTTCGACAAGAAAGTATCTTTGACAGACCCTTCACATGTGTGCAGCAGCAACGGGAGAAGAGGGAACACAAACTCTTAATTGTTTTTCTTCAGGACATTTTTGGTTTTAATTAAAATACAAAGATAATAAAAATGTTAAAAAGACACAAAATTACAGACACCTGCAGTGAAACAAGAGATACCAACTGAATCAAAATTAAAATATTGAAAATCTAATTTGAAACTATCTAGCAGCACTGCCATATAACACTTTGTCATGGATCAGTGACATGATCTGTGGCCAACCTCTGGTGAACTCATTCACAACAGCCAGACGGCATGTAAAGGGTTCACTCCAACTTCTCTTTTCAAGAAGTTCAATGAAAACTTTCTATCTCTAGGGAGATCTAATTAGACTGAGCCTTCTGACCCAAACTGGCCAGAACTGAAGCTGTCATGAGCATCTAAAATAAAACAAGATTTAGCGAAACAAAGGCACCATGAAGGTGATGGAGGAAGTAATCGCTAACAAAGACTAGATAATTACGTTGGGCTACTTCCCAACACAGTAGTGTTGACGATTTGCCTGCCTTTTTTTCTAGGGTCTCCTTTTAGATTATCTAACAAAGTATAAATCCAAGCAAGTGATCTTGGCATGTAGTTTTTGTGGACACCCCTACATCAGTTATACATGCAGGTGACCTTAAAAAGAGGTGGATGGATATTTCTCCACTGGTTTTGCTAGAGATGGACTTGGCAGCAATCATAAACACCCTCCCATTAGGAAAGTCACGAAGACAATCCCAACACAGCTTGAAGGGGTTGTGTTTTCAGCCAGCTCAGCTGGATGCAGAAGAGCACATCTGTCTGTGCTTATTATAGAGATTCTGCCGTTCCTCTTGGGTCAAGAAAATAACCAAAGCCAGGAAAGCAGTCTTTATCGGCTTTTCCTTAAACTTAGAAAACAAAGTAGGGCTTTAGCAAAACGAAGCAGCTTTTTTTCCAATGTTACTTGCCTTTCCTGTGCACTGAAATCCAGAATTGCTTAGTGAGAAAGTCCATTGGTCTCTTTTAAGTGACATATCTAATCGAGCTTACAAGGGATGAGCTGAAAGTGTATAACCTAGCAAACAGAAATCCTTTTTATTATTTTTATTATTGCTTCCTGACAAATTTTATTTATTTTTTTTTGCTTGCCCTCCAAACATGATACATTCCAGCTTACCAGACACTCATCTGATTGGCAACGCTGGGAGGAAAAGCAGATACTTGGAAATTAACATTCGATTCTAGTAGTTGTATTCTTAAGTGTATAATTATGGCACCAAACTGCATAGCAGAGAATATTTAGACAGGAACTTTCACAATCAAATGATCTGTGGCATTTATTCCTAAAGAAATGCACTCGGTGAAATAGATCGCATTTTCACCTAAATTGGTAAAATGGTTGCTATCCCCCTAAGAGTGCTTCCTCTGGAGTTCAGAAACATCAATGGGGACTTTTCCAGTGCCCATTCCTCCTACCTGTCCAAGACACACCCGTGCAGGAGTGGATGAGTCTGGTTCGTACTCCTGAGCAGTGATAGTCCCTGTCTAACATAGTGTAACCTCACAATCTGTAAATAACCTTAAAATAAATAAGTTCAACTGAAGGGAGTTAAATGCTTGCCCTGATTTTTGTGTGCTGTGACATCAAGGAGCGACACGGATCTGAGGACATTGGTTTACTGGAAATATTTAAGAACTGGTCAACGTTATTTGGAGGATGTGAGTTTCAATCTCAGGGAAAATGAAGACTGACAACTTGAATTTGAAGTCAAATAAAGTCAGGATATTTACCAGTTTAAAGAAAAACACAAGAACAGCAGCAGGAAAATTATATTTCTCCCTCCAGAATAGCAATATAGTTATTACAGATCTAGACAGTGTCTCAAGAAAGAGAAACTAAAGATATTAAGTAAATTTAGTCACAGATGCATATTTGTGACCAAAATGCCTGCAAAGTGAAATAATGAAAATGGGACGCGTAAACATTGCTAAAGGGAACAAAATCTTGTTTCTGAATTAGTTTGTCCAGGGAGAATTAAATAGGAAGAATTCAGCAGTTGGCTAATTTATCCTGTATGAGTTCTTTATAGGGCAAGACAAAGTGAATTTAACCTTCCAAACAGTGACAAGAAATAGGAAGTGCCAGCAAAGGAAAGCAACGCAGACGAGCTTTATTATCCTCATGTGCTCCATGCTGTCTCTGTGATATACGTTTACAGAGACGCTAACCTTTCTTTAGCTCAACTGTTCAGTCCCACACCACACGATTAGCATACAAGCTTGATGAAGGCTTTCGTGAGGATTGCAAAGCTACCTAAAATGTTTGCGGAATAAAACATTCAGGGAAAGGATTAAGATAAAAAATGCTGAAAGATTTTCAGCTCAGCGCCTCTGGAACGCGATATGTAACAAAATTGTCCAAAATCTGTACATTTTTCCAGTGAACATCAGGACCATGTCTTAGCTGTCTCAGAGGCAGGAGAGGCTACAGATAAATATTCAGATAGTTTCTACCACACTTTTTTATTGGACCATTATTATTATTTATTTTACTTATGTTTTAACTGTGCTATTGAATTTCCAAACTGATGGGGCATTAACCATGCACACAACTGTTCTTTATTAGCTTTCGCACTTAACCTACATGTTTCTTTTCTAACATCAGGCCATTCTGACTTCTATCATTTAACTCGGTGAACAATTCACCTGATCTTCATTTATATTTTCACCTTGAAAGTATTCATAGACTGCTATCATGTCTCTATTGATACTTTCTTCTAGACTACTTAATTTAGCTCCCTTATTTTCTCATCTTATGTTTATAGACTACACCTCGTTATTTTGCTTGCCCTGTTTGTATTCTTTTTTATTCTTTCTGTATATATCGATACCTTTCCCAAGACTTCATTGCTTGTGCCATAAAAATACATTTCTGTTTGAAACTTTCACCCAAACACAAGCGAAATTTTGTTACATGTTGAAGTCTACCCTGAAAACTGCTGCATGTGGTGGGGCTTTTGTTGGTTGGTTGCCTCTTGGTAATTTTCCTATTTGACCTAGTCTCAAAGGGCTCAAATCTGGATACTTTCCGTTCCTACAGTAACAAAGAAGAAATGAACTGATTCTGCAAGGCTAGGACATACTGAACTAAAACTGTATTTCACCCCCCAAAATAGACCTCTGGCTCCAAAACCACATGGAAATACCATCCTTTCAGTGGAAAGACGACAGCTATCTGCTCCTTCTCTGAAGACTAGCTTACATTTCAAGTTTCATAATGAAATAATTTATGAAATAAGTTATACATCTACATATGTATGTAACATGTATATGTTATATACACGTTACATACGTATAATATCTAAATGTTATACATATATATATAACATAATATTATGAAATAACTACTTACTACTCAAAATTCTTTCTTTTTTTACTTACACTTTTTGCAAATCAGGACCCACAGCCTCAGCAATGAGCTGCTCCACATCACACAGCACATGCATACACGCAGTGGTGCACAGTATTTCTAGTACATAACATATTGTTTCTTGGTGCTCCTTTGTGTGTGTGGAGATGAGCTTTTTTATCGCATAACCTACGACTTTGCACTGCACAAGAAGCTCCCTCACTAACACATATGGGTGCGCACACAGGTGCCCATTGGCACTGTCCTGTTTCTCTGTCCAAGGAGCCATGAATGGGGGAGAAAGAGACCACAGCAAACCACAGGAAGGGTATTTGGAGGGAATTTATTTTCTTCTGCTCCCTGTCTACTCTAAACAGCAAAGAGGGCTTCTCCAGCAGGTAATTCGACCCAACAGAGTTATGCCCTTGCTTCATTTTTTTAACTTTACTCCACTGACTTTCTAAGGAGCTATACATTGCTAATAGAGGCAAGGAGCTACACAACGTTAACAGTTACCTACAGTTAGATGCCAGTTTGTGCCATCAGATATCAAGTGTCCCATTCAGTGTGGTGAGAGAAAGAGGGATAAATTAGGCAGATACTGGTTCAGGACAGGAGGTATAAGCATGTAGATGGGATCCCTCTTAACTGATTTGAGATATTTGCACAGTAGATATCTTTGTCTGCACTCATCAGCCAAATTGAACTGCCAGAAATCCAGCTCACCAAGCTTTACATACCCATACTGGAAGTACTGACCTCCAAGCTCCTCATTAAGACTCTCATTATATTCAGTGGAGAGATGGTCAATAAAGTCAATGGAGGTAAGTGCTCTCTTCTCCAGATTAAAAAGATTGACAGCTACTTAACATGAGTTTCTGTGATAGACTGTAAAGGAAGCCTTGGCTGTCACGCTCAGAAGCAGAGACCTACACTTCACATGCTCAGATGTGGCCAAGGGAGGCTATGGAAAAAAAGAAAAAAACAAACCAAAGCAATAAAAAACCCACCTAAAACTCCACAAACAATATATATATATATTTTTGTTTTCCTAGAAAACGGTTCTTCCTACTTAGCTCGGATAAGTACACTAAGATGTGTCTTTTTCTCTCAACTGACTGTAGAAAGAGTCTTGTTTGCCTTCTGAGGTAGAAATCTACACTGCGGAATAATTAAGAGATTCCTTTGGCATGCATGGTTTGAGGTCCCACTAGATTTATCTGGTACCAGATGTAGACAGTGAGGCAAGACAGATCTGGGGCAGTGCCCTAGAACCTGCTTGGATTCCCTTTTTACAGAGAAATCCTGTCCTCCTCCACGTGGCACATTTAAGAGTAGAAAACATGTTTGCAATTATCTGGTCAGCATAACCAAGAAGTGACAAAAACACTACCATTTTACTGATGTGTGGTTTGTTTATTCATGTTTCACACAGAATGACCTTCTATCTCACCACACAGAAGGCTGAACCATATGAAATGCTGGCTTCCCATACGAAATGCTGACTTTCTTTTGACAAGTTTCCTCCAGCTGGTGAGATCTGGAGGCAACCAGAATCTCCCCCACAGACCAGGTCGTTGGTAGGCTTAATAATACCATGAGGATATGAAGCGATCTAAGGTTTATATTCACACTGTATGAGATCACACTGCATCAAAACTTTGATAGATGCCTCTGCTATTTGCTCATCCTTAAGGAGCAATGACCTGAACATTAACATGTCTAGTAAATTGTTCTAATGTGTGGTGAAAGAGGACTAATGGATACAGTAATTGATTGTTTGATGGATAGCTGGGGAGCCCTTTGATTATGAGTTTTTGCTACGGTCCAAGACATTTTCATTCTCCAGTTAACCCACAGCTGATTGTTCGCATGAATTATGTCCTTCTCTGCCTGCAAATATCATTCTCTTAATAAATATTTCATTAAAAATAAACCAGTGGTGGGGAGAGACGAGAAAGCAGATGCTCAATGCTGTATCTTTTGAAGACGTTATAGAGTCTACAGAACAGACACAGATTATCCATGAAATGTGCTCGGGTCAGACAAGAGGTCTTTGCTTCTCCAGGATTTAGTGTTCAAAACAATGCAAGAGGCAGGAAGAAGCCTGAAGGTCAATTTAAATCCACGAAGGGAGACTCAATATGGCCCAAGAAGGATGCACTGCAGAGAGGAAGCTGCTGTATTAAAATTGGCTTCCTCACAAATTCCATCTTTCTCTCTCCCAAGCTCCAGGGTGAGCTTTCATGTCGCAACAAGGAGGAGCCGTGACCAAGAAAAAGAATATCAGTGAAAAAACAGAGTTATAATTCCTGGGATTTAGTTGCTGAGGTCTGAATTTTGATCCTAGTGAAGCTGACGGCAAAATTCTCACAGATATCAATGGGGTCTTTTTTGATCCTTTAACTTCCCATGATGACTCCTCAAAAGCTATTTAACACCTCTATTTGGCTTTGATATTTCACTATTTATTCAAAACACCTGTACTGAACCTACTTGTTTCATTTCAGCTGGTTACTCTTTAGCACGGCATACAGTTGTACTTTAGAGTTATGAAGATTGCAACTTTTGTCTCCGAATAGGCTACCCTGTTCTCTGAAAGGACAGTGTAGAAAACAGGCAGAGGCAGAATGAATGTAAAACAGACTCTGTTTTGCCATTCAAAGTCCCAATCCCCGATCAACCCTGTTTCATATCCCTTCAAATTTTTAAATATCAAGAGATATTGGACCTCCACAGGCTCTATTGAGGAGAGGAACTTCATAAAGTAAGCTTGAGTCCAAAGTAGTTTGCTACAACATAGAAAGGAGTCACTACACAAGCTAATCCCAATTCACTTCAGGGCCACACACTTAATATGCTGAAAACTGCTGCAGTTTTTAAATCCTCTTTTATTGAAAAATTGTTGATGAGCAAAATACATAATGTTCCCTACTACTCTTCACCCTGTGTGCATCCCCTGGGCATTGAGATACTCTTATCTTGTTTTCCTAGCTGTTCCTCGAGCATATTTATATTGTTAGTCTCACAATAGGTATCATTACGTTGATAAGCACAATTTAAACATGAAGAGTATGCCTATGGGCAGAAACACAACTGATCATATCATACACCATAAAAGGGGTACACGTCAGGGAAACGGCTTCCCTGCTCTTCACTCTTAATTCTTTGTGAAAACTTCTACAGAGGGGAATGATGTGAGCAAAAGATGGGGGAGAAGGAGAGACAGACAGAGGAAGAGGGACAGTGAACCAAAAAGAGAGCAGGGACTAGCAAGAGTGAACGAACACAGAGATGCTCAGAAAATGGGGAGAGTGGGACAAAGAGGAAAGGTAGCAAGTGAATTAAAAGGAAGCCAAAGGCAGATGCAGAATGCTTCCAAAATGCACAGATCTCCCATTCAGGGAAGACGGGGTCTGAGATAGGATGGACCATCTGTAGATCTTCCTCACAGGGATTGGAACTCTCAGTAATGATGATGTATTTCAGAAGCATGGATGGGCGAAGGAAGGCAAGGAATCTTTCCAAAACCGGTGTAGCCATTAGGGAAGACTACACATTACCGTTGTTGCTCCTTAGTTACCATAGGCAAGCCAGCTATTGGAGAGTAAAGTCCACAGTGGTTGAGCAGCAAAGCCCACTTACAGACAGAAATTTCTGTCTTCTCCTGGAGAAGTATTTACCACTCATTTCCGAAGATAAATCAACATCCCACCCACCTTCTGGAAATGAAAATTTCTTGCTACAGGAGACTTCTAGTAACAGAGATTAAAAGATGGCTAAAAGAAAAGCATTGGAAAAATGTCTCTTTCCAGGTAAATACTAAACTCTCTACTGATTTGAGATTAGACTGAGTGAGGAAATTGTTGACACCATTAATGTTGGACATACATTTTCCATACCAAATTACGGAAGCTGACTGAGTCCATAGTATCACTGCATATTTCATCATAATTGTTAAGTTGCACACTGACTTTCTCCATGGAAAGCCCTCTACGAACTACTGACACTGTCTGGGAGGTGAAACTTTCCGTGAGTAAAGGAGAATCGATCTGGCTCAGAATTTTTAAGTCTCTGATGGGTTTACATTACCTTTCTGCTGGACTCTTTCTATTTGCTTCCACTGCCCATGCTTTTACCCCTGCTGCTGCTTACCTCAACCACAGCTGTGTTAATATGCCAAAGCCATATATCTAATCCATACCTTTTCCAGAAGGAGATGAGACCAGTCTGATCATAGCTAAGAGACAATCCCTTGAGGTATGTCCTAGGCTAGTCTCCCAAGGATGTTGATACATGCTTTAATATTGTAGGAAACTATATTTGGCTGAGTTTTACAAAAGGCTGTAAGCATTAGGTACCACCCAAAGTCCCAGGAATTTTTCCAAGAGGAATCATATTAGTTCCATTGTGCTGGATAAGTGTCATCATTGATAACTCCATCCTGCTAACCAAAAATGTCTACTGGATTGTAGTGACGATAATGGTATTCTCTCTGTCATGCAGTGGTAGTGCCCAGTCTGGCACTCCTCAGAAAATGTTGACTCGCTCAGAAAGAAATTTGGGACCTTCTGCCCTGACTTATTCTAAATATGCCTGGTAGGTCTCATGAGTAATGTACCTACACAAAGAGATCTCAGAAAATGTACGGATTGTGCAGGAATGTAAATTTTGACTGAACAAGTGATGAATAAAATGCAGAGCAACATCCTCAGATTTTGGGCAAAGAATATAGAATCACTTAATGGTGTTTGTGAAACATGTCAGGCTCTGTCAGGAAGAAGGGTTATAAATAAATGTAAGGTAGATACTTTAATAATGCTATTTCATATACATGCAATAATGAACTTTAATTATTTCTTTGGGTTTCTTTCTTCTTTAACTGTAGCAGATGAGTCAAGCCCAGATATGTAATGAAACTGATACTGGCATCACAGCATTTTCTTTAGAGGTGGCTGAAAAAGCTCTACAGATCAGCTGCCAAATCATTCTTCTCCTGTGGGATTTCCTTCATGCATCTCACCCAGACTTTAGTTCCTCAACATATGGCATGAGTGAATCACAGTGCAAGGAATTTTCCTGATGGAAAAGATTTTGCAGACAAGCGGTCTTCTCACATCACTTGTCCTGCAATGAAGCCAAAGTCATCTTTATCATACTCAGTGGAGCAACCTGCCAAAACGAATCAGTTGCTATGGTATATAAGGAAGTTTATGTATATCTTTGCATTTGGAACCTATGAAAGCTAACTTAGGGCTTATTGGTGATCTTATCACCAAATATTTGTGTCAGGGAACAAGGAGATTGATTTGTTTCCTGCTGTGGTGCTGGGAATTAACAGAGGATATCAAAAAGAAAGCTTAGAGATGTTAAATGTAATGGTGTTGGATAAACGTGAAATACCTCGCTCATTCCTTGGCTCTTCAGTAGACACTCAGGGAAATGAACAGAGCAATGTGGCACATCACTCCTTTTGCAAAATGCCTTCCTGTCAATGTCTACAATGACTACACGACTTTCAATGACAATAGAACCCTACTGAAAACGACAGGATATATTCCGCAAATTCCCACACCATGAAGACACCACAGTCCAGTTCCTCTACTCTTACAGACAGGAGATTTCAAACTCACTGAGCGGCTACCCAAAAGTATCTCACTTTTCATGTCTCTTAATACACCAATGTTAAACAGTGGATAAACAAATCCATGAAACACATAAGCTCTGCAGACAGCTTGCATGTCAAATGTCCTTGAATTTAACAGCTACTCAACCTGTTCCACTTTCCAATCTCCATTTCCTTCTGAGTATCATGAAAAAAACAAAAGGAAACAAACAAAAAACCCCCCACAACACAAAACAAAGCAGACAACCCATGTCATAGGTTACTCTGGGAACACGTTGTGTTTACAACAGTGACAAGTAAAATCTGCTGAGCTCAGTATAACTTGCTGCATGACCTACAATCTCCAGCCTACCTTTGCCTTTTCTGTAAAATGGGGATCGGTTCCTCCCTCTACACAGTTGAAATATCTTAATTTGCAAAAAAATTGAGACGTTCAGGGACATTTACTAAAACTCACCACTGGGGAGTTTCCCAGCTCATCTCCCCCTACTTCATAGTCTTAAATACAAACACTTGATCATAAATAAAGACGCTTAATAAAGCATTTAAAAAAACCCCAAACAAACAAACCTCCAAAAAATGCCATACCACACATCTTTGAACCTGTTCTTTTCTTTTGAAGACCAATTTATATTCTGTAATGTTTCCCAGCCTCTTACAGCTGGAAGGGGAAGAAGCACCACTGGCGAGCTGTGAAATTCAAGAGGGCAGAATGGGGAGAGACAAGAAGGCAAAAGGGNGCCTGGCCGTGTTGTTTTTCCAGCAAATATCAGGGTGGTTGAAGTCCCCCATGAGCACCAGGGCCTGTGACTGCGAGGCAACTTCCAGCTGTCTGTAGAAGGCCTCGTCAAGTTCCTCTTCCTGATCAGGTGGCCTATAGTAAACACCCACAACAGTGTCACCTGTATTGGCCTGCCCTCTAATTCTTACCCATAGGCTCTCAACTCGTTCTTCATCCACCCCTAGGCAGAGCTCGATACATTCCAGTTGCTCTCTGACATAAAGAGCAACTCCACCACCCCGTCTTGCTGGCCTGTCCTTCCTAAAAAGTACATAGCCGTCCATGACTGCATTCCAGTCATGTCCTTGCATTTAACAGCTACTCAACCTGTTCCACTTTCCAATCTCCATTTCCTTCTGAGTATCATGAAAAAAACAAAAGGAAACAAACAAAAAACCCCCCACAACACAAAACAAAGCAGACAACCCATGTCATAGGTTACTCTGGGAACACGTTGTGTTTACAACAGTGACAAGTAAAATCTGCTGAGCTCAGTATAACTTGCTGCATGACCTACAATCTCCAGCCTACCTTTGCCTTTTCTGTAAAATGGGGATCGGTTCCTCCCTCTACACAGTTGAAATATCTTAATTTGCAAAAAAATTGAGACGTTCAGGGACATTTACTAAAACTCACCACTGGGGAGTTTCCCAGCTCATCTCCCCCTACTTCATAGTCTTAAATACAAACACTTGATCATAAATAAAGACGCTTAATAAAGCATTTAAAAAAACCCCAAACAAACAAACCTCCAAAAAATGCCATACCACACATCTTTGAACCTGTTCTTTTCTTTTGAAGACCAATTTATATTCTGTAATGTTTCCCAGCCTCTTACAGCTGGAAGGGGAAGAAGCACCACTGGCGAGCTGTGAAATTCAAGAGGGCAGAATGGGGAGAGACAAGAAGGCAAAAGGGTGATCAAAGGGATGTTGTGTGAGCTCAGGTCTCTGCAGGGGGACAATGCCTGTAGGCTTGGAAGCAACAAGCAGTGCTAGAAGGAGAAAAAGTTTTTATGACTTTGGATATCATCAAGCTCAAAGTGCATCTCAAAATAAGCAGGATTGGTGTAGGACACGAACACAAATGATGTCCCACATGCAAAGGATGCACCTTCGTAAAATGAGAGGTATGAGGGACAAAACATATAAAAACAAAAGAAAAAAATGCAGATCCCAAACTCAGCATTTTTAAACAAAAAATGTGGTTCTCTGTAAAGAAAAAGCCCCTCTACTTTTCCACAAAACCCTGCCTCATGCCGCGCTTTTTTCCAGCCTGACTGCCTGGTAGCTTTGACTAGGCAGGCAGGTTTCCAGCAGGTGAACACCGCTTGTTATCACTTGTACTCACACAGATGAGCTGAGATTTCTTGTTAATTTAAATAGTTTTGAACCTTTTACGATTACAGATGGCAGATTAGCATGGCCCCATGCTGCATGTAGTGATATGTCACCATGCCTCCCTCTCCCATCTACTGCACTCACACTCACAGCTCCACCAGACCTTGCTGGGGCCTAAGCAAGCTGCACTGATGGGCAAGGCCTGCTCCCACGTTTAGGGTGCCAACAGGATGTGAACTGCAGAGAGGGACGACCTGCACAGCCCTCTGGACACCATCACAGATGAGTACAAAACCAGCGGAAGCTAAAAACTGACAAACTCCTGAAAGCCTCCAGCAGATGCGACTTAAAGCTAAAATTTCTCTTCCTTAGGAACCTGAAAAATTATGTATCTGTACACACAAGTGCATTAATAGTATACTTACTTCAACTCTATGTTCTGGGTGGTACAGAGAACGTGTAGCAGGTGGTTACTTATTACATTTTTCCATCGTCTAGTAAGCAGGGACTCTGTCTTCAAGACAAGTACAAAACAGTTTATTCCACTCCAACTGTGTACACATTTTACCCTCGTCTCAACAATACCAACTGACAACAAGTGTTGATGGTTGCATCAAGCCTCCTCCGCCGCCGTTCTCATCTGAGCACTACAAAACAAGGCTCCTGTATCTGATTGAGGGAGTCCTATGCCAGCAGATGGCACTCCGAAGTGTGCAGCATCCACGGCTTCCCTCATCCCATCCGGAGCAACTGCTGGAAAAGGCTTTTTTTTTTCTGTGCCCAGCTCTTTAGTGATGCTTTTAATCATGCTTGAATATAGGGGTCAATGAAGCAGCTCACGCAATCAAACTTCCCAGTTCTCAGCTTCCGCAAGAGGTCAGTATGTCCTGCTGCACAAAAAAAGCCACATTCCCATTCTCTTTCCTTAAATCGCCTAACCAACTGCAAACTGCTGGACAGAGAAAGGGAGAAAACAATTTCCTCACTCACCAGAAATTGTTTGTGGCTGCAAGCAGATGCTTTGGCCACTTACTTTTGTTTGCCGGGGTTTTTTCAGAGCAATCATCTCTGTTTCTCAGCATGCCACTACTAAGCTCTTCATGCAAACGTAGTCCCATACAGAAAAAAAGGGAAGGGGAAAGGGAAGGGGAAAGAAGGGAAAAGAAAGGAAGATAGGGAGAAAGAAGGGGAAGGGGAAGGGGTAAAGGGAAGGGAAAGGAGAAGGGGAGGTGAAATTCTTCTCAAAGCAAGGAAGTCTGCCTATCAACTGATGCAGCCATACGTAGCGTAAATCTGAATTAAGGTTCCAGGAACCATCTTGACAGCTTTATTTCATTCACAAGCTTCCAGGCAGAGCGAAGGTAGAAAACAACACCAAAGCTTTTCATTTTAACCAAGTGAGGGGTGCAAACCCCAACTCGCAACGGAAGCAGGGCTTGCACAGGTCGGAAGCAGGCTCTCCAGCTTTGCCCCATGGAAAACCGGGTTTATGGAAGTAAGTCTTTTTTGTCCTATTTCCAGCCATTTTCTCCATGCAGAAGTGTAGCCTCTATAGGTTTCCTTATGCCTTGGTCTCTGTGCCAAAGAGGATCTTGGGAACCTCCCGTCTGTGGTGTGAGTTTTGCTTTGGGAGGTTGCATGAATAGGCGCAGAAGGTCAGCTATCCTTCACTCGGCGCCCCTTGACAGTGCTGCGCTGACCTCAGTACAAGTGTCTGTTTTCATAAGGCTCTGACCCATCACATAAAAAGAAATAAATAAAAAGTATAACAACCCATTTTTTCTTCCATCACGGGACATACTGCATTTGCGTACATTATCTGAACGATCCATGTGGAAAAACGACCCATGAGGTAAAAACTCTCCTTGCTCTACCATTCCCAGCCACCTTCCAGCATCTGGACAAGACAAGTATTCAAGTTGAGCACGGAGAGGCAAGAGCTGAGATTTGAGGTCTAAGGTGATGCAGGGAGCAGGGAAAAAGTTCTCTTGCACCAAACCCATTTGATGCGAGGCTCACCAGACCGGTTAACTGCCTAATGCTCATCTGAGTATACTTCATGGTAACACAGTTTTAATTAAAGCGGGATTGAAGAAGGGGACATCACAAAGTGCTACTGTGTTGTACTGCAGGGAAGACGCATTCTGGTCACTTCACTGCTGAAATGACAAATTGCCTGTTTGAACACCCACAAGAGGGGAATACCCCTGCATCACTCCCCCGAGGATTAATCCGCAGTTTACAGGCATAAAGAGGCACATGGGTGATGCTAAGCAGGTACCAACCGTGCAATATTGATTTTCTCCTGCTAGCAATGATGAGCCACACTCATGGCTCAGTCTTTTCATTCACAGAAATCATAGAATAGCTTGAGTTGGAAGGGGCTTATGAGGATCATCGAGTCCAGCTTCCGCATTATTCCTATCTATGCACATGGGAGAACGTCTTGGCAATTTTTGGCAGGGCTTGCCCATAGCACACGTTGTGAAACACCACCTCACTTCAGATTTGAGACAGCCAGGCGTAGCTGAAAAAGTCTCTTAAATTTGAGGGAATTACTTGCTACACAAGTGCCTTCTGAAATTGATAAGTTTGTGAGTCATAAAGGAGAATGACCTTCTGTGTTTAGGTGAACACACATTTATTTATCACGTAGGCTGTTGCTATCGGCTTAAAAATAACTATTTGAAACATCACCTGCAGCACATGCCTTATCTTGAAGATCTTGATGTACTTTATAAAGAAACGATATATAAATTACCCCTGTGATATATGTCTAGCTCTATGGTTCAACTCTAATGATATTTGAGCATCCTGGGTTATCATTAAAAGTGAAAATGAAACTCCATAACAAACAAAAATATCAGTAGAAGCTTAATTTGGCAAAATAACACGAACTTGGATTACAGTTTTCAGATGGGCACCGGAACTAAGTAACAGAACAAAGAATCCAAATTATAAGCCTGCTCCTGTGTTTCCTTTTGTTTGCAGTAAATCAGGAATAATTGTGATCTGTTGAAAGAGTCTGAGACAGCAAGTCTGTCTTACTACGCCAGCTCGATTTGAGGGCTGGTATGTGCAACAGCTGGGGTATCACATGGCATTTCACAGATGATATACAGTACAAGGGCGGTTACAGCACTGCCTTCTCCATGAAAGGGGTTAAATATCTTTGAACTATATAGTGGATATAATATCGACTGTGGAGATGCTTGTAATAAATCAGAAAGGTCACAAAATACTACTTTTATCTTCACCTTGGTGAAGCAAGGGTTAACCTATTTCCAAATACATTTTTTCGTGGGAAAATACCATTGCCGGTCACATCTAATCATGTGATAAATGCAGCCATCAAAGTGGGTTTAGAAGAATACAATTTCCTTCCTTTCAATAATCCATCTCCACAGGGGGGGGTTAAATGTATTAAATAACACTGCATTCACTTTGGAGCAAGGTGACACATTCAGTAAGGTTTCACATTTGTTTCTCCAGTTACTGCGTGATCTCTGCCAGGGCAAAAGCCAACGTGCACTCTTGCGATGCGACTTCTGCAAGGTGGGGTTGAGGGAGGGGAGGTGGGTGAGGTGCTACGAGCATCCCCATCACACCAGCAGAAACCACTTCCACTTGCAGTGGGCAAAACTACCCACTTATATCATGAAGCTCCTGCACAGGGTTAAAAAAACCCGAATGTATAGAGGAGAAAAGCCACTGATGTAAAGTGAACAAAATTCAAGCTTGCAGACCGATGCAGAGGTTCATTTTTTATAATTATAATACTGCCATTGTGGCCACACACGTTCTACAGACCCAGCCTACGTTTCATCAGCTCTGGGATTCTTAGCCTGTATTTGCTTTCCTCTTACACTGCTGTCAGCACAGATCTGACAGTGCTGCCAAAGGCCACCCTCACTGCCCAGAAAAGCTGTACGCAAGGACAAAGCTCTCTGACCGAGGTGAGTATCCATCCAACCGGCCACATCTGTCACTATATTTATTTATATTAATATTTATATTAAAATTTATATCAATATTAATATCTCTAGAAAGAACTACATTTATATTCAAATCCATATTTACACTTACATTTATATTTATCTTTACGTAGAGGTAGATGTAGGTATGCATATCTACATCTATATCTACAGATATACACAGCCGTGCCAGCGGTGTCGACCGGGCCCATGCAGCAAAGCACTGCCCACACTCGCTGTGCAAAAATCAGTACTCATGAGAAAACAGGAGCCAGCATTCGTTGAGACCACGGCCAGATCTGACGCAACAGGTGAGAAAGGCTTTTACCATCTTTACGGGCGCAGAGATCCCTTTCTGAACGACCCTGATTTGGCATGAAGACAGAGATAATTGCAATATCCTTTAAATCTAACAGCTGGGAGGAGAAAGGAGCACGGCAACTACGCAGGCAGCTACTACAAGCAATAGGGAAAAATATTTGCAGAGCTGTCAGCTGGCTATGGAAGAATAATAATGTGGGTACCCGTTGAGTTATGTTATCTATCCGAGCCTCTGGGCACAATATAGATTTGCTCTCCGCGAAAGCGCTCTCTCTTATTAACAAGGCACATTCACGCCAGCGTTTCATCCCGCGACCTCAAACACCTCCGTGCAACCCCGGGGTCGCCGTTTCCCGCACGCAGCGCCTCCCGGGACGTTCTCTACAGTGTGGGGTGAGGGAAAGCGGTCCTAGGATTTGAGAACATAGAAGTAAGTGCTTGCAGAGCTGGGCGGTGAGGCTGGCTCCTTCCAGACAAAACAGCCCTTCAGTTTGCAAGGCAGCTCCGGCAGTGACTCAGAGCTGAGGCAGAGGAGAGCGGCATCAGCACGGCGTGTGAAGCCAGCGAGCTGCTGTGGAGGAGGCTTCATACAAAAGAAACCCTTCCCCTGCCTTCATCCTCTGCCCACATAAAAACCTCTGTCCTTTCTCACTCGGAAGAAAAAATAAAAATAAAAAGAAAAACCCACAAAGAAAGAAACAAACAAAAAACCGCCAACCAACCAGAATACCTAGCCTAATGAATACAAAATCCTTTGCTTGGGTGCTGATACAGGCAGCTGCAGTTTCAGGCTACATCAGCAGACACGGTCAAGCAAAGCGGGCTTATCCTATGACAGGCGCTTGATACGGGATTGCCAAGGAAAACCCACACTGTTCAAGTTGTTTGGGCAATTTAGGAAACTGCAAGTTCCCCCCCGCCCAAACCTCGTTATACAGACTTGGTCTTTATATAGATTCGATCTTTTCTTATTTTTCTCCTTTTGTAATATAAGGGGCTATGTGTTATCAGAAGATCACATCTCTATCCTCTGCAAATGACGTCCTTTACAGACACCGGACTGAAGGGTTCTCTTACACGTTTTTACATGCAACACTGAAGTCCTGGGCGCTACTATCGCCCCGCAAAACCTGCCTGCAGCCACAGGCGGCTCAAGGAATACGGGCATTTTCCCGAGAGGTGGATGGAGGATTCTTCATTTGCACTCTTACAGTTGTAAAGTGCTGCGCCCCTGACACATCAGAAAGGGAGTTTATCGGTTAGGTGGTGACGTGCCGTGTCTACAAAGCCCACTGGCGTTTTTTTGCAAGATCAAGGGTATGTTGAGCAGAAAAGACCTTCCCCTCTCAGACCCACTGGAAGCACTGTAAGGACAGGACTTTGGGCCATTCAGAGCAAATTCTACCTCCCTTGGGAATAGAGGGAGCAAATAAAGAAAATCAAGTACGAATCTACTTCTACCCACTTCTTAAATCCTTGTATCAGAATCTGTTTCTCTACCCCCAAAAAGGCAGGGGAAAAAATTGTCTTAGGAAAATTGCTTTAATGATCTTCTTTAAAAAAACCCAAACTATAAAACAAACAAAAGCCCACACTTAAGTAAAGTCAAGAAAAAAATAGCCATGTGATTTAAATGTTCCATATTGACAGCCCTAGGAACAGAAGAGTGGGTTGATTAGAATATGGTTTTTAATGGATCACAGTCATTTAAAATAAAGTTGACATTATTGAAATAACTCTTTTTACAGAAGTAGCTTCATACCAAGCTTCATACGCAGTTCAAGAGAGACAGGGAACTACTGGAGAGAGTCCAGCGGAGGGCAACAAAGATGATGAAGGGAGTGGAGCATCTCTCGTATGAGGAAAAGCTGAGAGCCCTGGCTCTGTTCAGCCTGGAGAAGAGAAGGCTGAGAGGAGATCTGATCAATGCTGATCAATATCTAAA
>VZSC01004627.1:34840-59352 GCA_013398225.1 Steatornis caripensis
AGTTCCACCTGAACATGAGGAAGAACTTCTTTACTGTGAGGGTGCCAGAGCCCTGGCACAGACTGCCCAGGGAGGTTGTGGAGTCTCCTTCTCTGGAGAGATTCAACCCAGCCTGGATGCGTTCCTGTGCCCCCTGCTCTGGGGGCACCTGCTTCAGCGGGGGGTGGGCTGGGGGATCTCCAGAGGGTCCTTCCAACCCCTACCATCCTGTGATTCTGTGATTCTGTGAAATGACCTTGAGAAGATAAAGCAATTACAACCACACGTGCAAGATATATTATCACCAAAGCTAAGGCTTGATTTCCTAAGATATACCAGGCAGATTGGAACATTTGGAACTGGGATGAGTTCTAAGACAAGTTGTTAGAGACAATAAGATAAATGCATAAATAAAAAACTACACTTGGTGGGGCAAAAGCTGTATTTTGATTGTAAGAAATCAAATTTTGCATTTTAGAAAAATACACACCACAACCTGTCCCAAATGTTGAAGCCAGTTTCAAAGTGAGCTTTGGACTTCCAGCATGAAGAGCACCTACTTCATTAAAAGCTCATCATTAATTATTGTTCAAAGCAGCCTGTGGCATTTGCTGAGCCTTTGAGATCCTCAGGGTGGCACAATCTAATAGCTGTGCTTATACAGCATCTACCACGATAAGGCTCCTGTAAAAATAGAAGCCCAAGTAGCTGGAGCCACTACACACACACATACATCGACGTGGCTTACGCAGATATTATTATAAAAAAAAATATTCTCCCACAAAGACGAGGATTGGATCTTGCTACCCCAAAATGAGAATTTTACTCTAATCACATAGAAGGAACAACTCCATAAACACAGGAAGAAAGAGAGAAATGATGCTTCCTGTGAGAAGGAAGTCCATTTAAAGCACAAACAAATTGATGCAGTCAGGAGAAAGAAGCTTATATATGCAAACAGATGTTTATTACCCATTTTTGTGCTCCGGAGAAACTCAATTTACTGACCTTTAAGAGAAGGGTCCGGTAGGCTTACGGAATAAAAACCAAAGGCATCTCTTTTGGCAAGTGCCATGTTCCAGAGCAGTAATTATCCTTCCCTCTCCCCGTGAGCAGCAGGAAATGAAGACGGGTGTCATTACACCATGACAATTACTGTAATTTTAATTTCTAAAAATTTCCAGGAAAGTTTCCTCTTATATAAAAAAAAAAAAAAAAAACAAACCAACCCAGCCACAGTTTGTTCAGATTTTTGGTGCAATTTTAGTGTAAAACTCATTCCTCAGCTAAAAGAGAGCTGTGCTTCCCGCCACCCCCCTCCTTTTGTGAAACCGCATACAAAGCTGACACGGTGAGGAAGGCCGCTTTCCTCCTCACGGCTTGAGAAGACAGATGGCTAAGCGCGGTCACTGAGGATCCAGGAAAGATGGAGGTGGCCTGAAGACATGTCGCAGATGCCATAAGGATGCACAAACCAGGCTGTCCCTGCTAGGCACTGCCAGAGCCAGATTCTTAGGAGCCCTCAGCTTTTCAGTGTAGACTGCTGTTGGGTTTAATACCACTCGAACTTAATCACGGGCACAATAAAATATTCTTCTTCCTATGGGAAAAGATGATGTTAGCTGCACAATAATTAAAAAGAATTAAAAAGACGGATTCTTCTCATCTCCTATGCTCAGAGGGATTATTGGCTATTTTGTGGATTTTCTGCTGGCTATCAGTTATTATTTTAATATTACAGATAATCTATTCTGTGTTATTAGAATATTACCATATTTTATTATACCAAATTGTTGCACTGTGGGATGGACTCAGTCCAAGAGAACAGATCTACCCAGCTGTCCAACCTCCCCTGCCACTGGCCACGCAGTCCCAGGCTCTGCATCACTGTTATGGAGGATGCCCGAAACACTCCCTCTCCTACGGTGGACTCTCTGCCTGGAAAGAGGAACAGCTGCTTTGCACCAAGGTGTCTCTGCGCAGGGGGAGAAGGTGGTAGGGTTTGAGGCACGTCTGCCCCACACGTAAGCGGGACCCAGAGGCGACCACATCACCAAATGCGTCACCTTCTCTGCTGTATGCTGCAAGAGCATTTCTCGTAAGTGGAAAGCTGCTTTCCAGGATTCCCCTTTGCGCTCCTTTAACGAGACTTCTGAGATCTCATTTTGGCCACTGGGTGAATACTTAAAATTGCTTTCACAGATCCAAGAGAAAGGGCTTTTGTCAAACAGTTGCCACAATTCACGTTCAATGATCATTTAGCGTAGTAAAAATACGTGTCCTTCAATATCTGCAGTAACACACCTATAGAACTACATCGATTTGTGTAAGCCAATTAAGAATTTATATAACTTCAGGCTTCAAGAAACTTTGGATCAATGCCTTTATTTTGCTTTTATAAATAAATAAACTCAATTAAACAGTACTTACAGCAAACCACGATGGGCAGGAGAATAATTTTCCTGAAGCTTCACTTTCCAATTTTTACCTGTTATATGGGTCTAGGGAATCAATTACTCCCTACAGGGAACTTATTAGAGTTTGTGTTACCAAACATCTTACCTTTCCCACCCAGCAATGGAAGAGAAGAACTATAGCGACACGTATCTAGAAAAGCTAGCATTCTTCAAATCTCTTACAATTTACTGTAATAAATTAAAGCATAAATAAAATAAAACAAAGCCCTGCAGGCAAGCAACATCTGAATCAAGACTGGAGCTGCACCAAGTCAAGAAGTTCACCATACAGTCTCATAAGAGCCATAAATCAGGTTCCCTGAACATATGTAGCATTTTGCATTACTGTATAGGGTGTTAACTTTAATGCCTTAATATATGCACATAGTGGTCGGGTTACAGTTGTTGTGGGAACTATAATTTTGTATGTCCTGACCAATCTGCAGCTGGAAAAATAATAATAAGGAAAAAAGAATCACATCACTGCATTCCCTTCAGCAGGTTTTATGCATTTAATTTCTTTCCTTTTATATTTGAATGAGGAAGAAAAGCAGACGTGTGAACCTGCAAACGCACAGGAAAGCTGAAATGGATTTGAACTAATGTTCTTCCTTTTCCAGTAGTTTGCATGAAACCCCATGTGTCCCCAGCCTAAGGAGGTGTCACTGCATGAAAAGTATGTGCTCTTGGGTGTGATCGAGCCTATTTCTGAGTCAGAAGCATCTCACCAAGGACGTCCTACAACCCCCTTCTTTTTCATAAGGCACCAAAGCCATCCACCGGCATTTACTTGCAAGTGACAGCTATGAGGAGAAACAATCTGCAGCTGATCCAGTTTAACACAATTTCTGTTCATGCTGCCTGATCCAAACCAAGTTGTTACTTCTATAGTCTCTTAACAGGTAGGATTCTGAACTGTTTTAAGGCAAAGGGATTTGTCTCTGTCCTGTTCTTTCTCTAGCCTCCCTTTACCTCCAACCCCACCATCACTTGCCTCCAAGATTTGAGTACTTTCATCTGACATCTTGGTTTTCTGCCCCTATTAAAACCTCTGCTCCCTTCCAGAGAAGGTTGTTTTTGGAGTCATTGATCATTTTCAATATGCCAAAAATACTGATTGCATCCAGGCTTACTCCAGGTGCAGTAATGCAAAACAGCTATGCAATAATTAGCCTTCTTTGTCCTCTTAGCATTGGTTAATGGCCAGCTGTGTCCCACATCATATGGAACAGCCGTGGCCATGCAACCATGCGGCAGTCCAGGCAAGACTAGAGCTGTTCCCATCTCTGCAATCAACTCCACTGACAGTAGTCTAACAAAGTTAGTTAAAAGCACAAGAAGTGATGTAATATAGATGACATGAAAACAAATAAGGAAAAAAAAAAACCCCAACCAAAACCCAAAATAAAACGCCTTATGTCTGAGTTCAATCATCAAAACCAATAAATGTTTGGCATCTGTTGTATTTGAACACCGCTCAAGAATATGCCATTTACGACCATGTACAATACCCATGTCCAGTAGAGACCACCAGTTGGTGGACAAAAATAAGCTATAATATTTCTATAACCACATAGATGAAAAGCAACATCTGTAGACAATCACTCCAAAGATGGTGGTGGGAACTCTCAGTAAGGGTAAAGGAATACAGTAGCCCTTTGGCACACAAAGACCTTAATTTCATTGGCACCACCATCTACAACCGACTATGGGACAAGAAGGTCTGATGCAGAATGTACCTGCTTGAAACCTGTCTAATATTAAAGCTCTGGTCCACTGACTCGCCCTAATGTTAGGGTCTATGGTGGCATCATTCCACCCTTCTTTCCCAAGGAGCATTAATGTTACAAAGAACAACTATTTCTTATACATGCATTAAGGAGGATCTAGAAAACCTGGTGGTACAAGGTAGAGAGTGAAGATTCATTAGGAAAGTAGAAAATCTGCTAATTTCCCCTTAAAAGAAAAGACAAGATTATCAAGAATATCAGAAACAATCACTGGAAATAGGCATAGAGTTCTGCTTTTTGGTGGCATGATATCAGTTGCAAATACCTAAAAGCTTTTTAGTGTGTAGGACTTGAAAGGCCAGCCTGATTTCTGCTGGTCTTGTCCTGCAGCTAACTGATCATCAAACGTCTCATTGAAATCTGTGGAGATTTCTTATATGCACACACGTCACATATATAGTATTTCGCTTTACCGTTTGTGAAAGACTACACACGTATGCATATATATATACACACACATATATATCTTTACACTCTTTCTCATGTTACGTATGTGCACAGGCACAAACACAATTTATTATATTTTATATACAGAGACATGCACATACATATTAAACTAAATATATGCTCAAAACTATAATGTATATATTCTGATTACACATAATATTTACTAATTGACAGAGTTCCCAATGATGGTAAAAAGAGGAAAAAAAAGGCTGTATTTGCTTATGTGTGTAATAGTTAACGACAACGTAATGTAGCGAAAGAACGCAGAACACATCATCCCTGTTAAAACTGAGTTCAGAGATTTGATAAAAAACTCTCACTTCTTTCTACGAAATCACACTCGGAGTGTGATTTCTCTTAGCCTATGAGCCCAGCTCCCAGGAAACGGGGTACAGGACTACTCCTTGATATATTTCAGAGTAGAAAAAGCTCCCACCAAGAATGGAAAAACAGCCCCATGAGAACAGAAAAGCAGAGAATTATTAAACAGCTCTTACGTATGTCTTTGTCCCTGGGTCTTGTATCTTCCGCCTCCAAAGATGTCACACATTTCTGTTTGAAAACCACTCCACTGGCTTCAGTGTAGATAGTAGGGGAGCACCCTGCTCTTCAGCATCATTAGTGGAGTTAGAAAGCAGCCCTTTTTCAGCAATGTTCTTACCATTAACATAGAGACACACGAACTTACCCGTTTGGTACTTCTCTGCCCAGTAGGAAGCAAAGTTTTGGATTTCTCTGCTATTTTCTGTAAAAAACGGGAAAACAAAAAACAACAACAACAAAAGAAAAATGGCTGAGAAAAAAGTCCAACTATTCAGGGAAGGAACCATATCTATTTCTTCTGCTTTTTAAAGAAAAGGACTTAGAAAAAAACTCCTATTATTTGGAAAATGAAAGGGAGCATAATCACATTGAAAAGTTTGGTCTTGTAGGAATTAAAAGTCTTCAAAGCTTCCAGAATGACAAGGTTATCAAAACTGAAACACACATTTAAGAAGTGACAGCTAGGACGTGGATAAGTAGCAATTTACCACTCAGATTGGTTTCCTGACGCAACCGGGCATTCACAACTGCAGTGGCTAATTTTGGCACTTCTGAATTGATGACAGGTTTTTAAAAAAATCCCCACAAACCTTCGTGTACAGTTCAGATGGATTGCGCTCACGAACATCAAAAAAAAAAAAAAGGCACGAAGAAAAAAGGTGTGTGTATATGGAGGTGGGGACCTTTACCTAAATCCTTCCAACTTCTTATCTAAGGGATAAAGTAATTCCATCTAAAGACCCCACACTGAGCTTTTGGAATAGCACAGAGAAATAATTAAAAATATGAGATAGCGCTAGAGATAATGCAATGCTATTACATGCTGTCGAAGTGCAATTTTATGTGGTTTAATTTATTTTCTTTAAAGTCTTGCAAAATCAATCAGTACAGAGTGTTTCTAATCAAGATACATTATTAAGTGCATGTTGCCAGCCAAATGTCATTACCCCTGTTTAGGTACAATATATTCTTCCCATGTGTTGCAGACATGGGTTAAACTCACTATAGCAGTATAAGAAAGCAACCAGGTTGTATTTGCATAAAATTCAATTAATCCAGATACACATTCAAACTTGTTACTGCAGAGGAGAGAAGCAATTTCAGGATGGTAAATTTAAATCATTACTATAGTCTCTAAAAGCAAAGCAAATTTGCCTATCAGTAGAGCCTCCCCAGGGTAAAGCAGGAGAGCAAGAAGCAAATGAAAGAGCTGGAGTTCAGATTTTGTTTGTTTTATTAAACAGTTCGATCTTGATGACAGCTCCAAACCACAAGATGGGTTCGGAGTTCTTCTACCAAAGCCATATAACACAGCAGAGCCATAAGGTGGGTAAACATTCAAATTAGCAGTGTTGCCCGCACATTTCCTGCAAGTAGAAAAGGTGAAAGAAGCACTGTGCAATCACTTCTCCTTCCACCCTGGAAGTGGAGACACCTTGAAATAACGTAACGGCTAATCCAGTGGTACTGCTGAAGGTCCACCAGACACACTGCTGGCATTTTTCTTTCTTTTCCATTGCTGCTGAATTGTTCTGCAGCGGCATGCACGTGCATATTCAAATGTAAAGATACACTGCTTGACTGACATAGTAAGAAAAAAGGGAGGCAACTACACATGAGCAGCTCTATGGAGATGCTCCACGCTCCTGGGAGCCGCACGCACTCCCACGTAACATGTTCCCAAACTCGCATATGAAAGAGCGGCGTAAGTGAGACTCTCACCTTCTGCACAGCTCCGTATCTCTGGATGGCATCTGACAGCTGGTTCTTCAGCCTGTCCAGCTGAAGTTGCTCTTGCTGTTTTGGAAGAACAGAAGCCTGGTTAGCAGGTCTGCAGAGATAAATCAAGTACTAGGCTATGTGACCATGAGAAATATTCCTGGTGGAAAACTTCAAATAAACAAGGTGGGTACAAATAGTAGTCTAAAAAATTCAATTTCACTGGGGTTACCAGGATGCTACAAGGTTTTATTTTAGGAAGGGAGCACAAGATGATTTGCTCTTTCAGGCCAAAGCAATTCCAAAAATGCCACCTTGGATATTCAACATAGCACTCAAGTCATGACTACTGTGTGGTCTGCAATCTGAGCAGACACCTTCTGTTGCAGGGATATATAGTGGGACATTTTGCTGTCGTGATTACTCCACAAAGGGGGTCTCACTCCAACACCAGTTCTTAAAGATTGTGAAATGCAAGCAAATAAATACCTTATCGCCATAAAAAAAAAACAAACCAAAACAAACCCAGAATGGTTGTAGCATGATATGCTGCTTCTACTTACTGAAGTCCAGCCTCAGATTATCTGCTGGAGATTACAACCCAAATAATCATCCTATAAAAAGTCCTTTATCTGGATGACACTCCATGACAGAGCTCAGTACCTCACTTGATGGCAATGGGCGATCTACTGAAATTGAGAGGTCCATCAGCCGTGATAACATTCCTTTTTCCTGGCGCAGGACCTGATTGTCAGAAACCAATTTATCTCTGTATTTTCCAAAACATGTACCCAAATATCACTGCCTTTCTGCCTGGAGCTTGCCCCAGCAAGGTACTGATCTATGTTTTAAACAAAAGTGTTCTCAGAAGGAAGATTCCGGCCTACACTAACGTAATTCTGTATAAATTAATTCTAATGTAAATCTGTGATTCTGTGATTCTGTAACGATCCAACATGGTGCAAAATGGCTGCTCTCAGATGGAGAGCTCAAGCAGCGAAGTGTGTCAGGCTAATCCCTAGGCAATGGAAATTCTCCTGGAACTATTCTGCACCTTGGATCTAAGACTTTAGGTGTGCAGGAGCTCAGCTGTGAGGAAGTGGGGCATCACCTTAAAAACCAGGCAGCAAACAAAATCCAATCTACACTAAAGCTACTAAGCAGAAATGCTCACTTTACAGCAATTTCAGCTGTTTCAGACAACTGCTTGAGAATACGAAAGTGACTTTTATAAAGCATAGGATAAATATCTTTAACTTTTAATGGCACTATTTTCATACACAGAAGAATATCCCAGACTTACAGCTCTTCATTCAAAGATTTAAAACCATTTTTAGAACAGGGCAAATATCATTATTCCCATTCTACAGATAAAGGTCTATAAACACTATGTTTCTTATACATGCAAAAAATAAGGTAAGATTACCACCCTGGAGAGCTGACCTAACGGTCCAGCGCTCATCCTACAAAAGCCTGGTACTCCAGATGACAGGCCTGTCTATTTAAGTTCTTTGAGGTTAATTTGAAAGAAAGCCCTAAAATAGCCATGTGCTATTTTACATGTCTCCTGCCTTGTATCACACTAATCCACTTGCATCAGTATCTTTGTTCCTGAAATAGTACCAATTTGCTCCGTTGGGCATTCTGACTCCAATAGCTCCAGCAGCACCTGGAGATTCAAGGGAAGTCAGAGAAAATCCCACAGTGCACCTTGCTGGCGGTGCACTACTGCTGGAAAAAATAAGATGAAAGAAAAAAGAAACATTTTTGTTCGTGTGTGCATGCAAAGCAATACACAGAATAATGGATTAGAAAGGACTGACTATAAAGCTCTAAATTAATGGAAGGCTTTTCACGCTGTGAGAAATTTTACGGGAAGAAAGTTTGCAAGTGCTACCCAGATCCCCAAGAGGGACTTAGCGACCAGCAGCCAATACCCACCAGAACTATTTATTCGATATAAGGGAGAAGGGCTACAGGCTTTATATCAAAATTTGTAGGTTTAATTACTTAAACTGCACACTGTTAGAAAAGAAGAATTAACAAAATAAAAACTGTTAAATTAATTGACCAGGGAGCAGAAAAAGTTATTATGTGATGCCAATAGAGAGTGTCAAGTTTATTCCTCATATTACCATAATTGTTTGTGTGTCTATTTCCTTCAGTGCTTAAATATTCTCCCTTTAACTCAGCGACTTTTCTCCCCATGACAGTAAAAGCTGTTCTGCTGAGAGACCCCAGTGGACACTCCATGGGCTTCAAGGGCAAATAATGACATTCTTGTGTGCCACTATAAACGGGTTTAATGTGACCTTTCCTGATTCCCCTTTGGATCCAATTTATGTCATAAAATGGAGCCAGGGGATGAGCACAAAACAGTCCAGATGCCCGTATCTCCAAGAAAGTAACTTCTGTTTCATCAAGCTTTGATGTAATTATTCTGAGAATGGAAAAAAAGGGAAATAAACTAGTCCTTGTAGTCCATCTCTGATCAAAGCAACATGCTAACAAAGATCAAAGTATTAAGGTTGATGCCTGCAATAAGGTCAACGTCTGTGTATGGAGAACAGCCATTCTAGGCTTCCCTCCCCATCCTCTGGAGTAGACCATCACCCATTCTTTTTTTTTCAGGTGTGTTGAATTGCACATGGTCCTCCACTGATTACAAAGGTAGCCCGAGGTGATTCAGCTCTTAAATCCTTATCTCATAGAATCATAGAATTATAGAATGGTTTGGGTTGGGAAGGACCTGAAAGATCATCCAGTCCCAACCTCACTGCCATGGGCAGGGACACCTTCCGCTAGACCAGGTTGCTCAAAGCCCCATCCAACCTGGCCTTGAACGCTTCCAGGGAGGGGGCATTCACAACTTCTCAGATGCCTGTGTAGCAAGTGACATAAATCCAGGCTGTAAAAACCACTTGGACAGAGCTGAACTTTGTGTTTAGAGCAGTGTTTTTCTAGGCGGGAGGACAGTGAGAACAGAGTTGAAATAATACACGACTTTGGAAAATGGCAGGCAGGGAGCGAGGGTAAAACACCAGTTCAGGTAAGTTCCTGACCCAGCAACTATATTCATGCTGGCAGCAGGAACGTGACGGAAAACTGCTAGGTGGAATCAAGTAGAAAAGAATTGTCCTTATTCTCATTTCAGTTGCTGAATCACCCACTAAGCGGGTGAAACTTCTCAACTCTCACAGCAGCTGGAGTTTGCCCCACACAGTATGCTTCTGTTCTTCCCCACAATGCACACCACAGGCCAGAGTCAGCAGGAACATATCAGGTATAAAGGTCTCTGTGGAAAGCTCAGAAATCTTTTGTTTGTCCAGTCTTTCCATTGGGGACCAAGGGATGAGGACCACTTACAGTCTTGTGACACTTATGTTCATATGAGTTGAACCTACTGATGACAGAAGACCAGTCTGTCCATACAACAGATGAAGTTGTCGTGGGGTAAATTGTAATTCAAGGTCCTGCTCTGACCTGATCGCAGACTGCAATTATCTATCCCCAATGGTGCCTTCACACTAGCATACAGCACTGAATGAATGTCATATCCAGACATATTCCACTGCTTTGCCCTTCCCAGACAATTCAACACACTTCCAAACTCATCTGCCCCCAGTACACCCACTGCACAACTGAGGCTTTAACCAATGCCAAACTCTCATGGAGCCAGGCGATTCTTGCAGTACTTTCACCCAAACTGAGGGAAACTCTGGGACAGGTGTGAGCTAGTCAAGGCTTTGTTGCTGAGTTCTTGATGTACAGTTCCCTATGATTCAGTTTTGGGAGAAGAATTGGTTTCCGCAACTGTTTTTCCATTGCTCGTTTATAAATGCAAGTAACAGGAAAAAATGTTATAACAAGACATGGAGCTCAACAGCTTTAAAGCATCAGATACCACTTCTTTTTTTCATTATTCTTCCCTCTATAAGACCCAGCACCCTCCCGCAACAGCATCTTGAATGACACATACCCTGGATGAGCCTCTGACAACCTCAGATAGTTGCTTAATGGCTTTGGTGCTAGTTGTGATGGTTTTATTAGTCTCCTGCTGGGTTGCATGCCTGTGAAAGAGGAGACACGATAGGAATCGTAATTGAAATTAATTGCATAATGAGACAGTTACAGAAATTTATCAATTTGCAGAGCAATCGACACAACAAACACACAGCACATGGAGACATGGTAGGACTACACAAGGCCAGGGCTTTGACCAGCAATGGCAGCCAGAAGGCTGTAGGAAATACTAGCAAGAAGCTGCCCAAAATGTTCCTCCTGTTCATCAGCACAAAGACAATGGCTGTGGACCTGTAAAGTCAATGGGGAAAGATAAGGTGAAAATAGGGGACGGACAGGTAACGAGGCCATCACAGACAATTGGTATTACAACTAAAATTGTTGAAAGAAGGGTTGTACAGCAAAAAGAGATGGGACTGGGGAGTTACCTGATGGCTTGCCCAGGAAAATTTTGTACTCAGAGGGGAAATTTGAAGAGACAGAGATTGAGCAGGACAAATTTACTTACCGTGATCATCTACCTGCTAGTGACACAGTATCTCCAGGAAAGCAGCATGAATGCAAAGGTGCAGTGCTGCTTTTTGACCACTGAAACAGGCAGGGAAGGAGCCAAACCAAACCAAGTCTCCTCTCCAGTCATGGTTGTTCCTCTGCTTTACAGCCCTAGTTCCAGTACCACTACTTGTAAGTACTGTTTGCTGGCTTCCCTGTTTGGGACCGCACCAAGTAGGTGAAAGAGGCATAAATGCTGCCCAACGATTATTATTTAACCCAGTAGTTCCCAAGCTTTATAAGGTCAACAGGGCATTTTCAGCCTCTAAGCTTCCCCATTTCACATCTTTTTTATTCAGAAGGGGATGGTTTTCCATAATGCTTCAGTCAAAGTCTAGGAAGGCTCAAGAAACCCCCAGAGGAAATGATCATTTTTCCTCCCTTACAGTACAGATTTCAGCGATGGTTGTATTGAAAAGATGCATTTGTCAGTGCTTTTTTTCCAGGGTGGGAGGGGTGTAGAGAGAATGAAAGTTATTTGATCAAAAAATGTTAAGATGACTATTGATGGCCCCTCTGTCCTGAAGACCAATGGCCCATCCTGGCTCTTTCAACTCCTTCCTTCTTCTCTGTCAGCACTGATGGACACCGTTTCAAGACTTACGTCAGCTCTTTCAGCATCTCCTTTGAGGAATGAGGCCAGTCTCCAAACACAGTCTTTACCAAATGCAAATAACTTTACAAATAGAGATGAGACCTCTCACCAAGCACTCCACTGACTGTCATTTCCATGAGGTCAGGGAAGATGAACATAGGCACCGCAAACTGCAATATTTACCTCCATAGCAAAGTTCTGCAGGTTTTATGCACTTAAGCAAGATGTATGTGTGGATAGCTCAGGTGGAAAAGCTGTCTAGGATAAAAGTACTCTTAATTTTATGCATTGTACCTACCAGGTATACAAGTGAAAGCTTAGCGTACCATGAAGGTAACACGTCTTAGCTGCAGAACAGTAATCCAGATATATGTTAAGGGTTGAACAAGCACACAGAAGGCATGGACCACACAGGAAAGAAAATAATCCCATATGAAGACAAGACCGGATCCACTAACTAGTTATTCTCAGCTCTTCTTAGTTAAATTAAGATACTCGTTCCATATTCATTCATCAAAATGCATTTCATTTATTTATGATCCCAGGACCCACTGCACCAGCTGACTAATTACATCAATTTTAATCTGAGATGGAAAAGGTTATATCTATCGGAGACAGGGATTCTACACTGTCGTCACAAGAGAGGGAGCTGGGAATTGAATCCTGTGACATCACTTAACTTGAGGAGTACATGGTTAGCCTGATCCCCAATGTTTTAATCAAGTAAATCTTACCACCAAGTGCATGAATTTCATAAGTAGCAGTTTCAAGATTGAGACTTCCACAACTAATTCCTCTTGATGTAACGCAAGATGCTGGAGTTGACGTCCAGTCATTTTGTAGACCTCATTAAATTATCTACCCACAGAATGCGTCAGGAATTTACATACCAGCAATTCCCTATCCCAAAAGTAAAATGGCTTGTTAGGCTCATGCATCTGATCCTGCCCAATCTCTAAAGTTAAATAAAGTCTCCTTCATTTGCATTCTAATGTAAATTTTATGTTAGATGTCTTATGTAATAAATTCATGCTATGCACAAACTTTGCGCTGAACTGCTGCAAAATAACTGGGAGCGGGAGTACAAAAAAATAAAAGTTCTGCCTTCCACCTCTTAATTCAAAACGCACTTTAACCAACATGCTGGTGCTTGATTTTGGCACTTCCCACTATGTTGTCAGCACAATTAACTTTTTATTCTTTGGCCTCAGAGATATGCTCAGGAATCAGACAGTGATTATATTTAATTTACATTAAATGCTATTAAGATCTTCATTAAAAAGGAGGCCTTGAAACTCCGCTCCCCACAGCATTTTATTTTAATATGTAATGGTAACAAGATATGTCACTGTTATTATTATTATTATTATTATTAGCTTTCTTTCTATTCCTCTCCCCATGGACGTATGGAAGTTAATTAAAGGGGCGTCTCTGATGAATAAAATTTGCTTCTGAAAAAGTCCTCCACACAATAGTAAGTTAAATAGTCTGTGGAGATACTGAGTACCTAAAATATAAATGTAAAAGACTTATCTGTCTACAGCGCTACTCTGAAAACAAGCACTCTAAGAGTAAAAACAAAAAGAGCATCTCTTAGGAAGAATAACATCTCTTGCTGTGTATTTCTGTATGCACAAAGATTGCAAACATAATGCACTAAATAATACAAGTGATGCCACACTGCTTCCTAAGAGTTTTATATGGCTGCCGTTTTCTTTACCCGAGGAGTACGGTCCACCGAACCCATAATCCTTAACACGCAGCTGCTTACAGCTTGTTCTTTGAACGATCATATCTCTAATTTGTTTATCCAGTTTTAAAATGAGCACAGCAAAGATGCAGATGCGATGACGGCTGCTTCCCTTCTCCGCAGGGACAGAATGGAGGAGCTTAACTACTGTTTGTGCCATTTCTTTGAGACGCTTGGTGAATGACCAAGTCAACAAAAAGTAATCAGACCCCAAATGCAACAGCAACGGCCAACAAGAGAAAGACTTATCTCTGCCTCGCCGTGCCTGTCGCCACTTAATAATCCCAAAGAGCTTTGTTTTCTAGTTCCAGCAGGAGAAAGGCATTTCCATTTATAACACAGGATATAACTTATTTTACTTCCATCTGATCCCTAACATAAGAGCAATAATAAGTTTTTCAGGTACAGATTAAGGATATCTTTACTGTATTGCCTTAAACTTAATTAGATTTTACATCTCCTTTGGCACAGTACAACTGCAGAGCAATTGAGTAGCTTTATGCGTTTAGGAGCTAGGTGGTCAAGTAGATTGGGCTACAGTTAAGCCAGGTGGTGCAGCATAACTTAAACCACACACTTGTCTTTGCGCAGCAGCCATGATGCTTACCGCTAGCTGCTGTTTTCTCATATAAAAAAGAGGTAAAAATTACAGTACATGGAATAGAGCTGCATGATCCATGTCTTAAGCAGAAATAGGTTGAGTATTTGCATTTACATATATTCCATTGTTCTTGGAGACATAAAAACGTAAGGGTGCATCAAGCACGCACAAGGAAATTGTTCACACCACAAGATTTTAGCCAATCTCTTCCCTCCCTTAGGACTGGGTTTTGCGAAGGACAGATGTCTGTGGGAGCTGATGTTCGGCCTCAGCAAACTATAAATACGTGTATATAAAACGTTATGCATCGGCCATATGTATAAATACGTGTATATAAAACGTTATGCATCGGCCATATGCACAGCCATGGAGTAGCAAGGGGTAGTTAGCTCCTGAGACTCCTAGTCCCCTTTCTCCGCTTAACCAAGCTCCTCAGCTTTGGAGCAAAGCCAACGGAGGTCCTTCATTGCCTGTGGAGAGGGGCACCTTCAAAGGCGCTTCAGCAATAACCCACTACTTTTGAGTGTTTCCGACACAGCCTGGATGATCCTTCAGCAAGCTAAGGATATTTCTGGGAACAGATGGGCCAGGTGGATGCATTCAACAGTTGTATTAGCAAACATGCAACCTACAGGATGGAAACTTGTGCTGCATTGGACTGCTGCAACTTACTGCTCATAGACAGCCCCACGTCTTGTCCTCCATATACAGGGAGGTATGAACGCAGTGGGCATCTTTCATCTACAAGCATTTCTTGCTGATGTAAAGGAAGAAGCAAGATGAGCTAGGAAGAAAGGTAGTTCCTCCAAGCCCTAAGGTCACTTTACTGTGTCGTTACAGTCAGGAAAGGAAGAAAGGCTAAATCAATTTCTTCTGCCTCCTAACTAACACAACTCTTTTTTTGCACCTTTCTCCTTTAGGACCTGATTGTGCATGTTGAGAAATCATTTACAAGAGAGCAAAATCAAACTTATAATCCCGGTCTGTCAGCAAACCTCTTTGNTAAATCAATTTCTTCTGCCTCCAAACTAACATAACTCTTTTTTTGCACCTTTCTCCTTTAGGACCTGATTGTGCATGTTGAGAAATCATTTACAAGAGAGCAAAATCAAACTTATAATCCCGGTCTGTCAGCAAACCTCTTTGCATAGCTGTAAATCATCCAGCAGAGTAAAAGTCAGGAGAAAACCGGACTGCGCCTTTGAAGTTTCAAGCCACAAAATATTATATAATAAAAGTATCATAGATTTCCGATTTTGCTGTCACTTAAAAGTATTAGGAGATGTGGCTCTATTTTTCTTTAGGGAGCTTACGGGATGGTCTGTGGTTGTGTGGGTAGAGAAGGGGAGGTATTTCAAATTCACTTGGCACAGGTGCTGTGTCATCTCTAGAGGCGAACACGGTTATAGGCTAGTAGCTATTTTTGTTCAGTGGTTCTGGATTAAAACATATGAATTGCAGTCAGATAGAAGTCCTCATAAATTTCATCATAAAAATGCAACCAGGGCAATATACAACAAGGCAAACACCAGCGAAATTTTCCACCTTTTTTTCACATTGCTTCTTAAATAATAAAAACTGAAGAGGCGGTTATTACTAAAATAAGGAGAATATTTGCTACCGTACAGAATTTGACCAATCTTTGCAAGCAGCTAGTTACTCATTGACCTACTACCAGAAATTCAAGTTTGTGTTTTTCAACTAAATTATCTCCAGGACAGTATATAAGACCCTCTCTTAACCCTGCATCACCTACAGCTTAGTTCAGCATCGCCTCGGACTCCATCTGTCAGGTCATCACTGACAGCTCAGAGAGCACTCAAAACAGGATCCCACGGGAAGCAGCTTAACAATGTCACGGCCATTAGTCACCTCTCAAGTTATTTTTCCTTCTCCCACCCATACTGTTCCCAAGTAATTTTTTTATTTTACAAATTTCACTTTATTTCCTAATAAAAGAGCCCCTTGGATCCTTTGTAAATGCCTTGCTAGCACTGAGCTGTATTACACCTCCCTCTCTCATTATACAGTAAGCCTCTTAGCTTATCAGAGACAGAAATTAATTTAATTCACCATAATTTCATTTTGATGAATCCTGGTGCCTACTGATCACGATAGTAATTTTTTTTTTCCTCCAGGTGCTGATAAATTGCTTACTTCTTTTAACTGTTCTTGCAACTTACTTTGCACAGAAGTAGAGCATCCCCCTGCACCGCAGTTCTGCAAGAAGTAAGCAGATCCCTCCCTTTCCAGCCTGAGGACCTCAGCTGCCCTCCACGAGCTCTTAACATTCACGGTATTGCCCCAATAATCCTTTTAGTGCCCTAAGATAAATAGCATCAAACTGTGACTATTCTGATTACTTTGCCTGTGCTTTTTAATTCTGTTGTGCCTTTCGCATTTCTGCATTAGCGGGTGGACCACGGCTTAACATCTGTCACACAAAGGTCACCGGGACGTACCCCTGCAGCAATTCCCAGTGGCGCAGCCAAAAGTGCCTGTAGCAACACCGGAAAGCAACTAAGCGACATACAATGTACATGTAGTTGTTACCATGCCTTTCTTCTGGTAATTTACTGCCGCTCTTTGCTGAAGGTTGGATCAGAGCAGGTTTTTCAGATGCATTATGCCCACCTAAGGCTCCGAGTTGCTGCATTTAGGACTCTGTACCAGGAGTTAATGGAGCCAGTCAATTTGCAAGGAGAGACAGGGAGAACTGCATACTTTCCGAGTCCTGCATGTAGCCCACAAGCACAGAAAGCATTTTATATACCATACAAGAGTGTTAGAAACTGTCCCTCCTCCCTGAAATTTTCAGGCACATGAATGTTGTCTTATGTTTTTAACCTCTAGATCTTTTTGGAAACATTATGTATGTGGACTCCAATACACGCAAACTTCCTCTTATAATTTGCCTCTTACAGAACACAGACTGGACGCTACTGACATAAAACGCAATGAACAATATACTGAATCCTAAGGACTTCATGCAGATGAAAAAAGACAACTGATATATCTGGTTCAATACATTTTCTCACAATTTATACTCCCACAGAAAGTAGCTCCTGCATTTCAGAGTAGAACCAGAAACAAAAGAAGCCCCTGTCTCCCTATTTAGGAATTTCCCAGCCATAAAACCCCTGTATGGCAAGAGATTACTGAGTGCAGGGTTGAGCCAGGGACACGCGTAGACTCTGCACATCACTGCAGGAGATGGCAGTCCAAGCTATTGTATCTTAACGTTAATCCCAGTGTCTGCATCCCCGTGTCTAGCTAGCAGTCCTTTACAGTTTTAGGGTAACGGGTCATGTTAAGAGCACCACTTGACATGACGTCAGGTTTTCTGTCACTGCTGGATTTTTTTTTTTTTTAAATAATATGACATGCTGCCGTGTTATCAGCCATATCACGATACAGCCCCTTCACCGTATGCACCGATCCTAACTGATGAAGCAATTTGGATAGACTGGACGAGTGAGTGTGGGTGCATGAGTGTGCAAGACTGTGGCCTATACGCACACGTGTATATAAGAAAGACAGAGACAAATGGACAGGAAATAAATTGCACTGCAAATTAACTTAGCCTCTTATCCTTCCCACACTCGCTCTCTTGGTTTTAGCGTTTAACATAGGTTAATAACTGCTACGGCGCTGTGAAAAGAAAAGAAGGGCGCTTTAGTGATATGAATGAGTGATCGATTGCTTTAGCTCTCCTTGGGAAGCTACACTGAAACCATCATTAATAAAAGAGCCAGAACTTTGTACCTTGGAGTATGAAAAGTTTTGGTGAAGAGAAATGTCGATCTTTTGAGGCTTTATTCTGATTTTAGAATCTGCTGTTGCTGCTTCCTGTAACTCCTTGCCACCAAATTTTTCGGTGGCAAGAACAACCAGAGCAAACATACGCCAAAGGGGAATAAATCACACAAATTTCTGAGACGTAGGCATTCTCACCCCAGAAAATATGTTTCATTTAAAAAAAAAGAAAAGCCAACTTTGCTTAAACCCAGGCAATTTTAATTGAAAAATGAATCCATTTCACTCAAATGGCTGCAAGGTGTTTTGTTATTTTGTGAAGCAAGCAAGAAATCAAAGGCAAACAAAGAGGTTGAGACATCTTTCAGCTTGCTGTTATTATTTGTGTATTTCTAGTTAGGGGTATTAAAGCACAAGCGCTCCTGTGTGTATACTTAAATAAAGTGATGTGCCTAAACCCAGTTCCTCGATCAGGATTTAAGTGAGAAAGAAAAGGCATTAGCAGTGATTGCACCACCGAAATTGTCAATGTGTAGCAAACAGGCTGTCTTATAAATCTATGAAAAACGTCCATCCTTTGACTAGTAAGAAATCTAAAAAGAAATGCAATGACCAAGCAATTCCTCTGCAGTTTAAAGTGCAAAACCAGGTGTTTATCATGCCCAAGAAGCTCAGCTTTAAGAATCAACAGACAAACCTTCAGGAAGCATCGCGGCAGTGCACAAAACCTAAGGCTTCGTGTTCGACCATGGCAGGAATTAATATGGGTTTCAGAAAGAAGTAGGTTGGCAAAGGAAACGCGCCCGATGAAGTCACACTGACCCCTCCACTCCATCCCAGCTGACAAATGAAGGAAATGTAAGCATAAATGTGAGTCAGCAGTGTGCTCAGGTGGCCAAGAAGGCCAATAGCATCCTGGCTTGTATTAGAAACAGCGCGGCCAGCAGGACTAGGGAGGTTATCAGTGTAGATGTGGTACTCAAGGACATGGTACAGTGGTTAATGGTTGGAGTCGATGATCTTAAAGGTCTTTTCCAACCAAAATGATTCTGTTCTATGATTCTATGTTTCTTAAAGCTCAGACACCAGCTTGGAGGAAGGTTTGATATGCACTGATTTCCTTAACAAGTAATGTGGAGACACTATTTCAAAAGAACGGCACCAAAAGCCAGTAGGACATGTGGTTTGTTAGAAATACACCTTTTAGGCACTGAAGGAAGCCTTCATAAAGTTCATATTGAAGTCAACAAATGCTGCACTGTAAATATCAATTAGTTAAGCTACCTGGACAACACAAATGGACTGGCATGTACAACAGATGTTGAAGACGGAGGCAAAGTCCACTAATGGTGAAGTATATGTAAAGGAACCGAGCATTTAGCAAAATCCTGATCTATTTAATGTGCTTGAGCACCATCACTGGCAGACAGAGTGGCATAGCTTTTGCCTTCCAAGATGGATGTGTACGGATCCCACAAAGTGGTTTCTCTTGACATCTCTTTTCCATCTGGAAACTCCATTCAGGTGGGACATGGTGATTTTGGGTTTAGCCATCTGGGATTTAAGTACATCTTCACAGACAAGTCTACTTTAAACATGGCTGATCTGTAGAGTCCAAGTGCAGTGAGACCTTATCCTTCTAAACAGATAAGCATCTTCTGGAGCTCTCGTGTATCACACAGTACACAGACACTTCTGTCCACAAAAAGCTGTCCATGATCTTAACACGGTACTTTTATGCTCTCAAACATGCTCATGTTCCCAAATCAGAGCCTGTAACACCTGCCCCTCTGTCCCACATCTCATGTCCCTGGTCTCAACCATCACTCCTACATGTCCTACAGAGAAGGAACTAAATTTTCTGTCCCTACCATTTCCACACACCTAACAATACCTACTTCACCAAAACCAAGCACCACCCCCATGTTCTCTAATTCCTAAGACAAAAAACAACTTCACAACAACAGTTTACTACTATAATTTTACTCTATATCCATCTCCCTAAACTCCTGCATCTCATCGCAAATCCACATATTCCTAAAACATGACGCCAACCACATCCCCTGAGCTAGGACATGATATCCTGCCCCACTACATCTCCATGCACTTATAAAACATGGTCACTCACACCCTTCGCCTGCACAACTCCAGCAGCTGAGACCAAAGATATCAAGACTTCTCACTCTGGTCCACCGATTACATTTCCTCTGGTATAGGATGCCCAAACCACCTTCTCGCCTTCCTAAAATTCATCCCACGTTTAGAACCGCTCCCATGCCCTGAGCCAGAAGTGTAGTGCTCAGCCTCCCTGCTACAATGGTACTGGGAGTAGACTGGGAAGCCGCAAACTGCTGCTGCTTGAGAAAAAAAAAAAGTTACCTTCACAGCTCTTTCCAAATGTCGTCGCTTCCACTGCTGCTGAGTATGACATATGGCTGCTTCGTGTACCATGGACTGGGAACCTATGTTGTAACTAACAGCATTTCTGCTGACACCGGGTACGTTTTACCTTCGTGATCAGCTCCATTAACTCCCTGGCAAGAGCAGACACAGAGGTGTTAAGTGCTGCACAACTTGGTCTTGTTTTCTCTCTCTCCTTCTCCTCTTCCTCTCCTAAAAGGGATTTTGGAGTACAGTGGTATGCAGATAGGGAAGCCAGCTGGAGGAAAGAGCTCTTTTAAAGTACAAAGTGAAACGTGAAAGTTGAAGTCGGTAACAGTGCTGGCACTTTCTGAACACGCTCCCTTGAAGTACTTGTGCCAAGATCTATTTTTTCCGACTTTTTTGAGCAAGAGACAGGAGAAAAGAAAAAAGTGAGAAGAATATACGGCAGAAAACAGCTTTAAAATATGTTTGCTTGAGAGCAGGATATTTTGTTGTGGTTTTATTTGTTTTCATATTGCACTTCGTTCTCAAAAAGCATGGAGATGACTAAAAGGAATTGTGCTGGGAAAACAAATGGATCTCAGCAGCCTACTTACCACCTATTGCTCTATCCCATATACTTCATATGCCTCTTTAAATCTGACACCTCTGCAACTTTCTGAACATAAGGGCAAGCTGTGAAGTGCAAGGGAAATTAATATATTTATCCTGCACAGAATGTAATACACTCAAAATACAGAGTTCTTGATCTCTAAACACTCTTCTCCTGTCTCCTTCGTTGTCCTTTCCATGTTTCACTCTGCCTTGCATTGCCTTTCCAGCAACACTCTAATTTAGCAGGCAGAAAGATGTCTTTATCTCTTTTTAGGAATGATAAAGTTTCCAAAAAAAGAGACAAAATCTTAAAACAAATGTTACTGGGGAGGCTTCTCTGCTCATCAGCCCCACAGCTGATCCATTTAAAGATCCATCAGACTCTCAGGTGACAACAATGCATAATTCCCAATGTACCACAAGTCGCTCTTCCCCACCACCCTCCAGCTGACATCAGATCATAAAGCAGCATAACAGTTAGATTACAAAAACACAAGGCACTTTATTGGCCAATAAAACACCCGCAAGAGCGGCCATGTGAATGAAGACCACATTTTGTGGGGCAATAAATTTTGCACTAGCACCCAAAAGGCATTGCTATTACAGGAATTGTGCAAATCACCATCCACGGTCCATGACAAAACATCTTAGGCTGTGGCCAGAAGGATGTGAACTTGCAGAGGGAGAGCAACAATTAAAACGCACTGCCAGTGGTCCAAAAAATTAAACTTCAGAGAGATACTTCCTTAATAAGAATGGGACACAAATACATAATAGAAGGATAAACAAACAAAATAAAAGATCTGATGAGGTTAATTACAAATCAGCAGGCTCGGAGGTTTGTTTCAGGTAAGGCAAGACGATCTTTTTCTGCTGGCTGAAGGCAATGGACCAAGCGTATAATGAACTAAGATATAGCTACTCTCTGTTTACAGTGAGGGACAATGGAAGTATCTAGTTGTTCCAATCCATTCAAACATGAAAACTGCAAGTCCCGATATCAGGAACCTTTGCTGCTGATAGCAAATTTGTTCTCTAGGGGGAAAATGGATTCGGCTTAAGAACTGCTGTTAAGAGTCCAATGCAGGTACTTGAAAGAAGAAAATTACCTCATGAAAGATCAATAATATTCCTCCTCTCCCTGAATTGAGGTTACGTGCAGAATAAAATATTCCAGGGATTGATTCTCTGTAGTCTTGCTTCAACACAAGCTATTGTAAATGTAACTAAGCTAGGAAATTATATATTTATGATCACTTTGTGAAAATCGCATTGCATTTGTGCAGATAGGGACACAAAAAGAAAAGAAAACAAAGTCATACTGAGTGCACTGTAAAAGCAGACAAATCAGCCCAAATACATTTCCCTGTGGTCTTAGCGCTTAAAAACACTTTCAAACAAAACAGTAAGTAAGCTAGGTTTATGCAATAGCTGCCAAAATGTTGTGCACATGGATCCAGCTGACAAGTTACTGAAACGAATATAGCAGCAACATCCACTAAAGGTCCAATGCACACCAGGAGAGGCGCTACTAAAGCATGTGGCTGACCTTTCCTCTTAAAATAAAGGGATCTTGCATCCGAAATTAAAGAAGCTAAGGGGAGAGATCCTACGTATAATTTTTTCCCTTTCTTTCTCAATTGGACAGAAGAGTTTACTCCGCTGAAAATGGACTTCCGGAGTACAATGAAAATCTGGAGAAGTTCAGGGACGCGAGATCTTGCGTAAATGATGATGGTTTGGTTCGTAAGGAGCACTAAGAGTTTTTTCCCACCTACTAGTTTGCCATCTACCAGGTGACGTGCACTGTGATATCACCAGGAGGCACCTGCCAACTCCAAACTCCTGGATCGCTTTTGAGTGATATGAATTAATAATCCCACTGTTGTCTCAATAAAACCATTAAAATTAAAAAGTGAGGCTAATCCATTAGATTAGGAAGCAGACTTTCTCATGCTAAAAAGAAACATGTCTCCTGTCCTTGTACCTTTAATGTTGAAGTGGCTGTCAGATGGTACTGCCACATTCATTAGGTCCTTTGGCTTTTTGGGGACTGAGTACTTCTGACATGCTGGATTCAAGCTAATTTTGATGTGATTCCAAGTAAGACTCATTACCATCCAGTGCTAATTCCTTCACTGACATCAGATCAGTCAGATATCTCGAAACACTTCTTAGGACTATTTTCAGGACACTGTCCAATTGTACAACACACAAATGCCAGATGAGACCCAGATTCACAACACTAATGTATGAGACGTCCAAGCCAGCCATCTAATCATAGAATCATAGAACCACAGAATGGTTTGGGTTGGAAGGGACCTTAAAGATCATCCAGTTCCAATCCCCTGCCATTGGCAGGGACATCTTCCACTACATCAGGTTCTCAAAGTGCCATCCAACCTGGCCTTGAAAACTTCCAGGGAGGGAGCATCCACAATTTCTCTTGGCAACCTGTTCCACTATCTCACTGCCCTCATCGTGAAGAATTTCTTCCTAATAGCTAATCTACATCTACCCTCTTGCAGTTTAAAATCATTACTCCTCATCCTATCACTACATGCACTTGTAAAAATCCCTCTCCAGCTCTCTTGTAGGCCCCTTCAGGTACTGAAACGCTCCTATAAGGCCTCCGCAGAGCCTTCTCTTCTCCAGGCCGAACAACCCCAACTCTCAGCCTGTCTTCATAGGAGAGGTGCTCCAGCCCCCTGACCATCCTCATGGCCGTCCTCTGAACTTGCTCTAATAAGTCCATGACATTCTCATTTTGGGGGCCCCAGAGCTGAACGCAGTACTCCATGTGGGGTCTCATGAGAGTGGTGTAAAGGGGGAGAATCACCTCCATCAACCTGCTGATCATGCTTCTTTTGATGCAGCCCAGAATACGGTTGGCCTTCTGGGCTGCAAATGCACATTGTCAGCTCATGTTGAGGGCATCAACCAACATCCTCAGGTCCTTCTCCTCAAGGCTGCTTTCAACCCATTCTCCACCCAGCCTGTATCCGTGCTTGGGATTGCCTTGACCCATGTGCAGGACCTTGCACTTTACCTTGTTAAACTTTACATGGTTCACATGGGCTGACCTCTCAAGCCTGCCAAGGTCCCTCTGGATAGCTTCCCTTCTCTACAGTGTGTCAGCTGCACCACACAGCAAACTTGCTGACAGTGCACTCAATCCCAACAAAGATGTTAAACAATACTGGTCCCAATACTGACCCCTGAGGAATGTCACTCATCNCTCATGAGAGTGGTGTAAAGGGGGAGAATCACCTCCATCAACCTGCTGATCATGCTTCTTTTGATGCAGCCCAGAATACGGTTG
>VZSC01004628.1:0-52687 GCA_013398225.1 Steatornis caripensis
GGCAGTACGTATCCCGCTCTGCCTCTCAGCCTGCTTCTGCCAGCTCTCTCCGGGTCTCAGCAAATCCGAGCCCTCCGGTTACAAAGCTCAGGCTGTTGTAAATGTCAAGAACTTATTGCACAAGGTTGATCATCAGTATTTTCTTCCAGGGTATTAACGGAGCCCAGAGATACCCACAGAAGTGGATTACCAAAGAAAGTGGACTTGGCATGGCTTTTACTGAGTGGTAATTTAAACGACAAGTTTCCTGAGTATTTCTCCACATGCTTCTCCCCTGTTGCCGGCTCCCCTCAGGACCGCGTCTCGAGACCAAAAGCCGGCAGCCCTCCCGGTGAACGGGGAGCCAGCGGTGACCCTCCCGGGCTGCTCTGGGCAGGAACGGTGGAGGAGGGGAACGGATATGAAAATGGATTTTCCTTCGACACGCACCGGCTGCAAACTAAGGTCCCAGTCCGGCCCGGCACTGCCGGGGCAGGGCTGAGCAGACGCCAGGACCTATTTTGCTGCCACTGCCAAGCTCATGCAGTCAATACTTGCATTTCCATTAGACCTAACCACCCTGTCCTCCCCGCTGCAGCCTGCACAAATATCAGTGTTTATTACAGAGAGAAATATTTACAGCGTTCCTTCCCCTCCTGGCACTCTACAAAGGGACACACATAAGCTTTGGTGTCTTTGAAAGAAATAACACTCACAAACATTTGCCTGTCACTGGCCACAAGAACACGTGCCGGCAGGGCCAGCGAGGAACTGAATAGCACAACGAGACGCCGAGACGGAGACAAGACAGCAGCACTAGCCGGCCCGTGGAGTGCTGGTTAAGGTTTCCCCTTGCCTAGAGCAAAGATTTCTTTCCCCTCCCCAGTGGAAACACAAGTCCTGACCCCGGGCGGTACGCGAATGCTGGCAGAGAAACTCAAAGGGAGCCTGCGCTGATCAGCTCTGCAAGTCAAACGGAAAAGCAATAAATATCTCATCTCGCTACGTTGAGTCGTTTCAAGTATCGCTCACTGTAAACGTCCGGGGTTCGTTGGTTTCTACCGCAAGAAACCAGAGGTGGCTGCCAGAAACCACCGCCAAAACCCAACCAAGGAGGCTTCATCCCAGCTCTGCCCGACGGCGAGAGGGCAGCCGGCCGCTTCGGCTCAACTTGTACCTGTGGAGACCAGCGATGCGCCGACCGCGGCTGGGCGCGACCGCGGCCCCTCCACCGCTCCGGGTGCTGCCGCGTCACCGCAGCGGCGCTGGCGCCCAGCGAGGCGAATAGGGGTGGAAAGGGGGAAAGCGTTTAAAATCAGATCTTTCCTCGTTCAACAGTAAATGGGATTTAAAAAATATATATATATATGACACTATATAAATACATAGATAAAGCTGGATTTGAAGACAGGTTGGATGATCCGATGGTTTTGCAATTCCGGTAAAGTTCCCTCTAGTGCCTGTAAGTTACTCAGCCACTGAACGATTTTCTGGCTAAACTGCTGTGTTACTTGTGTGGTGCAAACTTGTGCTCATAATTTTTATAAGATCCCAAAAAGAAGAAAATTTCGGTTTTCCGGACTTTCCAATTGGCGTAACAGTCCGTTCGCAGAACGCCCGAGCCGCGTCCTCAGGAGCCGCGTCCTCAGGACCCTCTCGAGGACAGGATTCAGAGCTGAACCTTGCTGTCAGGATTATCTCTGTGGGCTCCGTGGTTTTTGCTCTATTTCTTTTTTTTTCCTTTTTCTTTCTTTTTTTTAAAAAAAAACCCTTTAAATAAAGTTTTATTTTCTAATATACATCAAACGATTTTCATGCAAAGCAGCAGTCATGGAGACATCCAGACTTTCCAGGTTCCTTCTTTCCATGTATGCTCAAAAAAATGATCTATCTCGATCTGACTTTGCTTGAGATCCTTTTTCTTTTTCTTTTCCTGCCTTTTCAAACTGGATCCTATATGATTTTGAACACAGTCAGTCCTTGGGCCAGGCTCCGCTCCCTCCAGAAGAGCCTTGGTATTTATATGTGTCCGGCGCCTCTCTCGCTTGTTCTCCCTCTTAATTCCCGAGAGTCTGTGCAATCCTCTGCCCTTTGCCGCCCGCGAGCACCGCAACCTTTCTTCAGCTCTCAATAGACATGGCACCAATAAGTTGCTCTACTTTGTATGCCAGACGCTGCCTACGTGCCTGTTCATCCTGCTCCAAAGCCCCAATGAGCTGGTACAGAAAAAACAGAGAAAAAAAAAAGAGAAAGGAGTCAGTGTGCGAGAGGGGGTGGGAGAGGTGGGTGGGCAGCAAGATGTGAGCAACTTCAAATGCGGAGGTGCGGAACTTAAACAACGCATGGCAACGCAACACGCCGTGCCGCAGCCGTGCTCGTTGATTTGCCGGACCGCTCGGCGCACGTTACCCGCACAACGCAATCCTTCCCACTCTTGTACCTCGGACTCCAGGTTTCTTGCCTCGTTTAGCATGAAAGTTATGAGACTTTTAAACCCTGATCGGAAAACAGCCGTGGCATTGTATCGCAAATGCACACACGCAATTAAATGACAAACGCCTTCCTTTTAACAGGCATAATTGCAAAATAGGTTCTTCTTACACTGAAAGGAAGGGGTGGAACAGATGGCGAGAACTTGGTTTCAAGTGATGCATTCATTAAAGGAGCTCACGCTGCCAGGGATTCTTTGCAAACAGGAGTCTGCGTCACTGCAACACGGCATTTGCACCACGCGGTTCCCAAAAGACAGGGACGTTTCTGGGGAGCTTCACCGGGTCATGACGATTTTGCGCTGCATTTAGGAGTGAGCTGCACTGGGCGTACGCCAAGGCCGAGGAACGCGGTCGTTCCCACAATATTTTAGCTCTCAATCCTCCTGGGAAGGACGCTACCGGCATGGCCAGGACCCGAACCAAATCGTGCTCGAACAGAACAGAGCAGCGCAGCAGCAGCGCAAGCTACGGTGGTGCTGCAACAAGGATGAGGGAGGAGGAAGGGGCTCTGCGCGGCAGCAAGGGGGATCGCTGCCGGCCCCGCTACCGCACAGCAGCACGGCTCCTCTCCAACGCCGCACGTGCCGCGGGGCGGCATCGGCCCTGTGCCCGCCCCAGGGGACACCCACCTCTTCGCTGTACTTGCTGACGTAGGAGTAGATCTCGTTGAGCGCGCTCAGCATGTTGAACTCGGCGGAGTGCAGGCGCGACTGCTCAGCAAGGTAGGCGTTCATGTCCTGGTCGCTGATGGCGGGGAGCTTGGCGATGTCTGCGTAATACCTGCGGGAAGGAAGGGCCGACGTGGGGCATGAGAAGCACGGAGGCTCAAAATGCCCCTCTTCTCTTTGGGATTTAAACTAAGCTCTGCAGAGAAAAGGACATCATTTTGCTTTGTGCTTCCATCTAGCAAAACGGGATCCTGGTCTGCAACAAGCTGAAAATAAGAGCTGCGACGCTCGGCATGGCTGAGCCGTGCCACCACCGGCTCGCGGCGAGAGCCACCCTGCTGCGCCGCTGGCCACCGAGAGCAACGCTGCTCGGCACAGGAGGCCCGGCAGGACCAGAGCGCCCAGGCCAGCCCTGCGCCCGCGCCACTGCCGCTCACCTCTCCACCCAGCTCTTGTAGCTGGGGATGTCCTTGGCGTACAGCAGCTTGTTGGACGGGGAATCCTTGCCCAGGCGGTGCTCCGAGGTGGAGCAGGAATCCATGAAGGTCTGAGCCACAACAGAGAGGCAGGCGTCTGTGATGCTGCCTTTGTGGATATCAAACACGAACTGGGGGTTTTTGATTACGTTCACCCAGAATCGGAGAGGGAGGCTATAGGGAAACCAGGAAACAAAATTAAACGTTAAGACAAAGGCCAGGAAAGGACACTTGCTGCGGTTTGTGCTCCCGAGCAGAATACAAGTGGTGGGAAGCAGCAAAAATCTGAACAGGAGCTGGGCCAGGTCCACCAAACACCAGTTAGCCCAGTCGCACCCGGATTGCTCGTGATGGGTCCCGCTGTGCCCGGGCCGGACTCTGCTGCCCTGCGCACCCCAGGAGCCACTCTGGGGTCTGATCCTGCACAGAAAGGTGGAGGAGGCGAGAGCCAGGCGGGCAGCAGGCGCCGAGGGCAGGCTGTCTGTGCCAGGGCAGAGCCGAGCGGTGTTCGGTGGTACTTGGGTGAGCAGCTCCGCGAGGAGCCCATTAAACTGAGTTTGTTAGAGTGGGAGTCTGCGGTGCGGGGCTGAGCCCGGGGCAGCGGTGCAGGCGCCCCCACGCTAATCAGCCGCTGCCCGGCCACTGCGCAGTCCATCATCTGCGAGTGGTGCAGCAGGCATCAGAGGCTTTGTCCCCAAATCCCGAGGCCTTTGCAATCAAAGGGGAATTATTATTCCTTTTTTCTTGGGCTGTATAGCAGGATCAAAAAAACAGCTGCTGCTTTCTATTACCTTTCAAGTCTCAGCTCTCTATCCAGCTAGCTGCACTGAAGGCTTCAGCCTTAACTCTTGCTGCGCTGCGGGCAAGCAGCCCAGCCGCGTCCCCGGCAGTGCCGGCTCCGCTGACCCCCGTTACCCCAGCTCCCGCTTCCACGCCCCCGTTTGCTTTGACCCGCTTCAGCGGCATAAGGCTTCTCCCATCTCCTCACCAAGGCTCCCTTTCTGGGAACGCTGCAGCTGACCAGTTCAGAGACGGTATTTTCGCCCTTCTCCCGAGCCCCCGTGCGCCGGGGCAGAAGGGAAGACCGGGGCTCCGCATGGTCCAACAGCTCTGGCTGAGCAAACTCTGCCGGTCGGCGCTTTCTTTTTTATCACTTTAAGAAGTCTCATCTTTTTTTTTTGTGATTCAAGAGTTTTTATCCTAGTAACTCCTGCTTCTAAGGCTTCCAATAATTTGTTTTTAGCTTCCCACAGTCTTAGCGGGGTACCCGGCTTTTGCAGCCGCGATGATTAGAGGCCTTTTAAACCAAGAGGGACTCGGGGGGGCGAAAATACAAAGCCTTCGGGGAGCAACCATTTCTTGTGCTTTTTTTTCTTCCTCGCAGAGGTAAATTTCTAACCCACGGCACTTTTAATCCTAAAATAACAGCGGAGGCAGAGACGTGAGAGCTCCCATTGTTCGGAGAAGGCTGAACCTGGCCGCAGTCTGTGCCGGCCCCACGCAGGGCTGGCTCCTTCCCCGCTTGCCACCTCCTCCCGCTGCCCGGCTGCTCCAGCTGCTGCCCGAAGCTTTGGGGAAGGTGCAGCCACGCGCCCAGCTCTCCCCTCCCAGGCTGGGCCAGCAGACACGGCACGGCCGCACAGGAGCCCCGCTTCCCGCTAGCACACCTGCTCTGCAAACCCGCCGATTGCCAAATTCCAGACACACGGCCTGCGGCCAGTGCCCAGCTCCCACCTGGGCAGCGGACTCAGAGACAGCCGGGCTCGTGGTTTAACGCAGCAGCCGGGCTTCAGCTCCTGTGTGCACGGGAGGCAGCACGAACCAGGACCGAGCTCCTCTGCCACATCTGCCCGGGGCGCAGGACAGCAGCGGTGCTGGCTGAAAAGCATTGGCACGGCTTCGTGGTACGTCTCACGTTTTGGAGCTACGGGATTTTGTTGTTTCTGGCTTTCCCAAAGCTCTTCCCCATCTCTGTTTTTCCCCGGGACACAGTTAATTGCTCAACAGCCAGGTCTGGCCCCCACCTTCCACCCTCCTCCTCCATCCTTACCAATTGCTCTTCCACGTGTGCCTCACATCTGTGTCGTGGATGCCGTGCTTATCTGCCTGCTCATCCAAGAAATCGAACATATACTTGATGGCCAGCGGGAGCGCGCTGCCGCGGTGCACGGTGCTGAACAGCGTCTCAAACAAGTCGTCCACAAATTTCTGCAGCGTACCCTAAGGGGAGCAGCAACCGAGAAGCTGAAGGGAGGGACGGGCGCACGCCTGGCTAAGCAGCGGCGGCAGCGGGGGATGCCAGATGGGGCTGCCAGCTCTGCACGGCCCCGCAAAGAGCAGCCGCGGAACCCACAGGAGTAAGCAAGGCTGGGGTCTTTACGAACGCTGACTGCACTGCTGGAGGACCCCGGGGGAGTGTTCCAGCCCGCAGCTACTCATGGCTGCATTTACTCTTCATTTCTAACCCGAAACAATTTCTTTTGCTTTCAAAAGCAAATCTGCATTATCTACAGCGGTGAACACAAGGTGAAAGGCGGGAGAACTCTCTCTGGCCAAGGAAACTGGTTAAATATTTACAGGCACTGCTGTCTCTCTCCAGCTCTCTGTGTTCTAATACCGTGCAGAAGTACTGCAGCAGTCCCCTTGCAGCGCGAGGAAATGCGGGCCGTGTTTCTGTTGCTGCTCCAGGAGCCACCCAGCCCCTGGGGCCCAGGAAAGCCTGGCAGGGACGGTCCCCACCGGGAGCTGAGCGTCATTAGGGACTGCACAGGACCCTCTGCAAGTTGTCTAGAGGGACCTCTATGCATTTCCCAAGCGAATTTAGCGCGCGGCAGTTACCTTTGTAGCTAATAGCCTGGTCAGGTAGATCTCGGACACCATCTTACTGCCCCGGTCTCCTTCCTTCTGGTCTCCGTGGTCGTGGTTTTTGACCAAGTGCCAGACCTTGACCCCACTCTCCAGATCGGGGGTGATCATGGGGGCCCGGGAGCGCAGGCTGTCGGGGCTGCCGGTGTAGCGGAAGGTGGAGTCTGAGCGACGGGAAGAGAAGTCGGTCACGCTCAAAGCAAACCCCTTTTCCATTTCCCTGTCTCCTCTCAGTGATGCCACTGTGCTCGCTAACGCCAAAATCACGCACGCTGGCTTTTTTATGGCGTCATGAAATGTAATACCACCCGGGCACCAACAGAGTTTGGCGTTTGCCAAAAATACGTGTTGGTCTTCGCTGCGCAGAGTCCCTCGGACTCGAGCCTTTCGGTTTTCACACTCAGACACGGGACTTCTCTGCTCCATTCACATCCTTTACGCATGTGAACTCAGTAACGCAGGCCCGTACGAGATTCCTCCATGAGTTACAGCTCACGCACGTTGACCCTGGGCACCAGCTCCTGCAGCACCAGAGTCCCCACAGCAGTATGTTGTAAACAGTAACAAGCTGCCTGGTGCAACCAGCACAACGGGCAGAAGGAGCTGCCCTTCTTGCTCTTGTGGCTTTCCTCAGAGTGACAAGGGCTCGAGCTGAGCACCGACTGCGGAGCCCGAGGTCAGTCCTGCACCCTGGTCACGCTGCAGTGGCGCTGAGCGGGTCCGGGCTCCCTGCCATCCCTGCCTCTGCCCTCCTGCCTGGCAGGGAAAGGGGAGCTCAAAGGGAAGCAAGCAAAGGTTTTTCCCTTAATGGCTGGGAAACCACGGAGGGATGCGACATGCATTTAACTTCCCACGAATGTGCCTCCCTGGATCCCACCCGTGGCGGGATGAGGGAGCCCCGAGGCCACGGGGCTGAGCAGCACAACGGTGCGTTGTTGGGTTTTAGTTCCTCTCGCTGAATTTCTTTGTTCTCTGGGAGCCTCGTACATTTTCTCAAGTTCAGCCTCCAATTCGCAGCTCACCCTCCTCAGCGAGAGCGGGGGGATCAATCATAAATCAGCCGAGGGAAATACGCGAGTCATTACCAAACCAGCTAGATTTTCATCCCTGATTAAGGCTTAGATAAATGAGTACTCCAACCGATATAATTAAGAAGACAGACAGGGGGACAGCTACGGAAGCATCCAGTAATCCTATTTTTAAACATAGCTCTGTACTGATATATAACAGAGGAAGTAAATAAGTATCTCATTTAAATTCTGTCTGCGCAATTAGAAGTATCAAACTTAACATGAGCGATGGTAGTTCGCATTGGTAGTTTGCAAAAGCTTTTCCATCTGACATAGATCAACGGGCACTGAAGACCCAGGGCGTGTGACCCAGCCTCGGCTTCTCCATCACCTGAAGCACGGGAAGCGCTGGGCACTGGGGCCGACGACGCCTCGCAGGCAGAAACGCCTTTTCTCCCGGCTTTTGCCTAAAGACTCTCCCGTGGGTGGCTCCTCAGAACACTTGCTCAAGAAAAAAAAAACATTATTTTGGAAGCTATAAACAAGAGAAGGAGATGGGTTCGTCAGGAGACCTCTCGTTTGTAAAGCACCGTAAAATGAAAGATAATGAAAGACCAGCGCACGAGAGATTTTGCCGCTGCTGCCGTTTATGGAAGTATATTATTACAATTATAGTGGATTTAGTGCTATAAACGCACACCTGGCACCTCGCAGACCCATCTACTCAGGCTGCGGCGTCTTCAGGGACCCTCTGCAAAGTGCTGAGCCCTGCTATTATGCAAATAAGGAGTTCCCAGGTGTGCGCATCCGAGCACGCCCAGTTACGATCGGTGTTACCCATTTTTGACCCATTAGCTAAGAACTCGGAACCCTCCACTTAGAGAAGAAATAGGTGAAGGGAGCGGGCTTTTCTCTCATGCAGCCCCGCTTATGCGCGAGGGACGCAAGCTGCCTTCCTCTGCAGCACCCATCTCCTCCGAGCCAAAAGCCGTTCCCTGGGCTTTTCCAAGACCCGCTGTTCCAAAGGCTGCTCCCAATGTGCTTGGCATTTCCTTTTCCCTCCTCTCCGCTTCTCCGGCCCTTTTGCTGTTCTGCTCATAGACAGAAAAAAGCCTTTGCAAAAAAATCCTGTTGCCAAGGACATTTTTCCTGTGTGGCACAGGAATGCGCTTTCCTTTTGGGTGCCGCGGCGTGGTTCCTGGGGGGAAGCTGCTGCTTTTTCCTCACCTAATTCCCTGATGGTGTTGCCCTCCTGCACCAAAGGCGGCTTCAACACCAGCCCCATCAAGATCCATTCTCAGATAAAGCGGCAAGCTCCAGGCTGGCTCTAAAGCGTGCAGTGCGGCAGGAGCAACGCCCGCTCGCGGTCCGAGAGCCATCGTGTCCCGGCACCTAGCTCTGCTTCTTACCGTATCTACTAATGGACGTCCGGGATATACTGGCGGAGGCAGGAATATTGTAGGAGGAGGTCTGTTTGGGAACGAGAGCCACAACCGAGCGGTCTGATACCTGGGGAGGCAAAGGAAGAGAAGAAAAGATCAGCGAGCCCCACCGTCCGCACGGCCATCACCAGCTGCTCACCCGGCAAGCACAGGCAACAGAAGCGCCCGGGGCCCAGGCTGGGCAGGGAGCCGTCGGCACGGCACGGGGCTCCCGAGGGCACGGGGAGCAATCCTGCCGGCCCGCCCTCGCACAGACACGCTCCTGGTCTGGCTGAGCCCTGTGCTGGGTCGGCAGCAGCTCTGCAGCAAGGGACCGAAGGAAAGGAGTGATAAATCAAAAGATGTATCGCAGATGTTTTCGGTCGCTCTGATTTAAGGTTACGTTTTATCCAATAAAAATGAGAATCTCAAGAATTGTTGTGATCCAATTAAAGTAACAATGCAGAGGGAATAAAACGGCTATAATAACGTTATGGACCATAAAACATTCCTATTAAACCATTTTTTATTTTAGAAATTTTTACGAACTTTAGAAGTTTGATTTACAGCTGAGCAAGTCATAAAGCCATCTTTCAGGGTATTAAATCGTCAGCCCCTCTGCCGCACCAGAGAAGGAATTCAGTGCTGGGAAGTCAAACTATAAATGAACATCAGTGCTAACAAGGTTTTGTTACAGCAGATTTTAGTAGCCATGTTTAATTTTATCCTCCCTATAAATCTAGTAGTCACTGGAAGTTTTTTAACGTATTTCCTTTAATTAAGAATCTGCAGGTTTCTAGGGAACGAGCCCAAATGTCTTTTCATTTTGAAGTCGGGGCCCACGGTGCGGCACGGCAAGGGAGCAGAGAGCGGAACCACCGCATCTCGCGGGCCGACGGGCTCGCCGGGACCCACCCAACACGATACCTAGAGGAGCCGTACAAAACAAACGCCTCTTCCCGCCAGAGAAACTGCTTTTGGGGCTAAGCCCTCCACTGCGTGCCGGGGGCCCTGCGAAGTACTCGGCTCTGTCCCCGCGCACGGCGACGCTCCAGGGCAGCAGCGGGGTTTTGCTCCCCCAGCGTCTCCCCGCACCACGAGCGGCAGGGCTGTTTGTCCGACGCCTGCCGCCGCGACGTGACCCGCACGCAGCGCTCTTCGCTGCCTTCGCGGCTTTGGGTTCCGTTCAGAGGAAAGGCTTCATGTAAACGCGAGTTGTTATTATTATTGCTAGCGATGGCAGAAGTAAGAGTCACTTCTGTTCCACAGCACAAAAGTGAGATATTTCTAAGCAAAACACTTCAAACGCCTCTGTTATTTCCTCTTCTGCTCCTGCCTTGCTTCATCTAATTTATTAAGTCAATGGAAGAAGCAATCAGTGGCGATACCAGTTTCTTAGGCTGTTACGAGCTGCCGCGTCAGTTCAATTTCACCAGGGAGAAACCCGAGCGCGCGGGCAGCCCCGGGTGCTCCCGTGGAGGCCGCAGCTCTCCGGCCGCTGGGCCGGGATCCGTTTCCACGAGGGCTGTGGTTAACTGGGAGAGAGGCATTAAAAATTCCACACACACAGAGACCACTCTCACTCTCTAAATTTTGGGTCGAATGGCTCTTGTCAGCTAAAAAATACCAGCGTGCAAATCAGCATCAGATGTAGCACACATTCGTTTCCCGTCTCGTTCTGCTGTTGCCACGCTCCCATAAAACCCCAGAGATGCCTGCGAAGCTGGCTGTTTTACAACTTTATAAATATTCCAATTTTGCTACAAGCTGGAAACACGCTGCACAAAACACTTTAAAGAAAAGAAAAACAAAACCCGGAGCGGGGCGAGCAGCGGTGCGGAAGCCCGGACAATAACGCTGCGTTTGTGTGGGCTGGCGAGGATGCAGCGAGGATGCTGGCTCCACGTCCACGCCACCCTCGGCTCCTGGGTCTCATTTTCCACACAAATCTTCCCTCTCCGCTTCTAATTTTTAATTTAAAATAGTTTTGTAGTCTCTCGGCCCTTCCAGGCTCACAGTGGCTGACAGGTATTCATGCTCTGCCGCCTCAGAGTTAACCCTGCGTGAGCCACTGTAAATCATTTGATATTAAACTCAGCGTTTCATTTTTCTTGAGTAAAGCCATGCGGGGCGAGACTCTCCCACGGAGTTTAATAGGCATGAAACCACAAGGATACTACACAAATGTAATGCAATTCCTTCATCTCAGTTTAAAAGCTTCAGAGAAATTTAACAAAGAATTACACCTATTTAACCTATACATCTATTTTTATAAATGAAGAAATAAGCAGCAGGCGTACGGTTCTCTGCATAATTCTGTAAAGTGGTTCAAAAATTACAGAAAGACAAGTATTTCCTTTTAAATCCAATCTGGCTTTTGCACGTGAAGGCTTCCCATGAAAAATACGCTTGACCGGTTGATGCAGAGATGTTTTGTATTTTTACCATCCTAAACACGTAGAAAACAAATGCAGTAAGTGTCAAAATCCAGCAACCAAGCACGGAGCTGAGAAACTCCTGGAACTAAGTAACTGCCCTGGGCAGAGCCTCCCCAGCCTGCCCAGCGCCCGGCGAGCGGCAGGAGGCTGCTTTGGTCCCCGGCAGGAGTCCGAGCCCAGGAGCTGCAGGGAACGGGGCTGCGCAGCAAACGGACCCCAGAAATCAGGAGCAGGGGCAAGGCTGGGGGGACCAGGCAGCTTCTGGTCCTGGCCCCGGCGCTGACGCCCAGGTGACAGCGTCTCTCCGAAAAACTACACAACGCCTGGTGTTACCGGATGGAAACGTGGGCTGCGCACCTCCCGTTACCGCGTGCAAACCCAGAGATCGCTTCGCCTTCGGATCGGCACATAGAAGGAGCTGGCACCTGACCAGGAATAAAGACAAGACGGCTCTGAATAAAAGATGGCGAGAGCTTTACAGAGCTGGGTTGTTTTTGTTTTTTCCTAGAGACTCAGAAATCATCTTCACTAGCCCTCGAGAAGCTGGAGGAATCTAGGCTTCTTTTTTAAGGCTTGAACCACACCTGTTTCACAGGTGACGCTCCTGTTCAGACGGTGAGACAGCAGCACTCGAAACTCGCATGATTTTATACCCTCTTCTGAGCTGTGCCTTTGCCCGCGTATTTGTTTTACTGTGTGGTCCTGGAGCATCTGTATTTCTCATACCTAATAAAAACATTTGTTACTCAAACAGAAAAAAAACCTGGTAGGAATAAAATAAAAAAAAAATAAAAAAGCCGCCGTTTGTTTCTTTGGCAAGAGCCCTGCCTTGACAAGACTTCTGTTGCACTGCAGAGAACTTGGCTTCTTTTTACGGCTGAAACAGCTCTGTCGGGCTGCGCGGAGCTCGGGCCAGAGCGCGGAGAGCCATGTGCAGTCGCTACCTGTTCAGATGTTTGGCAGCAAACTTCTACTTTGTTCCAGCGCAAAGCTGACATTCAAATGGCAGGAATAGCTGCAGCATCTTGAGCGCTGCAAGGATTTTGTTTATTTTAAGGGTAAACCTGCGGCTCAGATTTCCCCAGAGGCACTAAAATGAAGCGACTCCCTCGCCTCGCACCCAGCGCGCATCAGACAAACACGGCTTTCCCTCGTCGCTTCCATAAGATGACTTTTAAAGATCGAGGCACAATAAAGTCTCGCTGCTTCCCCGCACGTTGGCTAATCCCTCGCAACTGTCAGGTAAAACAGGTTTTAGAAACAATGGGATTCATCTGCGCAACTCCTACGACATTGTACGGCAGTCTGTGGTTAAATCCTTCGGGCTGCTTGGAAAAGAGGACCCTCGAGGTGCTTCTTCACATGCACTTTGCATATTTATGCCATTCTCTCCGCCTCGCTCCCTGATTATACGGCTCCCGTCCATACTGGCTCACATTCAACTTACACAGCATGAGTCACGCTGATGGACTCGAGATGGTGTATAAACAGGGAAAGATGCCAGATTAAATAGTAAACACTTCTGTGTAGGTAGTGATGGACAGGAGTAGGTTACAGGTCCCAATTAATGCAGTTATCCCCCGCTGCAGACAGGCTTTGAGTAAAAGCCCTTGATTCCCTTTAACCAAACCTTCCTCAGCTCCATCTTCACCTCTCTTTCCACCGTCCGCACACCGTAGGAAGCCCTTTCCAAGAGATGCACGCCTGCCCAGGGCAGCCTGGGCTGGGCTGGGGCACGCGAGCTGCGAAAGCTGAAGATGGCAGCAATTCCTTAGGTCACCTCGCCCACCCTGGCTGACAGCACCCTCGCTGCCTTAGGACGTTTGGTGTCACTGGCAACACGTAGCCCCCCGATATTCACCCTTTGTTGACCTGGCCCCATCTCGTACCTCCCCGCAGCACTCCCCCAACCCTCCCATGCGACAGTATCTCAAGCATTTGCTGCGTTTCCCTTCTTTACTCCTTGCACGATGCTCAAGCCAACCGGCAGGAAGATCATGAGCGTGACAGGCAAGCTGCCGCTGCGGCCTGGTGCTTTGGATCAGATCATCTGATCGTGCGGTGTTTGCAAAGCTCTGAGGGAAGGCAAAGACCCCTCTGCCTTCCCTGCCGCACTCCTGCTTGTCTCAGACCCCCACGCAGAGACCCATCCCTGCCCCGGCCTCGCGTCTCCAGCAGCCACAGCTCAGCCCTCTCCCATTGCTCCCTCTATCTCACAGCACGGCTGGCGGTTTTAATTTAGCCAATTTTCAACTCTGCTGGTTTCTGTAAGACCCACGTCAAGGTTGCTTTCCCGTCTAATGCATAAGCACATTGAACCCTTCTGGTTTATCATACAAATGTGACCTCCCTGTCTGTCTTTGTACATGAGATACTTGGGAATTAGATTTCCGCTTTTCTTTTCTCCCCTCCTGGCAGCTTTCTGGGAGCTGTCTGCCGGGGCTGCTTTTCTTACCTGATAATGCATCAAGGTGTTCAAGCGCTTCCAATCTCCTTCAATCTTGGTGGTGATGTCTTCATCCTGCAGGACCACCCGAGCTATCCGGCCCTGCCGCCACTCTGCAGGAGAGGCGAAAACCAGGCAAGCACGATGGTCAGAGAAGGAAAAGGCACTAACAAGCTCTATCCACTTCTGGCCCCAGTAACCACTGCACAGACGAGCCTGTAGAAAAGCCCAGCTCCCAGGAAGAGGCACTCAGAGAAAGCTAAATTCTGCTCTAAAATCTCACAACTGCAAGCAAGCTCAGACCGATGATAGTTTTCCTGCAGCAGAGTGCAGCATTTCAATTCCCACGCGGAGGGTGCTGCAGTGTTTGGCTAAAGCAAGGTGCAGGACCTTCCCAGCCCCGCCGGGCTCTAGTGAGATACCCAAGCTTGGGGAGCAGCTTTGCTCAGCAGGGCGAAGGAGGCTTCAGGAATCATTTGCTCTCTGGTCAACGGACAATTAGCCGATCCTACAGAGCTCAAAACCCACCCAGCGGGAGCAGGGCCCACGCTTTCCAGGGGCAGAAACGTGTGTGGTGGTGTGCAGCCTGAGCTCTAGCTTTCAAGCTCTGCAAAACCCACAGAGCATCGCTGTAATACCGCTAACACCCTCCCGACCTTCCCCTCCCTACGAGGCAGGGAGGCTCCTACCCAAGTCCATGTCAACAGCTCTTGGTCTCTGCGAATACGGCACGTTTTTGTAGACTGCATCGAGGATCTTCTCTTTGACTTGAGTGATGGTATCACAGTTCAGCACCTTCACAGGGATCTCTGGACTGTTCTCGTTATCCGGGTTCACACAGTTCAGGATCTGGAAGGGAAGAAGAACCACGCCATGCTCTAAAGGGCTTCAGACAAGCATCCAGGAGAACCGTAACCACATCCGTCACAACCCTTTCTCATAAAAAACCGCTATGTCCCTATTTGCATCATTGCCATTGCATCTGGCGTAACTTTATAACGATTATTAAGACGGGAGCGCTGGACGCCCATTTTCATTTGCGAGGGGGAGCGCAACGCTCAGTGCACAGGGAGATAGAACGCCCCCCTCAAGCCCTGCCTTTGCAAACCCCAGCTCGGGCTGTTTGTACCTACGAGTTAGGGACACACCGGACGTGGCACGGGGCTAGCAGCATGAGGCTTTATCGCACTGGCAACACTTCTGCTTCACGGTAGTGCCCTAACTGCTGGCCTAAAGGTCAGAAGAGCTTCTGTCCAAGCGGGGAGGACGGAAGCGATTCAATGGCAGCTTCTACAGCGATCACTCACCAAAGTCTTGTACTCAATTTGCTGTCGGATCAGCTTGTCCTCGCTGAGGGAGTAACGGGCTTCTCCCGTGATGGCGTCAATCGGACCTTTCTCCATCTGCTGCTTGATGGCACAGTAAAGCATGAAGAGCGGCTCTCCAGCACATTCCTGCACAAGGAGACAGACAGCAAAACTAACACAGAAGCGAAGGTGCACCTCCTCCAGGGCCGCCGGCCCGCAGGCAGGTTCTGCACACGATTCATTTCAGCAGAGGCACAGCCCCGTTGCCTCGGTCTTCAGCACACGTGCAACCCAGGCTCAGCCCCCAGCGGCTCCAGGAGAGGACAGCCAAAGCCATGAGCTCTGTTGCTTGACGGGTATGTTGTGTTTGGCTTGGCAAATCTCTACCAAATCTATGTGGCTGTAAAAAAGGAACGCGAGATCTTGATTTCATTGTTCGCTCCCAAGAAGCAAATTCTGCGGGGCTTCCAAAACCACAAAGTTAAAAACCATGGAAGCCCGGGCACGGAGCTGTAAGCGAGAGCTTCTCCGAAGTACTCCAGAGGTGCACCAGAAACTCCGTTACATGAGAAACACACCGGGCGATCTGAGGGTTGAAGAAGGCCGAGCGCGGAGGCTGTGACAGCTTGGCTCGGCCCACGTAGCAGCAGCCACAGGTGTAGACATCTCCGAGCGAATTTCCACCTCCCCTGCCTGGCTACTACATCTTCTGACTTGGAGGCTGACTGAAGTGTTTGAAACCCTGATTCCCCCCAAGAGCCATTCCCGCGGTGAATCTGGGTTTTAAACTCTTCAGTCAGACGCCAAGGCAGAAGATGTAGCAGCAAGAATGGCTCTGGGGTGAGACAGCAAAGCGGCAGCGGGGTCTCGGCTCCATCCCTCCTTACCTTGAGGAACTTGTGGAGGAGGAAGGCAAACCAGTTAGTCAGCATCTTCTCAGCCACCGACTCGGTCCTAAGGAAGCCAGGACGCACATGTTACACACAAAACCAAACCACGCATCAGACGCCCCAAACCTCCCTGGGTGGCACCACCCGGCTGCACCCTGGCACCGCTCCCGTGGTGCTCGACACCGGGGCCGCGGCTCCGGAGCAGGCAGGCAGCAGGATGCGGCCAGCGCCGAGCTCACAGCAGCTTGCCCAGCTGACAGCTCGTCACAGCCCTGATGGGGCTGGTGACAGGGAGCCTGGTGACACTCGGCTCCTTGCACGTGGTGCAAATTACAGCCTGGCTCAGTAAATCACTGGGATTTGCAGCGGTTGCTGGCAATCAGGGACAGCAGAGTGACAATGGCAGGGAAATTGCAGCTTTCTCCCCAGTCTCACCCAGCGTCCTCTCCCCACATTGTGCCCAAGATTATCTCTAATTTAAATACAATGGCACCTAATGATAGTTTTTAATGCTGGCTCCGCAGGACCCGCAGACTTTCCTTAAAGCACCACCATGCCTTTCCCTGGGACAGGGTGGCTGTGCTGGCAGCAGGGTGTCTCACGGTCTACACCTGAGCGCCAGCCACGCAGCTCAGGCTGGGTGGCAGGCAGGGATGCAGGCAGGGAGGCAGGGGTGCAGGCAGGGAGGCAGCCAGGCAGGCAGGGGTGCAGGCAGGGAGGCAAGGCTGCCAGCCTGCCGTGGGCCGTGCAGGGGAGGGCTGCTCTGCTGCCAGCCCAGCCAGCTGCGAATGTGACCCCAGGCCGCCTGGCTCTCTGCACCACAGCTTTGCCGTTGCTACCAGCCTTCCCCTCACGCCACAGGCGATACCAGGACCTGGTCCAAATTTCAGCAAGCTAAGAGGGGCGGGATCCAACACCTTGCGCTCTGCGGCACCCTTTCCTCTGGGGACCATGCCTCCCTGCACCTTCACCGGGAGCCTGCAGCAAGGCAGCAGCCCCACTGGGTCTGGGCACCTCTCTGTGCCTTCATCCCCTTGGCCGGCAGCTCTGCTCCCAGTGCCATTCCTGCCAGCTGCCTCTTGGACCACCGTGCCACCAACCTGCTCAGGAGATGTCCAGCGGGCACGGCAACGCGCCGAGCATCTGCCTCCGCCCGTACCCTGACCTGCAGCGACTCACCGTCCCGCTCCCGCTCCCTTTTCCCCATTCTCCCCCATCTGCTCCGCCGCCTTGAATTAAGGACTCCCCTTGGTACGTATTTATACAGCATCCCGCACGTTTGAAAACTCTGGCGTTTAATGAAAAACACACGCTATTGAAGCAACAGGGTTTGATAACAAAGTTGAGCAGATCGAGGATAAACACGAGCCACAGATTTCAGCAAACAAAAACTGACGCCAGCCAGCGGACGGATCTGGGGCCACACTATCCATCATCTCTTAGGATCGCAACATCTGCCAGGAATTTGCGAAAATGTCTGCAGATCCCCAAAGAATTTAAGCCTGAATTGGTTAACTACCTGTTGGCTGCTCGTGGCCTGACCACGGCACCATAAAAATAACTGAAATAATACGGAGTGACAGAGGAATTGGGGTATATGGTGGGGGCGAAGGGTATCCGGATACTCCCGTGCCTAGCTGTTCCCTTTTATTTCTTTATCAGAAATACAAGATCAGCTGAACAGAGCAGCAAAAAGAAACACCTCGGAGCCTCTCTGTCAAATCCCATTTCTCCTTACCTTCAAGCGCTGAATCTCAGTCTCAGCTCAACACAGACTGATGCCGTGAGACGTCTGCAGCGCATCAGTCCCGGGATGGCCAACAACGGAGTTACTCATCACTGTCCTACCCTGGCTGAGGAAAGGGGCTGCTATAACCTTCATCGCTGCTGCGCGCAGCCGCAGGAGCGCTGTAGGCTCCTTGAAAACAAGCCTGCCGCATACGCTTTCCCTGGCCTCCTCTGCCTTTGAGACGGGGTTGGTGCTGGCTGGCTGGGTAAGCCATCACTTAAACTCTGCATGTCACCACGGGGCCTGACCTCGCTTTTCTGTCGGCGGCGCTGGGAAGGGGCTGCTGAGCCACAGCAATAGCTCCTGCGGGGCTCCGCGCTGCCCCTCGGCAGGCATCGCCCTCGCTCCGTCGCCGGGCTGGTACCTGAAACGCTGTTACAGATCTGTCTCTAAAAATAAAAGATAAGCTCCTGAAGATTAACACGGCAGGGGAGAATCCCTAAACTTGGAGAAAACGCTTCTCATATTGACCACATAACAAGGGCAAAGCACGACCCAGAGATGACTTTCCAAAGGAGTCTGATGCCTTGGCTGCTCCTCTGACATTCCGAGGCACCGGGAATAAAACAAAACTAAACAAAAAGAGCTGAGAGAACCCAAAAAATAAATATGTATTCTATTAATTTTCCCTGCTACATCTAGGTCTCTGAACTGCTGTGTGCTGCGCTCTGTGCCAGGAACCAGAGAAGCTATTTGATTTAATGTCAACTTTTTTGCTGTCTCCCGCGAGGGGTAGTTGCAGAAGAAAGAGAGAGGGGAAAAGGAGGAAGAAAGAGAGAAAGAACTGAGCGCCAATTATCAACTGCTGCTGCCAGAGAGCTCAAGAAATGAAAAAAAGAAGAATCTCGCTTCATGGCTGATCACTCCTTATTAAGTCAGAGCAAGATGTTTCAACCCAGGCTGTTCTGTGCACCAACACCACCCGGGAGCCCGCAGGGCACGGGGCTGGGATGGCGCTCCAGCCACAGGTTTCCCGTGAAATGGCTAAATCCTGGCACGGGACAACCAGCCTCGACGCTGCCGGCGTTGCCCATGGCCCCGTCTCTTTGCTGGATGCCGCGGGGAGGAGCGGGCACGGCTCTGATCACCAGCCGTGTGTCTTTGGAGCACCGTGAAAAGTCATTATTGATGGCTGAGGCAGAAGACGCCTTCCCAGTGACTCGTCAAACCACGGGGGAAATTAAGACGGCTTCCTTTTCTGAGATGAGTTATTGCCTCCGCAAACACAGCCAGATTTAAAGCAATTTCCTGTCAAGTATATTCATTATGGCTGGAGGAATCCCTGAAATTTTCCTGGAGCTGTGAAATCCTCCCTTTGCCTTCAGCCGCCCGCTCCAGCGAGATGCCGCAGAGCCGCAGGCACAGCAGACGGGGCAGCCGCGTTCCCGCTGCCGGCCGAGGCCAGGCTCTGCCAGGACCCAAACGGACGCGGGATGGAGGTGGCCCACGGCACGGGGAACGGGAGCAGCCTTTCATTTGCGGCTGCTGCTCTGGCCTACGTTAACACGCGCTTTTCCCCCCTTTTCTTTCTGCCGCTTCCCAGCACAATCTTGGGTGAGTTGCTTAATCCACTCTTGGGCTCCTTCCCCCAGCTGTGAAACACAAACGCTGCTGCTCCGTCCACGCAGACACGGACGCTGCGAGGATAAAGCCCATAAACACCTGCGAGGTAGCCCAGACACGTGAGGGTGAAGGTCACGCAGGCACCTGGCTGCGGAGGGTGGGCTGCCATCAGGAGCGGGACCAAGCCTCGCCGGGCAGCCTGCCTTTCCCCGATGGCTCCGGGGGCAATCACGGCATTGCCCGTCCGAGAGGTACTTCTCTTCACTAGGTCTTTAATGCTTTACTCGCCAAGATAATGCCACAGCTCGCGGGAGACAAGGACCCTAAGTACGGTACAGACACGTAAGAAATCAGGCGCCTGCCCTTAAGAGCCTCAAGTCCAGCGAGATGAATGAAAGAGCTGCATCTCTGCTCCTCCAGAGCCTGCTGTAGCTGAGCTGGTGCCTCCTCTTCCCCGCCTGGACTCACAGGGCACTGCTTGGTACCAGCAACACGCACGCGACGGAGAGCTCCAGCTCTCGCGCCATTCACCTCCCCGCCACGACGCTGCCCTGAGGCAGGCCCGCCCAGGGCCAGCAGTGGGGCATGAACTCCTTTGCTGAACCACTCGTGCGTCTCTGCGCGCATAGGTGGGAGAAGGAGCTCGGTCAGGCGGGTGCAGGCAGGGCAGGGCAGGGGGGAGGCAGCTGGATGGCAGAGGTGACAGTGCCAGCATCATCACCGGCGCTCAGCCAAGCCAAGAGAAGGGGGGGGCAGCTGGGGCTGGGGCAAGGTGGGAGATTATGAGCGAGACAGAGACATGCATCAGAGGTAATCGCTCTCTTGGATCCAATTTAAGACCCTGTTCAGCCATCTGTGGAATCATACAGTAGAGCTAACCCCGTGTCCTGGAGACAGGCGAGGAAATGGATGCGTCATCCAAAGCCACCCATGGAGAGCAGTGTTTTCCTTCCGACACCAGCACCCTCGTCCCGCAGAGCCCCCAGATGCCACCAGCAGCGTCGCTGTGCCAGCCCAGGGTCTGCACTGACCTGCCCACAGCCCCGTGCCCTCCCCGTCCCCCTGCGTTACCTGCGCAGGAGCAGTTTGGGGTGGTTCTTGTTTTCCAAGTTCTTCTCGATGAGGTCGGACAGCAGCTGCTTCAGCACGTCGGTGGCGTACTCCAGCTTGCCCTGCAGACCCGTCATGATGAGCGAGGCCACGTTGCCGCGATCGCGCATGGAGAAGCTGCGCTGCAGCTCCAGCGTTCGGATGAAGGTCAGCAGGAAGACTTTGTTGTTGATCAGCTGAGCAAAGAGCTTCAAGGCCTTCTCCACGCTCTGCTGACCGTTCCCTTGGACCTGTGGCGGAGCAGAGCACGACCGTCAGCCGAGGCACAGGAGGACAAGGGACCGGAGGGCAGCCCTGCCCTGCTGCAGGGTCACTCTGCCGTCACTATGGGTGGAGTGAATGGTTTAAAGCTGGGTGCACAAGCACGCACCCCACCTCTCAGGGTCTCGTCATCCCCGAACGTGGTCTATGGTCAGTCCTGAACAAGCATTGCGCTTTGTGTCCTCCCGCAGCACTTCAGCACGGCTCGCTTTAATCATTGCTCCGAGCGGTACTCCGCATGCCATAAAGCTGCTGCTTTGAGGCTAACGGCCCTATAAATGACATACAATTTTGCTTGTTCTGCACAAAAAGTGACACTCCTGTAAGTAAATTAAATACTAATTTAGACTATTGCTTTATTATGAGACAAGTGTAAAAAATTAATTGAGGCTTTCAGCCAGTTGCAGATTCAAGTAATTCATTACAAGCGAAAATGATGAACTACATTAAGCAACTCTTTACCAAACATCTTGGAGACGTATGTATTGGTTTTACTAACGTTACATAATTAAGCAACTGTGTAATTGGCAACACATTTATCACTTCTGCAATTCTGTTTTTCATGAGTAAAACAAATAAAAAGCATTCGTATCTGTTTGCTAGAGCACCAGCTTATTTGGCAATTTAAACAGCGAACATAATGTGTGGGACTGGAAAACTCAGAGCATGGGAATGGGCTGGGAGAGGCTGCTTCAAAGCCTGCTGAGTTTTACCAACACCACGGCAACCGCTCAGCAGTGGTGGCCCACTGGAAAGGAATCTAATTTGACGCACTAACGCTAAGGAGTGCTCGCCCGGAAAAGCAACGCAGCCGTACGGAGCACAAGCAATCAGCACTTCTTCCTCTTCCATCTCTGGCTGAAGACTCCGGCCGCTCCCCGGCCTGCGTGAAGGCGCTAGGACTGTCAGCAACTCTTGGAGCAACGCCAGCCTCCGCGAGCGAGCGCGAGCCCACTACCTCGGGGCACCCCGGACGGAGGACTGGCGTGGCACGGCGCGTTTCCCGAAGCCCCATCTGGGGTTTTTTTTTGGCCGTCTCACAGGTGAGCAGGGCCCACGGGCAAGGCGATCCGACGGACCTTTGCGCGGTAACCATTTTTGCAAACCCTCGGCGAAAAACCTTACGCCTACATTCGGCCACGCCGACGGCAACGCGCTCGCTGGGAGCGCGTGGGCAGGGCGCTTGCCCTCCTGTGGATGCGCCACGAACAGCAGCGGCACCAGGACGCTCCCGGCAGGATGCTCCCAGGCGCACAGCCTTCCCCGGCACCCTGAGGCGACTGGGGACCTGGAGAGGACACCGAGAACTTAGCTGGCACGCTTTGCTGCTGGCCTATCGCAATATAAAAGCCCATAAAACAGGACTGAAGCAACGCTGGGGAGAAGAAACCGAGTGGGATCAAGCAGTGTGCGATGGAGATAAAACACGAGCTTCTTGGTTAGAACGAACCCAAGGCTCACCCTGCTAACCCCGAGCCTCTAATAAGATTGGGTGTGGAAGGCGCAAAGGTGCTTTGGGGTTTCACGCTGGCTCCCCTGGGGGCTCAGGGCAGCTTCGGAGGGCCGGAGTACAGCTTGTTCCTTACCTCCAGCTCCCGCAGGACAGGATGGTCCTCGATGCCTGGGAAAAGGACCCTCATAGCATACGTCCGATAGTCGAGGTACGGGATCCCGGAGCGATCCAGGTCGCTGGTTAACTCGTTGATGTCTGTCTGCAGCTCCGCAAAAGCTACGCAGGGAGAACAGAACAAGACAGAAAACGAACACGCGTGAGCTCCGGGAGCCGAGGCTGGGAAAGGGTGGCTGCTTGCTCTCCTCGGGGGCACGGCAGCGACTGTAAACGGGTCAGCTCAGGAAACCCATTCGGAGAAGAGACCTTGCCGCACAGCTCAGAGAGACCCTCGCCCTTGGAGGCTCTGTCTCCGCAGCTGAGAGCGAGAGCACGCACGGCACAGAGCAGATGCCGAGAACAAAAGATGCTTATTAATTTGTATGCAGCTCACACCTGTGTATACACACCTAAAACACCTTTATAAAGGCTGCAGATAGAAATGAGGATCTATTTTCATAACTTGCTACCTTCCATATTTTCCTTTCTTCTTCTCTTCTGTCAACAGTTGCCAAAATAATCAAATCTGATGCAGATCAAATCCAAGCAGAAACTGCCTGCTGTAGGGGTCAGGAAGGAATTTATTCTTCCTCTCGTAAGAAAACATCACCATGTTACACAGCTGGATGCGCGTCCTTGTGTTCATTCTCCCAAGTACCAAATGCTGGCTCAGTAAGGTCTCTGTACCCCAGCTAGGCTGTGCCCATGCCGAAGCTGTGGCCTCTCCTCAATACATCTCATTTTTTTGTCCTGTGCTTTCAACGCAATCCTTTTAAAACCAGCTAAACAAATCCAACGCAACTCTACATACACATACAGAGGTCACGCTATGAAATTTGCAGCTTTCTATTAATTTTCTTTGATTCACTAAGCTCCCTTCCAGCTGGGAGGACGTACGAAACAACTGCAGCCCTGCTCCCCAGAACGCTTTTTGTCTCAACACACCAGCTACAGAAATCACTGCCCACCTCCGCCTCCGCTCCCCTGCGGAGACGCCAGGCTCAGCCGCCTCCTTGCAAGGGACAAGACGTGTCTGCTGACACCCGCAAGCGGCAGGTCTAGCTAGGCCAAGTGACACACAAGATTTCCCAGAAGCAAATGCTTGAGGAGCTCCTTCCGATCCTTCAGACCTGCTCTTGTCCCTCTGGGCTCACATCTTACAGACTGGAGGAGGGACTGGACCAGCTTCCCAGCCCTACGGCCTTCCGTTTGGGATGCACGCTGTTTCTTGGGGGTCAGAACCTCCTCTGCTCCCAATCTCACTCTGCCTTCTTAAGAGCCCTTTACTAAAAGGTCATTAGACAAGGAAGCACACTTGTGCCAGGCACCCTGGGGCTCGCGCCGTCCTCACAATGCGATCCAGGCATGTTGCTTAAGCAGGATCAAGCTCTAAGCCTATTCTCTGCACATTAGGCAGCAGAGCCGTGTCTGCCGCCGACACACTTGTCGCTGCCCACCCTCCCACGGCGGGGCAGGCGTGCAAACCTCGCCAGCGCACGCACCGTGCTCCTCAACACAAAAATCCTGTGACTGGGGTGCTCCGATGCGGGACCAGAGCACAGGGCCACAGCACACAGAGCGCCTGGTCCTGCGCAGTACTGACCCTCCTTGCACTCCAGGGCCACCCGGGACTCTAGATTATCCATCTGCATCTGCAGCCTCTTCAGGGTCAGGTCGTTCTCTCGGGACTTGCGCTTGTAGGCGATGAGGACGATGATGACGATGATGAGGAGCAGGCTGCCTCCGGCCGCGATGCTGACGATGGCTGGCAGGGTCAGGAGGCTGTCCGAGATGATGCTCACCGAACCAGGGGAGAAGATGACACCACCAACACGCACCTGCAAAGCGCAAGGGAGGTAACCAGTATGGTATGAGTGTCAGCCTGCCCCAAACCCCCGTCCTTCCCAGCCAGCACCGCACTGCGCGGGCCGTACAGACCCCTAAGGCAGCACTGACCCGCCTGTGTTTCAGCCAAGGCTGTAGCAACTCCGATCGCCTTCAAACGCAGAGGGTGCAGCTTACGTGAATGCAGGGAGGCTTCAAGTCGTGATAAATGTGCCAGCCCTTCACTATCTGGGCTTTGTTCTTATTATCTGATGGCTCCATTTGACTTTCATTTTATAAGCTTTCAACTCCCTTTTGTAAACTGCGGACATTAGCAACGCAGTGATAATTTCACTGACAAGAAACCAGAGCGACTGGAAAGGGAGAACAGAGGAGGGAAGAGAAAGCCCCATGTGAAACTTGCGGGAGGTTAATGCCGGGACCGGCTTTTCTTGGATGTGCCCTGGCCACAGATGCAAGCAGCTCTCAGCCAGGTTGCGCTTCTTTGAATTACACTGTGATAATCTGAGTATGTTCTGGATGCTGAACTTAAAGGGAAATAAATCACAATTACAATCTCATTTGGGCTCCACTCAAGCACTTTGGCAGCGGCGTGCTTGGTCTGCGAGCGGATCAGAGGAAGCAGCAATGCCCAAAACCAAAGCGGAGCAGGACACCAACTGTTATCCTGGATGGGGCCGTTGATCCAACCAGTCCACCGCTCAGGTGTCCTGGTTGCTTCTGCTTCAGGAAAAGGCAAAACTTTTCCATCCGCTTAGCAGATCAGGTCCGGCTACAAGGACTGAGAAAGCCCCTTCCTGCCCTACAGGAAGGGAGAACACAGCCCGCTCAAAATGCTCTCACCGACGGAAGGAAGAGCAAGCAGCGCCAGAGAAAGGATGGTACCTGGTGCTGAAGGCACTGCCAGGAAGGTTTGGTCCTTCTAGAAAGCTCTGATAGTAGGCGGTGAGTCTCAGGGAGGGAAGAACTTTCTCCACACTAAACCACACCAATATTTTAAGCCTCCAACTAGACAGTCATAAAAATCTAAAATCCTACTGAACCTTGGACAAGAAATTGCACTCAGTACCCGAGCGGGTCAGGGAGCCGGAGGAGAGAGGATGGGGCGGAGGGAGGGAAGGGATGCGGACAGGAGTGTTTGTTTGGTCCCTCACCATCACTTTGTGCTGTCCGGTGAGATTTGGCGGCTCGCACAGCAGCTGGGTCTCGGAGACAGTGACGGCGCAGGGTGTTTCTCCGATCAGCACGGTGTAGTTGAGCTTCGCTCCTCCAGGAGCGGGTGGGCACAGGTTTCTGCCCTAGGGACAAGGGGAGAGAAGCCTGTACAATGAGGCAGCACATTTCTCCAGCTTTCGTCTCATTCCCAGCTTGTGCAAACGATGGGACTCCGCACCTCGTTCTCCAAAGGGGGTATAAAACTCCTCTCTCTGGGATTGCCTTTGCCTCTTCCCACGGGGTGAGTAAGGGTCTCCTTACCTTCAGGATGATGGGCGACCCCGGCTTCTGCTCCAGCACCCCGGTTGGGCTCAGGAGTTCAAACGTCGGGTTGGGGTAGTATATGAACTTGGTGTCATTGTAGATCAGCAGGGACTGCACGTTGTTAAAGATAAACCCAAACTCGTCCGGCCGCTCGACGGCGTCCAGGCCGGGCCGGTACTCCGGGGTGAGGGGCGGCGCGAGGCAGGCCAGCGCCGTGGCGTTCACCACCTTGCAGACCTGCGGGGAAGGCGACGCCTTGAAAGGTGGCAGGGAAAAACTCACCCTGACCTGGACAATGATGATCTAATTCCTGAAATACTCCCTGAAAAGTCCAGCGCATTCAAGTTTAGCTGGAAACATTTAATCCAGGCTTGACGCCTGGCAGTTTGGGGGAACGTGCTTCCCTTCCGGCCGGCGCAGAGGCACTGGTGCAGCGACGGAGCGCGAGCTTCAAAACGAGCAGCGTTTTAAAGGAGCCAGAGGCTCGCACAGCGCATCGCCGAGCCCTCCTCCTTTCTTTTTCCTTTTCTTTCCAGCTGCATCCTCTTTGGCAACGCTGGCTTTGAAACGGACCCACAGCAAATCCCTGGTCCTTGCTACAAACTGCTGATTAGAGGCAATTCCCAAATGCCAGCGAGGGAGGGCAACGACCAGCTGACACTCGTGGGCTGGAGGTACCGCGAAGGTCACCTCCCGCCGGGCTGAGGACACCCACAGCTCCTCCAGCCCTGCAAGCGGGGAGCCGGCTGATTTATGAGGCTCTTGCCTTGCAAAGCACCAAGAGCCTAACCGTTTGGCCTCCCTCCATAAGCGGAAGATTTCACTTCACTCAATTTTTGTGTCTTCAGAATTATTTTTGTAGCACCGTAACTGCGACTGCTAACAACGGAATTAGATGCCTTTTTAAAAAGAGCTCGGATGAAAAAGGTCTTCAGAGGGGAAGGGAGAAAGGGAATAGGAAAAGACTGCTAAGTGGTTTGCCCTTGCCGAGACAACACAGATTCAGTCAGAAAGCTCACTGCATAGAAACAACATTTTTCAGTTTTACTTGGTCACAGTAATTTCTGTGGGACCTGGAGGTACAACTCTTATTGGTAGCATACAAGAGCATCGCTTTCTTCCCATTTAGCTGAGGAATCATTTCAGTGTCTCACTCCTGGACTGAAAAAAACACAGATAGGGGAAGGAGGTGGCATTCCAGATCAACCCCAAAACCTGCGACCAGCTCCTTGCTTCAGGAACACCAGAGCGAGATGATGGAGGAGGGGAAGGAGGCAAAAAACCAACACCCAGCTTCACCAAAACACCCGGAGCCCCGCACCCCGCACGCTTTGCACAGCGAGGAGGGCGCGGGGAAGCAGCACCTGGCCTTACCGCAGCGACCGAGCTGCGAAAGCGGCCTGAAAGCTTCTTGTTCAGAAGCGGTTCCCCGCTCTCCTCCTTCCCTCCCCGGGCTCGTACAGGCTTGCCGGGCCCAGAGCCACAGCGACAGGAGGTTTATTTCTAGAGAGGCAGCTAGGGAGAGACTAGTTAAACATAGCAGCCTCAGAGCTGGCAGGTCTCAGCGCCTAGCTCTGGGCTTTTACAGAAAGAGCAGGACTAAAACGGGAAGTGAGGAGCAGCTGGGGGTGACGGGGGCAGCTACACGCGGACTGCCCGCCACAACCTGCCTGTAGGGCTGCGCAAGGCACACGGAAGGGAAGGAGGCTGGGGGGAGGAGAGCTCTCGGGGCTCAGGGGCTCTGCCCAAAAGCGGAATTTCGGGAGTGAAAGAAGTTTATCTGACCCAAGACAGAGCGTGAGGTGATGGAGACGACCTCAAATGGAGTCCTCCATTTCCAGCTTTGAAAACTTGGCAGCTACTGTGTCACTGAGGAAGTCATTTCCCATTTCTGCGTGTCAGAATCCCTCTTTCCAGGGTTCCCCGCTTGGGCAAGTCTAGCGAAATACCCCCAGAGCAGCTTTTGCCAAGTCTCACCACGCAGAGAGCACCGGCACCAGTAACCGCACGCGTGCATCTGGGTGGGGGGCGCCCGCCGTGCGGGGGTGCACGGGGATGCATAGGCCCAGCCTGGTGGCACCGCGCTGGCACCAGTGACTTACGTTGACAAACTCCTTGCCGTTGTACTTGACGCGGATCCTCGGCTCCTGGATCACGTCCAGGTTGGAGCCAGTGACGGTCAGAGGCGTGTGTCCGCTGCGGAGAACCGGGAGACACCTGATCAATGCAACGGGCAGGAGGGGCTGGGGCCGTGCGCAGAGGCTGTGCTTGACAATGAGGATGCTCGTTGACCTCAGAAAGATGTTTTCTGCGGACACTCCAGGCACCAGGCGACAGCGCGGATTAATACCCGCTCGCTGCGTCGCCGGGGAGCGGTGTCTCACAAGTTAGCTAGGCTCTCCACTCCCGGCTGCACCGTCTCCCACCTAACGGCACTGCAGGGCAGCAGGACGAGAAATGGGACCAAAGAAATCAGCTGAGCTGAGACTAAACACTTAAGACAATAAATTAGTCACGGTGTTTAATGATTTACATAGTGATGTTTTTAAGGAGCACAACAAATGGTACGTGCAGTGAAGGAACTGACGTGCGCTCGCATCTGGACTGCAGACGCAGCAAGCTGTCACACAGCGCTGGGGCGGCATGGAGAGCACCCAGTGCCACCAGGGCCAGGGAGGACACAACCCCCAGGCTACAGTGCCCCCATTCTCCTACAGCCTGTGCCCCTGAGCAAAGTCTTTCACTCCCGCTGCCTTCTTTCGTGTGTTAACTGGAGCAGCACAGCCCAGAGCCGCTGAGTCTCCGGCGCCTCTGCGGCAGAGCCCGGCTGTTCCCTTCGGACCACCTCTGCCGGCAGTCCTGAGCAGCCCACCAAACGCCTCTCGCACCAAACCAGGCCTGATCTTCAGTTTGGTCTCAAAGCAAACATCTCGCAGAGCCTGCTGCGAGACACTTACTTCTTCCACGGGCAATTTTAAAAAATAATTGGAATTTGAAATGAGTAGCTGTGTTCCGGCCCTTGTGAGCGTAACCATTGAAGTAACACCAGGGGAAGAGGACGGCCCAGGGTTTTCAGCAGCGGCTACGTCACGGTGATGTGACAGTGCCGTTCCTAGCGGTGAATCTGGGATAGACAGTACATTTTGATTAGCGTCAGCTTTTTCCTTTCTTGGCGGTTGCCAGTTTTGTTTCTTTTCCAGGACTACAAGAAGGAGCCTTTAATGAGCAATTGTGCACTTCTTCAGCAGATGGAAGTGATCTTGGGGCTTTACTTGTGCTCCCAGAATCTCGGGGCACACTGCTGCTGTTGCAATTGCCTCAGTAATTACAACTACTTTAGTAACTCTGGACTTGATTTTTGGTAAATGCGAACACCGCAGACACCCAGCACTGACAAATCCAGGGCGCTGGGTGGGATGTGCGTTTCCAAACAGACCCTCTTTTGCTCCCATTGAGGGTGCACTGAGAGAGAAGACCCAGACCAGGCAAGCCTGGCTCCTCTGCCAGTGTCGAGGCGCCACCGTCAGAGCCCTGTGTTACCTGGCGATGCTCCACTCGGGTTCGATGTGCTGCACCTTCGGATCGTCGATGTACTCAAACAGCAAGGTCCGCTCCAGCTGAGCCCGGTCGACGCTGACGGAGACGTGAACAGCCCCCAGGCCGTGGGCGGATGGGGCCGACACGCAGACGATCTCGTTCGTGGATCGCCTGTGCACGAGAGAAGCCAGGGAAGCATTAACAGGTGGTGGTGCGTGGGGCAGAACACGACCCTTTGTCCTGGCACTGCCCTGCACACGGAAAGGCTGAGCCATCAGTCGGCCCCAGGCTCTGACGCCTGCAAAGGGGACCAGCTCCCGAGAGGGGCAGGAGGGCTTCACCGGCACGGGAGGGAGGGAACGGAGCTCGGAGCAGGAGGGGACTCCGCCTGCCCACCAAGAGCAAAGCGCACGCTCCCTGAAACTACTGTTTGTGCCAAGCTGCAGCCTCCCGCATCCCTCTGTGAACCTGCTGCCTTCTGTTGGGCATGTGAAAACAGATGGCTGCTTTTTAAATGGGATGCATAAGCTCACTCAAAAGCCAAATTCTTCCCCTGCCCACCCCACCGCACACACGGGTCCTTGTGAGCCGCATAATGGAGCCCGCAAAGCCCCCGCCTGGGAAGGGCGACGCCACCGTCACCGCTGCCTTCCGGCTTTGTCTCCCTGTCAGAGCTGGGGTGACCTCAGCCTCGGCGCTGGCTGGCCGGACACAACAGACCATCTGCTTCCATCGGAGCCCCGCAGAAGGTCGAGGCGCCGCGGTAGCAAGGCGCTGTCAAAGCACAAAGGAGCTGGTGGGTAGATGGATGGAGAAGGGGAACGAGAGCCGAACAGCGCTGCTCCCGCTGCCAGGAACCGCACAGCTCTGCCGCAAGGCTGGATGCCGCTCCTAGGAGAAGGGCCGGACTGACGTCCCTGGAAGGCCAGTGCCGCTGCACGGCCACCCGTGGGTCGTCCCGCCTGCCCAAACCTGCCCCCGGCTTGCCAAAACGGCCGTGCTGTTTCCGTGGCTCATTCAGTCTTCTCACAGGGGAGCGGGCAGGCAGGTCTTCAGCACCTCGNTGCACCTTCGGATCGTCGATGTACTCAAACAGCAAGGTCCGCTCCAGCTGAGCCCGGTCGACGCTGACGGAGACGTGAACAGCCCCCAGGCCGTGGGCGGATGGGGCCGACACGCAGACGATCTCGTTCGTGGATCGCCTGTGCACGAGAGAAGCCAGGGAAGCATTAACAGGTGGTGGTGCGTGGGGCAGAACACGACCCTTTGTCCTGGCACTGCCCTGCACACGGAAAGGCTGAGCCATCAGTCGGCCCCAGGCTCTGACGCCTGCAAAGGGGACCAGCTCCCGAGAGGGGCAGGAGGGCTTCACCGGCACGGGAGGGAGGGAACGGAGCTCGGAGCAGGAGGGGACTCCGCCTGCCCACCAAGAGCAAAGCGCACGCTCCCTGAAACTACTGTTTGTGCCAAGCTGCAGCCTCCCGCATCCCTCTGTGAACCTGCTGCCTTCTGTTGGGCATGTGAAAACAGATGGCTGCTTTTTAAATGGGACGCATAAGCTCACTCAAAAGCCAAATTCTTCCCCTGCCCACCCCACCGCACACACGGGTCCTTGTGAGCAGCATAATGGAGCCCGCAAAGCCCCCGCCTGGGAAGGGCGACGCCACCGTCACCGCTGCCTTCCGGCTTTGTCTCCCTGTCAGAGCTGGGGTGACCTCAGCCTCGGCGCTGGCTGGCCGGACACAACAGACCATCTGCTTCCATCGGAGCCCCGCAGAAGGTCGAGGCGGCGCGGTAGCAAGGCGCTGTCAAAGCACAAAGGAGCTGGTGGGTAGATGGATGGAGAAGGGGAACGAGAGCCGAACAGCGCTGCTCCCGCTGCCAGGAACCGCACAGCTCTGCCGCAAGGCTGGACGCCGCTCCTAGGAGAAGGGCCGGACTGACGTCCCTGGAAGGCCAGTGCCGCTGCACGGCCACCCATGGGTCGTCCCGCCTGCCCAAACCTGCCCCCGGCTTGCCAAAACGGCCGTGCTGTTTCCGTGGCTCATTCAGTCTTCTCACAGGGGAGCGGGCAGGCAGGTCTTCAGCACCTCGCTGCCAGTTTGGTGCTTAAATCAAAACCTGGCACCCTTGAACGCCCCCTCTTTGCTGTCCTAAACCCTCCTCAGAGGCGGCGCAGCTCGTGGAGGCGCCTGACCAGCTGAGGCTCGAGTGCAGCCGGGCCCCTGCGCTGCTTCAACAAAGCTCCCGTGTCTCTGCCTGGGCAGGGGGATGCTGTTGCGTCCCCTTTTCAGCGCCCTCACGCACTCCCCGCCCTGCCGAAGGAGCAGGGGCACATCATACTGCCAGTTGCTTCGGGGTGCCTATGTACGTTCGGTACCGGGCACGGACGCGTACGTGACGCACCCGGGGGCACATCACTTGGCGCTGGGCGTTTCAGCAGCGGGTACCGCCGTGTTCCCAGCTCACACCTTGGCACGCCTGTCCACCACGACCAAGGGAACAGAAACAGCCTCCTAAAACACCTGAAACAAACTGGACTTGGCTGTTTCTGTTGATGCGATTACACGTCTAGCCCTTCCCACTCGCCTCCTGCTCCCTCCCTCATCTTATTCTCACTCTCCACCGAGGTTTAATTTCACCACGAAGGCATCCTGGTGCAAGCAGCGCGTTTCTCCACCCTCCTCGCCGGCTCCCGGCGTGCTCCCGCGCGCACCCGTGCAGCCGGAGAGCTGCCTGCCTGCCGCCTGCTCTGCCGCCCCGCGCCGGCGCAGCCGCTCGGCCCCGCCAGACTCCACCGCGCCTGCTTAGCTCTGGTGTGAGATCCAGAGTGACGCAGCGCTGCTGGCAGAGCTGCTCTCAGCTCCCTGTGATCAGTTAATTAGCTTTCTGTGCTATTATTATGTCGTCATGGTGAATCTACCCACTCCTCCGATCAGAGAGGGGAGAATGGGGGAAGCTGTAATTAGAGTGAATCTCATTAGAAACTGCTTCATCTAATCAGGCTCCCCCACACCCTCGAGTACAATTGAACTTCATTGCCTCAAAACGGTCCAAGCAAAACAAAGTGCACAGCGTGACCCCACATGAAGGATGGTGCCATTCATACACTGCCGCTTGCTTTGTTTAAGTTTCTGCTTGCCTGCTGTAATTAGAACACAGAGAGAATCCAAAACTCTTCCAGGTTTTGCAGGTCAGTATCTGCAGGTTGCCTGAATGTAATCGTATATTTAAGGGATTACATCTCAGGGCTGATTCTGCTCTCAGGCCAGCTTGCAGGCTGCTTCTGCCGCTGTTAACGCTGTTAACCATGTGCATCTGAGGATGCGATCCGACATCCTTGCTTCAGACACAGGGAGGAACGTTGTCGGATCGGTTACAGTGCTTAGCACGCCGGGAGCTGGGCTGCGCTGGAAGCCCTCGGCACGCGCAGACCTCCTGAAGCACCGTTCTAGGCTGGACCTAGGACAAGCACTGCTAACGCCCCAACACGCTCCCACGTCTGAACACCCACAGCTCCCGTATCAGAGAATCTCTCAGTCTTCCAGACGAGAAATCCACCTCCAGGGGTCTTTGCATTCCCAGAAACTTCCTCGGTTCCTCCTGGGAAGCCTGCGCGAGGATCTGACAGGCAGAATCCTTTTGCACATCGCTCCGCTTGGCTCGGGTTCCCGCACAGGCTGCGCCTACGCTACAAAATGCATACTGCCAGCTGCTTCGGGGCACCTGTGTACGTTTGGTACAGGGCACGGACGCGTACGTGATGCACACAGATGTATACCGCATGTATCTTTTTTTAACTAAGCCCCAAGAAAACCCATTAAGCCCTGCAAATGTCAACTTGGTGTTTACACTCCTGGGTAGAAAGCAAATTTGCCATAGAAATCCCAGAGGAGATTTATGGCTGTGCGCGTTTCTCGGCAGAAGGCCCGTGCAGATCGCCGCTTTGCTCTGCCACGCAGAAGCCTGCCCCTCGCTCACGCCACTTCTGGGAGGTGGAGGTACCTGCAGCAGTGGCTGCAATAGAAGTAATGTGGGCTGTTTATCCGTGAAAAGAGAAACTAGAAATTCTCATAAACGTCACATTTTCTTCAGATCACCCGGGCTGGGGGCAGGTACTGACGACTACTATAAACATTTTACAGCGGCAGCGATGTTTGCAGCTGAAGCGGTGCAGGATGCAGGAGCCCGCGCTCGGCCGCTTACCCGTAGAATTCGCAGGTCTGGTTTCCCAGGAGCACCGACACGCGGCTGCCGGCTCCCAGGTAGTGCCCGGAGATGGTCACCATCGTCCCTCCCGACTCTGGACCGCGGCTGGGATTCAGAAAGCTCACCGCTGGAGTCTGGAGAAAGAAAAGGAGAAACGCGGTGCTCTCGCCTGCTGCGAGGGGAGCTGTCAGCGAGCGGCCGCCCAGGGGCCGTGCCAGTCGGGGAAGCACCGTCCTCCGAGCACCTTCTCACCTTTGGCTAAGCGGGGACACCCTTTTTAAAACGAAAACCCCAAATGGGCACGTGTCCTGGGCATCTGACAAATCTCCTGCTAAATTTTCAAACCCATCTCTGAAGGCAGAGACGCACCTCAACAAAACAATTGCAAATTTCACCCTGGCAAAAGCACGTAGTTACCTGCCACTTTGTCCTAAGCAAAGGTAAGCCGTCGGCACCACATCTGCAAAAACTAAATACGTGCCAAGCGAAGCAAACTGCCAAAATGGCAATCTGAACCCAAATGTTTAAAGTTTGCCAATGTCAGTGCCAAAAAAACCCCACCAGAGTCTGGTAATGGCAAACACTGGACAACTCAGCAAAAAGGCAATGCCATCAGCTCCAGCTTCATATAAACCACCAGCGACAGCGCTGCGTAGGCAGAGCCTGTTCCCCATGGCTGACGGAAAGGCGTCCTCAGTGGGCGAACTTGGATCCCACTCGACGCTTTATCAGCGACATTGCAGCAACGCCACTTGTTTATCCTGCCTTGCACCGCGATAGCTATTTATCCCTCTTAATAGAATTTGCAGGAAGCAGGCACCTTTTTATTTGTTTTCAATCAGTGGATATTACTAAATTGTTTTACTAATGCTTTCACGTTACCCTCTTTATGACTCTCATCTGCAAAAGCTGGCAGCCTCCCAGCTGCGCTCCCCCGGCACCACCTGCTCGGCAGCCCGGTGAGTTTGTCCTGTTTTTTCCACTGTTTTCACAGTGCAACATGTGTTTTCTGGGTGCCCCGGCGTTTGCAAAAGCAGCTTAGACCAAAAGCCTGTTTGACCCTGACTCCCGAATAGACCAGAGAAGAACACACGATCCACCCTGCTGTGGATAACGATGGAATAGTGTTGCAGGAGGGAAGGATTTGTCCTTCAACTGCTCGTGGTCAGCTCACAGCTGTTGTCTTCACCGGGGTCAGGACTTGGACTCGATGATCCTCGTGGGTCCCTTCCAGCTCAGGATACTCTGTGATTATCCCAGCTAATGGCAATACTAGACAATATGAATGGTAATAGCAATCTTTACACTGGGCAGGCTTGGGAGCACTTCATACAACAAAGAGGAGGGATTCCAAAATGTCAAACCCTCCAAAGGATGTTCAATACACGACTGCCATCAAAAACCTTCCTCAGCCTCCAGCCCAACCCTGGCAACTGTCCCCAAGGTGAATTAGGAACAAGCTGCAACGCCGCGACCACTGCAGACCGCGAGAGCCCGCTACCCTCCTCCTCCAGCCCCAGCCCCGGGGCCAGTCCGCTCCTGGGAGCCCACGGCCAGAAGGGAGCAGTTATTTGACACGTTCCTGAGGTCCAGCAGTTCTGGAAAGCACAGCCCTCCTCTGCATTCAAAATCAATTATAAGCACCTCCTGGCTACAAGCATCTGACGTTTCTGGTGGGAGCATCACCTTGCATCACACTGCAATCCTTGGAAATTCAAAGCGTCGTCAAAAATAGAAACTCAGGCTGTGACCGCGAGCAGTCGTTCTTGTAAACAAGGAAAAGACAGGAAAGCTGAGGGCCCATCCCAGAGACCCGCAAAAACTCCCAGGGCTCGGGTGAGGCCAGCGTCCGGTGAGGGCCTGAAAGCCGAGTAAGAATTTTCCATCTTCAGCTCCTGATTTGGTGATAATTATGACAGATTTACAGATCCAAAGCAGCTCCAAGGTTCCACCTCCCCAGATAAAACGGGTGTAATTAAGGTGACAGCACCGCTCCCGCACAGCGTCAGGCACCAGATGAGCTCACTAAGGCATGAACCCTCTCAGGGTCAGAACAGAGCTCCGCTTTACGGTACCAATAATCAATTTTACTACTGACTGTAATGGCATAAACCAGCTGTAATGGAATTTGTGGCAGCGCTAAAGAGAAAAATAGAGGCCAACTAACAAAAGGAAACGATGTGCTAGAAGTTTCAGACGCCTGAGAAAAAGAAACAATATAATGAGGGTAAGTGCTGGAAATCAGATGCGACAGTGCAAAGGATGCCGATGCTCGGCACACGCTCGCCAGGCTGCTGCAAGGTGCTGCTCCAAGATTCATCCCCGCAATGACCTCCCTCTGGCTCCCGGTTATTATTTAACACAAAGCAGGAGAGTATCCTCGCTGCCGTGTCGCACAGGAACCTGCCTTTCAAGAACGGCAGACCTGGGGACGGCACTGGCAGCGCCCTGTGACGATCGGGGGGGATCCCGGCGCACGCGAGCAAAACGTGGCGATATTTTGCACGCCCGCTATGCTGTTGGACGAACGAAATCCCAGGGGAGGGTGTCGCTTACAACGACGGCAGGGGGGCAGGGGCTAGCCTGATTTCTCTCTCAATTAGTTTACAAATTGTGGACAATTGGTAAGTGCTGGCATTTCCCTGCATACAGATCCCACTAAGCACAAAATCAATACGGCTGGATGAAGTGCCCTGTTTAGGCAAAACCGGAGATACGAGAAACCCCAGCTGTGGCTTTCAAGTTTATGAATCAAAAGGCTGCTAATTAAACCAGAGAAAGAAAGGACCACCCGATCGATGGAAGCCCACCAACCCAAACAGCAGCTCTCCGTTACGCAGGCAGAGAAAGCCCACACTGAGCCAGCATCCTCGGAGGGGGAAAAAAAAACCCTGAACATTTGGATGCAGAATTACCCTTCCATCCCGAAGGGCATCACAGGGAAAAGATTAAACCTACAGACACAGAAACTAACTCAGATAGGTTCAGGTCTCACAGGCAGTTGATTAAAACCAAGTTTCTAGCAGGACCTCAGCACCTGAGCGGCAGCAGGATGGGCTCCCGCGCTCCTGTCGGGTGTTTCTGGGTTTGCGCAGCAAGGCGCGCCGGTGCCCGTGTGTGCACGCACGCACGCACAGGAACATCTCCAAAACCAGCAAGGAGCGGCGCCCCAGGTTCACCCCCGCTAACCAAGCACCGAAGTAACAATGCCCATCACAAACAAAGGAGAATTTTGAGCGTGGCTCCAACTCCTCGTGCACAGAAAGTCCTCAGGTACGGCACAACGTTCTGCTTGGCGCGATGCTCCTGCGGGGATTACAGCACTGCGCTTTGCACGGGGCAGGCGAGCCTAGCGATTTAGAGAAGGCTATCGCTGTTTTGGGGGCGCAAAGCTGAAACCAAATGCTGGGGGAATCCTGGGTTTAGCTCCCACCTAATCCCTGTTTATTTCGTAGGACCGTGCGAGGTCTAGGTCGTTGACTGGGCTGCCAACAAATTGTGCAATGCCACGGGGAAAGCATCAGAAAAAGACGGCAAATCTGGGACTGCCTTCTGGTGTTGAACCCCATCCATCTGACAAGTGCATTTGCGGAGCACGGCTGTCCCACCGGGGACGCGGGCTGCCCCTCCCCACCGCCCGCCTCGGCAGGACACTCACCACAAACATGTACTGCTGCGTGGACTTGGCCGTGAACTCCGGCTTGCACTCTCCGATGCACAAGAGCACTGGGCCGGAGCTGATCCCTGGAAGCGCCTGCCCCATTTCACAGACGATCCTGGAAGCAGAAATGCCGCAGTGAGGCTTTGGCAGGAGGTGCCAACAGCGCCCTGCGCAGCTCCACGCAGGGCTGACTTTTTTTTTTCCTCCCCCCCCCACCTTTAACTTTGATATCTGCCTCTTTAGAAGAAGTTAATTACTGAGTCTATTTTTACCCTATGTAGTCATTTAAAGAAAAAAATCAAAATTAGACATAATTATTACAAGCTGTAAACTCCAGAGCAAAGCAGAGCACTAATGGCAATATATTAGCCAGTAGCAAAGTGAGTGCGAAGTCCTTAGAGTAACAGATGAGTTCATTAAGGGAACAGCTCACACTGCAGTCTCCCAGTTAATCAAAAATGGAGAAGCCTGCTCGGGGATGACAGAGGAAGCTGCTTTTGCAGGGAAGACAGGGCTGGCTAACGCAGAACATACTGGCGCTGGTAAAAGGAGTTACCGGCACTGAAAGACACCGATTTCGTGCTCCTCCTCGCATGGCCCAGCTCAGCCCCGCGGGCGCATCCTGAGGCAGGGAAAGCCGTAAGGACAGGGAGAGCTGCTGGGGTTAACCGCAGCGGGCCAGGCTGGAAGGTGAGGAAACCCTCACGCATCCCAAGGGTGTGCAAGGAAAAAATCCCAGGGCGCTGGGAATGCGTAACGCCTGCTGGAGGTAAGACCAAGCAAATGCCTGTCATGCCAGCGGGTCTGAGAGAGGTTTTCGAAGGGACGTCAGCTGGCAGGGCTGTACCCAAAGCGGATGGATGCTGCTTGCTCCCACGGCAACGCTGGGAAGACAAATTCAAAAGCATCCTGCCAGGCCCTGGAAACCTCGGGGTAGGGGTAACCTGCCTCGGGGCAGGGGGTGCGGTAACGCCGGTGATGAGGTGCTTGTGGGTGTCTGGCCCTGAGAGCGAGACCAGAGAAAGAGCCAGAGCACCCTTTCCCACGGGGCTGAAGGTGCGTTTGCAGAGCGGCAGGGGAAACGCTCGCTGTGCCGCCCATCACGTGCAAAGGCATGAAAGGCTCCAGTTCACGAAGGCAGCGCTTCAGCTGCCTTCAGCAGCCTTAAATTCACTACAAATAAAATAAAATACAGAGACTAAAGGGAAAAAGAGCCTGCAGACGGCATGTACAGGTGATGCCAGGAGGCCTAATGAAATACATGCACGCTAGTAAGGAGCTCTAACGTGCAAGTCCTTATGACTGTACGTCAGAATGGGTCGCTTAGAGACGCTGCGTTTGGAGAGCAGGAACTGGAGCATCTCCGCTGTGCGCCTTAACCTGCCGCGAGCTCCTCTCTCTGCCTTTCAAGCAGACATCGCCCGCGCACCTCTCCTCTGCCTGCTGCTTCATTACTTCTGCAAACCGGCCGCGGGGCGAGGAGGCAGGGCTTCTACGCTGCCAGGCTGTGGGCTACGGCTGGCATTTGGGAGCAGTAATCTCTCAAGGCGAAGCGATTCCTGACACCCCACGGGCAGGAGAGGACAGCGGAGGTTCCCTCCCACCAGAAAGAAGCGAGGATACGCCAAGCGCTGTACACACAGGGAAACCCCGAATACTCAGCTACAGCCGCCGTACAGTACCAGGCGCGGGACAGGGGCAGAAGTGCCCTGGTACACCTGATCCCCATTCACGATAAAAGCCAAATCCCCAGCAGGTACCTTGTTACAAAATGATGCATTCGGCAGAGCTGTGGGGTGCTGATTGCTGGGCTAAGTGGCCCTTTCACCAACATTAACCTAATTGCTGGCTGATAGATTGCGTGGCTGGAGCATATGGTGAGTCATTACAGTCTTGGAATTCAGTCTGCCCACAGAACCCTTAAGAGGGTCCTTTTATCTGTATTCATCTTTAAAAGGCAGCTCTCATGCTAACGCTTGCTGTTATCTGCCCAGGGTAAATGTTTTAATGATGTTAACAAACTTTGAAAGCTCAAGAGCTGTAATTAGAGTCATGATTATGAAATCAGGGTTTCATACCATCAAAGGAGGATAATTTTATAATCTTCCGTCCTTTATTTGAAAAATAAAATAAAACAAAATACCGCTCTCAGCAGAACAGCCCAACCCGCTAGCAGTGACAGCACTGCCGGCACAGCGCTTGGAGCCGTTCCCGCAACAGCACCGCCGATGCTCTGCACACCCACAGCGCCCTTTGCCCAGTGATCGGATGATGCGCCGATAATCTGCACACACCCGCGCTGTTCGGAGGAGGAGATTAATGTCACTTCTGTCTTACAGGTGGGGGAACCAAGACAAGGAGTGAGCAAAAGCCAAACCACCGCCAACACGTGCCAGTGCCAGGTCCTTCCCCTGTGCTGGGGACCAGACTGGGACGCAGCAAATGCATTTCCCCACCAGACGACGGCCGCGTCCCGCTGCTGCTGGGCTGGGGCAGATCCGCACTGCTGGGACCACTCGTGCGCCCGGGGCTCCCCCACACTCACCGCGAGCAGCCGCGGCCCCGGGCACGCGATGCCGTCCTGGTCCCCCGGTGGCATTAGGCAACCCAGGGGGAGGCACCGCATATTGCTCCTCTCCTGCTCTGCACGAATGACCCCCAACGCACCCCTCAGCACCTTGGCCACACCAGAACAACCCCCCCCCTCCAAAACGGCAACAGGGGCGTGTGTCACTTGAGGAGGTTTATTCACCCATCCTCTGTTACATGCCTATTTTCTAATTTTCGGTTGACGTTTTTCTTAGTGAAATAAATGAATTGACTCCAGTGGAGGCCCATTCGGATTAAGCGGCTGTCACTGCCTCACCCGCCTAACAAATGGCTGCGTGCAGCCAGCAGCGCCGGCTGAATTTCAAGTGCCATGGGGAGCGGAGGGGGCAGAGAGGCTCAGCATCAACAGCAAGGTGCTCATCAGAAAAGTTGCTTAGCAAAGCAGGAACTGTGGCGTGGAAGGAAACAAAACACTTAAAGAAAGCTTAAAGGGCTGCTTAACCCCCCCCCCCAGAGAGCACCCAAGCACCTCGTCCCTTTCTGGTGTGGGGATGGCCCTGGCCCAGGCACCGTCCGCCTCCAGACACCTTCCTGTAGGGCTGGCAAGGGTGGGGAGATGGTGCCCGGCGTCTGGGTGAGTTATTGGCCTCCCGTGCGTGTGCGGGAGGGTCAGGGAAGAGGCTTTGTGCAGGCTGCCCAGCCCTGGCGACCCGTGGTGGGGACGGGTGAGGTCCCAGAGGCCACTCACTGTTCCGCGACGACGTACTGCTCGGGCAGGGGTGTGCACTGCACCCCAGCAACCTGCACCCCGTGGGCGATCTCGGAGAAATCCAGGCCCAGGTTCACGCCACGGATGGTCACCCTCGTCCCTCCTTCTGGGGGGCCTGACACTGTCAGGATCTAGAGGGAAACAAAACACAGGAAAGTTGAGCCGGTGTCCCCACAACACCCGTGCATCTTCAACCCCACGTCTGGCTTGGAAACATTTTCCTTCGCAGGCTGCGCAGGGAGGCCGAGTGCTGCAACCTCCACCTGCTCCTGCTGCCAAACCCAGGCCAGTGCCACCTTCTCATGACTCCTCTGGGTGTCTTGGAGAAGCCCAAGGACGCTGAAATCCATCGGTGCCCTGCTCTGAGAGAGGACACCACGGCCCCTGAGCTGGCCAAGAGGTGTGGGCAATGCCATCCCCAGAAAGCCTTGCCGAAGGATAAGGCTGGCTCCTGTTTAACATACACAAAGACGGTAAGTCACCTTCCAGAAGTAGCCTGCTGCTTTGGAGAACTTTAACTTCTGCCTTGGCTGTTCCCGGAACGTTAATGTCACATTTTATTAGTAAGTTGGCACCTCAAATGACTTACAAATGTTAAAGGGTGAGGTGTGCGCTTTAAAGCTGCCTGTTTATAGCCTGCCTCAGCCATAATCATCTCTGCTTCTACAGACTTTCATTAAGGACAATACCTTCTTAAATTAGGGGTATAAATTACAATAACGTATAGTCACAAAATTTGGACCTAAGACTCTTAAATAGTTGTCCTGAATCCGCCACTGGTCTGCTGTTGCTCTTGGGTGAGTTACTAATCTTCCCCACGCTACAGCTGTTATTAATAAACATAATCAATAATAATGCAATTTAATTAATTTAACGGATAAATCTTGTTCACGCTTGTTTGCTCCACCTTTGTCTTTGCCAAAAGACTTGAGCTCGTCAAACCCTTTTCCGTAGTGTCTCCGGATGGGTGGCTGCTTTTCTTTGACCTTCTTAAGGGCTTGCCGTCCCCTGGGTGCGAGCGGCTTAGGAAGGCAGCCGAACACCAGCCCCAGCAACCTGCCGCGCGCGGGCTGAGCGCGCCCCAAAGCAGCCCCTGCGGGACCCCCCGCCCTTGCCGGGGGCACGTCTCCCCCTTCCCACCCAACGCAAACCGCTGACGCCAGCACGCCACCCCTGTTCGCCATCACCTCTGTGGCTCCAGGTTCCCCTCAGCACCTGCCTGCGTTTCAAATCCCAGCCGGAGCCATTTCCCTTCTCTCTTGCCCATACCCCTTCACTTCTTGCTCTCCACCTCTGCTCCCGTTTAAGGTGCTGCTGTCGAATTTGGCCACGCGTGCTGGGGTTCAGCCTGCTCCACGCGTCCGGCAGAGCCGTGAGCTGCACCGAACGTCAAACCACCGCCTCCGTCCCCTGTGTATGCTTTGATTTCTACTTCTCTCTGCCCTCGCCCGCACGACTGAGGTTTCTAATTTATTCACCATCCACTGCGCTGCTGTTTTCTGTAACTCATACCGCGTAGCATGTCTTGTATCATTTAGCTCCGTGAAGCACTATGTGCCCATAAAAGACACCACAAAATCAAGCGGTATTGCGTTACACCGAGTCCTGAAGGCCTGCACTGGCAACGTTTACATCACTAGTTGGGAATCACCAGAACTCGGCAGTTCACGTACTTGACAGTTACAACTCTCCTCTGCAGCTCTAGATTATGTTAAAGTGCATTTGCCGGAGCACTTACACCGCCGGGCTCGTCGTCTCATCGCTGCCCAAAAAAAAGTCAGAGTTTGCCATTTGCCGACCTTACCGCAACCAGCGGAGCCAAGCGGCCTCACCAAACAAAGCAGAGCCGATTCTGTATTTTGAAAATGTCCTGACCTGGAAAATCCCCAATACGGAACTCCACTCGACCTAGATTTTAGTGGCCGCTAATTGAACAGTTTTGAAGTAACTGTGCCATAAAGCAGCCGCAGGGTTAGAACAGATGCATTCAATTAATTACAGCTGGAGAGATTCAGTCAAAATCGCAGAAAGAAGATAAGTCTTAAAGGTCCCGTTGCACCGAACGCCGGCGACTCCTCCGAGCATCCCCCAGCCCGGCAGCACCCCTGGGTCACCTCGCGTTGCAGGCGCACGCTGAGGCACCTCCGGCACCTCCAGCCCAGGGGAGCTGCTCAGGCTGCAGGGCTGGCGGCAGTGTCAGTCCAGATTTCCGCTCTGAGCCAAACAGGATTAAGAAGAAATATTCCCCAATTCCAAGAAATATACTTCAGTAGAGTGGCTTTCCCCTCAGAGGTCAGCGGAGGATCAAAAGAACCTGCAAGGGGCAGCGCAGGCGCAACAAAGCCATTACCAGGAATTGTTCATTTACTGTTTAGGAGCTTGCACCTGCGCTGGAAGGGTTTTAGGGCGTTTGCAGAACTGAAGCAGTTTGAATGTCACTGAGATCTAGAGCGGGGTCTGGGAGGCAGAGCCTTTGGTTTTGCTGATCCCCCAAATTATTGTGAGCAGGTCACCTCTCCCCTCTGTATCAGCCTTGCTGTGCATGAAATACATAAGCAACTCACTGCCTCTAATAAAGCATCTTCCTGCTGCTCAGGGAAAGGATTTATGCACGTGCGAAGCATTGCATTACTCACAGAAAGGATCCAAATACAGAGATGAAGCGAGTGGTGGTAGGGGCTCGGTTACCCTTGCAGTCCGCCCTGACATCACGTCAGGGATGCAGATGCACCACTGCGTTTCTGTCGTCGCTGCTTCGTACCTGAAACCGCGGTGGGGATCCCAGGGACCTGCGAGGCTGGGATCCAGGGGATCCCAGGGACCCAGGAGCCCTCACACAGTGCCAGCACGCTTCCCTCCCCAGCCTGTGCAAGACCCTGCTGTAAAGATGCAGGATAAATGCTCTCAGCCTCACATCTTGCCGGTTGCACGGTTCAGCGTTTCTGACACAAAGCAAGATTTAGCCTCGAGAAGAAGTCCGTGCGCAAGACAGGGAGACCTCGGCCTGGCTGTGAGCCGGACGGGGCTTTCCTTGTGGAGCCGGAGGCAAGCCGTGAGCCTAAGACCATTCTGCACAACACCCGCTTGGCATCTGCTCGGGCGCAGAGCGCGCCCTGCTCGCAGACTAAATGGCACAACCCCTGCCCCCTCCCAAAATGAAATCCACTGGCGTTCTCTTTGTCTTTTTGTTCATCCTGCTCTAAGCTAGCTGGGTCCCAGCTGATGAGCCCAGCAGGGAACCAGCACATAAGCATTGTCATCCCGGCATGATCCCTCCTTGTCTCTGCCTTAGCTGATAGCANCCACCGGCGTTCTCTTTGTCTTTTTGTTCATCCTGCTCTAAGCTAGCTGGGTCCCAGCTGATGAGCCCAGCAGGGAACCAGCACATAAGCATTGTCATCCCGGCATGATCCCTCCTTGTCTCTGCCTTAGCTGATAGCACATTCAGAACCTAATTGTTATCTCAGCAGAGCAACTCCATTATTCAGCCTGACACTGCTCCCCCTTCAGCTGTTTGTTGCACTGATGTTATATTAATGAGGCCTGCAAATAAATGAATAGGAGATCAGAGTGCCGCTTGTTCGCAAGAAAACTGATTTTTATTTATTTATTGCTAAGACCACAGACCGTGCGGAAGTTTTATGCTGTTCAAGGGACACTGTTGGTGACAGCTGGGCCTCTCAGTCGGCAAAAGAAAAGGGCCACGTATATCCTACCGCTCATTTGCCTTTATGACTATTAAAACACAATCTCCTTACTAGTTACGCATCCCCCGAAGGCACTGGCACCTGGGGGCAAGGCCCTTGACCTCCAGCTTGACGGAAAGAGCGAACCTGGCCACATGAAGCCAAAGGAGTGGAAAACGGCCCATACTGAAGGCTCTGTTAGTCTGAGCGACCCAGGCTGCGATGCAAGTCCCCAGTATGAGACCAAAAACTGCTGCTCGTTTGATTTTGCCAATGCTGCCGCATGCAGGACGGGGAGCGTGTCACCAGCGCCCGCTTTAAACCTGCCGGGAGCAGGTCGGTCCCAGCAGGGCAGGGTGGTCTCTTCCCAGCTCTGCAGCACTGGACATTGCAAACCGTACCTGAAATACTCAACAAACTGGACGCCAGTAAGAAGGACCCAGCAGCAACGAAGGCTGTAAAGGTCTCACGGTCTCCAAGACAATCTCATACACTTCTCTGGAGGGGAGCGGGGCATGAGAGATGTTAACCTGTGCTGTTGAAAGGTTTGGGCTTAGCAATATCGACCCTGCAGGGTTTCTGCTGGGGCTTTGCCATTTTCTATAGACGTGACCGCTCAAAAACTTCGCAAAACTCTGTTAAGAGATTTTAGCCCTATACAGTGCCCTTCCCATCAGCGGATCTCAGAGCGCACAAAAAAGGCCACCAGTTCCCTCTGCTTTCCCCCTCCTTTCTCTACAACAGTGAAAACTGCAAGCTTGACTTTCACAAAAAACCCCAACAAAAAGCTGTGAATTCATAAGAAGGGTGGGAGGTGGAGTTCCAGGCGAAACACCAAACACCGCAAGACCTGTGATAAAATCACAACAGCTCACAGCGCTGCCAGAGCCAGCTGAGGCCTGGAGCAATGCGTCCCCCTGAAATCGGCGTTTTCTACCGCTGACCCTCACTGTGGAATAAGCCAATTTGCCAACGAAAGCACAGACGTCTCCTACGCGATTCTCTCTCTCCAAACCCACTCGGGACAATCTCCCAAGACTCAAAACATCCCCTGGCGAGGCGCCCCACGCCTCCCACTTTGAAGGCTGAGACACAGACCTGGTTACGGAGACAAGAAATCTGTAGCAGCAAAGCTCCGCTCTTTTTCCCTTGGATGGACACCAGGAGCATCGCTTTCAAGTTGGACAGTGATAAAACACTCGGTGGCAGCGCCGTGCCCGCAGCCAGCCGCGAGAGCCAGCCTGGCAGGCCTTAGATACAAGTCACTTGGTGGCTGGAGCAGAGTGTTTTTCCCCTTCTGTGCTTAGCTCAAGGAGGAGTAAACAAATAAATCTACGACTTATTCAACGGTACATCTGTCCGAACAGTTTATGATGAAGACAATCTCAGTCTTGCGTCTTGCATCCTGTAGCACAACCTCGTGCAAGCAGAACAGCACTCGGATAAGGAAACTCTGGTTTCTGACTACTGGCAGGACAAGGCGAACATCCAGGCAAGCCTTTAGGCTCATTTCATCTCTCTGTAAAGAGAGCTATGACTCGCCAAACAAACAAAAACCCAACCAAGGAAAGGGCAGACTCTCAACGTTTCTTAACGCTTCCACGTCTCTGCAGTCAGCACCACCGCCACCTCTGCGGCTTCCTTCCCTCCTCCATAAGGAGGAGGCTGATGCCTTTCTCCCAGGGGATCTGAGCATGAGCTGGTTTAGCTAAGCTGATGTAGAAACTAATCGGAGTTAAGAGGAAACGTCCACACGTACCGAGGTCCTTATTCAGCTGGCAGAAGTTGGTGTGCCGAGAAGCCCTGCTCCTGCCCTGCCGGCACTTCTGTAGCCACGAGCACCAGTGCAACAGGCTGCTCTGATCCAACACCCATGCCCTCCGCCTTCTGCAGCACGGGCACACGCTCAGGGCAAGGGAGGCTCTTCCAGGGAGTTCACTGAGAAACCAAAATCGTCTTTCATTCCCACCTGATACGAGTGTCACTCCTAATAGTAACGTTAACAGACCGAGTGCAGTTTTACTGGTAAAAATGCTCCTGGGAGACATTTTGCATCCCTCAGTGATCTGAACAGAAACATCAGAAGCATCAACTATAGACTAATTAGCTCTCTAGTTTAATTAGCATTCCTGCAACAGTCCGTAGCGGTCACCCCAACGCCGGCCGCATCACCGGCGAGTGACAGCTGCGCGGCGGGGCAGCGGGCTGCAAACCCTGGCCACGTGCCGGCGGATTCGCACAGTAATTTCACAGAAAGTAGCAGAGCGTTTTATTCCCTGTTCTTCAGCGCCGGACAGACAACGGCGGATTTTCAGATGAGGAGAGAGACACAAATCCGCTTTGGAAGGAGTAAGGAGCAGGGGCCGGAGACGCGCGCTCTTACCTCGGTGATGCGAGGGTTGGAGCACTTGACGTTCCTGCTGGACCAGTCGAGCCAGGGCTGGGCGGAGGGCGAGCTGCAGTGCGGCCGCAGCGTGCACTTGGCCTCGCCGCTGCACCAGCCACACTCGAACTTGGGGTCGGCTTTCAGGCAGAGCCCGCAGCTCTCGCGCTGGGCTGCGCACTTGTAGAGGTGCACTGCGGGGAAGAGGGGACGGGCGCTCAGCACGAAGTCAAGAATCGAGATACTCACGTGGACCACAGCTGCTCTTGGGACTCACAGGCAAAGGCGCAAGCTGAGGTTTGACTTAACGAGCCGCAGAGGGGACTTGTACGTGTGCTTTCCAAAGCTGAGGCCACATCAGTGGTGCTCAGCCAGCACCGCTATCAGCGGAGCAGAGCGAGCTGCTCTCACCCAAGGCAGGATCCACCGAGACCACAACGTCTGTGCCTGCAGCCGCAGTGACGGCAGCTAACGCCGCTCTGCCCCAACAACCCGGCGCCCATCGCCGCCCTCCTTCCTGTGACTTGGAAGCCAGCTCAGGCAGACGTTACCTTTCAGATCCTCCGGGTTGTCAATAACAAAGTTCCCGTTCCAAACCACAGCAAAGTCCACTGCTAAGTTGCTTATGTCCATCCCGTCATAGAGATACTGAAGGAGAAGAAGGAGAATGAAACGCTTGGGAGGATGTATCAGAGACACTAACAGGAGAAGAGTTTTTTTAAAGAAACTGTCATTATTCTCTGCTTAAAAACATGTGCTGATGTCTGAACCACCACCACCACTTCCACACTTCACCTCCGAGGTCCTGCTTCGACTCCCTCCTCCTCGCCAGGAAGAGATAATTAAATCAGATCTAGTCCTTGTGAGAGGTAATAGATTAATTATTCCACGCACAGTGGCTGCTTTTGTCACTCAGTCTCTAGCTTATCAATACACCCCTCCAGTTAATCAGACGGGAAGGACTGCTGCCTTCGGGCTATCTTCTTACACGGTCCCCACGCACCCTGGTGTGACAGGGAGCTTAACAACCGCGCGGCACAGCTTTGGCTGATGAAATAGGCAACAGCGGAGAAAAAAATAGATGGTGCACAGAGGTCCCGTCCCAGTCTCTGCTTCAGCCTAGCCTAGGGTAGTACTGGCTTGAACTGTTCACCTTCTCACCATGGCAGAGTGAATTTGGATGCTTTAGGTGAAACCCCAGTGTATTCTGAAATTCCCGTCATCACCATTAGCACCAACGAGGCCCCATTCCGATGCTCTCCTTCGGTCAATCAAGAGCTGCTAAAAAGACTTAAGAAGGTGAGCGAACACTGCCATCCTCTTTGGGATGAGGGAATGATGATGAAACCAAAGCAGACTGCTTCGACTGTCCCCGTGCAACAGTCGCACAGTTTTAACTTGCACTTGGATGTAATGATTCGCGTTGCCTGGGTTTTACTAAGTTCGTGTGAAACCAGATCTTCGGTACAAGCGATAGAGCTGTGAGTACAGAATTGCCCGTACGTTCCCTACCTACCATCTCTATTAGCCTAACAGGAGTAAAAGTGCTTCTCTAATGTTTATAAATTGCTTTGGATAGGAAAAGTACGACAGAGTATGAATACATTTATCACCCACCAAGCTGCAAGGCTCAAAGACGGCCAGTGATACATAAATATCCAGTGAAATTTTTAAAAATTCAAAACTTCATTAACAATTTAAAACCATCTGCACTGAATATTCGAGCAGACCCCGTTCTGCTTCCTAAAACAAACGCAATGTGCCCTGTTGGCTCGCGGGCCCCTTCGAGCGCGCCGCGGGGAGGGGAAGGACCACGCTTTTCCCCGCCCGTCCTCCAGCTGAAGCGTGGGACGCGAGACCCAAGCGTGGTGGCCTTTGGGAAGCCTGCATTCGCCGGACGTGTTTCGGTGTTCCCGAGTACCCGCCACGATGACTTTGGGTGTCGCGGGTAAAATCCTGCCAGGTCCATCGGCACAGCTAAGCCCCACCCTACGGAGGAAAGCCATGCTCCCCTCTGCTTCTCCGGCGGTATAACGCAGGCAATTTCCCTCTCTGCCGCGCTGTGCTGCCCTGGCAGTTTTCCTTTCCCCCTCCTTCCCTGCACCACGCTGCTTTTCATCCGGCTACGGTGACCTGGAATTCGACAGCTCCCCGATAACGGGTCTGCGATTCGCCTTATCTCCCCCGTGTGAATTAGCCTGCCTTAACACCTGCACTGCATTCCCTTCTCCTCCTCCCCTTCCCCTCGCTGACCCCCCGCAACCAGCCAGGGAAGCGCCAGATACAAGATCTCCTCCCAGCCAGCGTTATAATGAAACACCTCGCGTGCCCGCGGCAGGTTCCCACCTGGAATTCAGGATTAGTTTAACTCCCGGATTTTTCACCCTCCCCATGGCTGAGTCCACCCCCTTCGTAGCTGACGTGCGTTTTGGGCACCTTTTTGCCGCGCTCCCCTCCCGGTCCCTCACCGAGCTGTTCTGGCACTGGACGCTGGAGCTGTTGAAGCGCAGGGCGGGCACGCGGTGGATCACGCCCTGGATGCTGAGGACGCACTCGTAGCCGCGCTGGCCGGACTGCGGCTGGGGCAGGTTTCTCGCCTTCAGCGTGATGGGTTTCACCTCTCCCACCGGGATCAGGATCTCCTCTGTGGGGAAGAGCTGGGGACAGTCCTGGGGGGACAATAAAAGGGAGAGGTCACAGCAGCAGCGGTGTGTCCGCAGGCCTGGCCAGGTCTCAGCCCGCCTGCGCCGGCGGCAGGGCCGACGTCCCAGCACGTCCTCAGCACACAGGACCAGCCACTTCTCAGTCCACCCACGCGGCTGCAGGTTAAGGGCAGAAATAAAGGAACCCCCATCACAGTCCCCCTGCTCTGGGGCTGGCACAGATTTTCTCGCCACAGGCGCAGAAGAAGGAACACCGTTATTCGGCGAATAAATCCAAGGCGCCCTCCCCGCTCTGAGCTTGCCGTTGGTTTTATCTGCGGAGACACAGGCTCTCGCCCTGCCTTCCCGCAGCAGCGTGTTATCAGCTGCTCCAGCTCCTCCTGAGCCCCGCTGCTCCAGGAGGGCGACGGGCTGCCCCCAGCCACACGCTGCGCTCCCTGCGCCTCCTCCTAATCCCGTTTCGCTCCTTACGCCCCTCGGCTGCGTGCCGCTTCGGAGCGAGACTCATCAGCATGGGTTGTGCTTCCCCCTCGCTACCGGGTACCGTTCCACTCTGCTTTATGTGACTAAAATTACGCCAGCGTGTCATTAATTTCCGAGGCGACGTTAATTTCAGCTTTATCTGCTCTCACCCCTTACCGCGCTCCAACACCTCTGGCCTTTCTGAAACGCCCAGCCGGCTCGCTGCAATGCTCCCGCGCTGCTGCCCGCACAGCTTTTTCCTCAGCTGGGGCTGCCTGGGTGGGATCGTGCCTCCGCCGGCCACGTGCGCAAGGCATCGGGACCGAACCGCCCTTTCTATCGCTGAAGCAACGCTCTTCCCTGCCCTGCGCCCCCGGGAAGAGGTGGCCGCCCAAGGATGGGAGGATTTGGTTGCAGCCAGTACCCAGAAGAGTGGAGACGGGGTTTTCACGGCTGGGATTAAGCACCCTAATCCTGATCCCCCTGGGCCTTCTGAAATGCCGTCTAGTTTGCAAAACCGGCCTTTTCTCTCAGGAACCACAGCAAAGAGCTTGGCACGTGCAATAAACTTGGAGCCCCCTCCAGCAAACGGCAGTTGTAAAGGTCTTACTTGCTCTCAAAAAAGGGGCCACCTCGGATCCGAGGAGCTAATACTGAGGGGGAATCGCTGGCAGAGGAGGGAGGACTGAAAAAAATCCAATTAATTTGTGCACAACTGTATCTCAGTACGTATCAGCGGGGCGGATGCCGGATGGTGAGCAGGAGTGCCACGCGTCCCTTCACGCGCAGTGAAGACAGCAGAATTCCCAACAAGCGACGGCACCCGCGGATCTCCTGCAACCGGGTGATCAACGCAGAGACCACCAGGGCCGGAGGAAGGCCAGCCCAGAAAGTGCCGAACGAGCTCTGACGCCCCGGGACCTGAGTCACCGGGTCTCTGCCTTCTTCACAGCACCCTTTGGGCTTGAAAACCTTAAGCCTCCAACTCCTCTGGACGCAATCCCTTCAGGCACCCTAAGCCTTTTTACGTTAACCTGGGAACAGCAAACCCAGAGCGCCAGCCTGCGCAGGGACCCTGGCAGCCCCACGGGCAGGAGGAGGGTGACGTCCCAGCCGAGCTCCGTGATTCAAACCAACGGGCAGTGGCTGCTGCTGCAGATCAAAGTCTTTCTGCACCTCTGGGATGCAATCGGGAGCTGCTCCAGGAACGCATTTTTCTGAATCAAATGCAAACCCAGAAGTATGTTACAGCCAGAGCCTTACGGTGCTATCCGTCACCCTGCCAGGCCAGAGCAAAGGCACTTCAGGAGACAACCAGGAACAGCGAGGGACGCTGAGCTCCGGGAGCGGGGACCGGCTGCTCACGGGAGTCCCGAGGACGGAGCAGGGCCTGAGACAAAACAGCACAAAGACGTTTCACTTCAGGCCTTTCCCGATTAGGAACTGAAGCGTCTTGCATGGAAGAGGAGATTAAAGAGGTCCTGGCTCCTGCGGCACCAGGCACGGGGGCGGCTGAAGCCGCCAGCAGAGCTGCAAATGAACCCTCCTGCAGCACGAGGCGCCTTTGCCATCCGCCGCGGGAATGAAACGGGCTCCTCTGAACCCCACGGGCTTCCAAATCTGACCTCAGGATGTTAAACAAAGGTGACATTAAATGAAGAACGGTACCTCATCCTTGACGGGCATTTCATAAACAAGTTAAGGCTCAGGAGTTCTCAGCCAGAGGCAGTGAAAGATGGGTAAGGACAGTTCCTGAGTCCCTGAAAACAGCCTGATGTTTGAGCGTACAAAATACCACGAAAGCGGAAGCAGTCTGTTAAATTTACCACTGAAAACGAGTGAAAATATTTCAAATATCTGTGTGATTGCAATAAAGGAGCAAAGAGAAGAGCAAAATGCTGCTGCCCCAGAATTATATATTCTGTAAACTAAGCACAGCAATTAAAACATTACGTACAGACAAGTACGATTCCTTTCTACTTCTGTCACTATCTGGCCAAATTAATGCAATCATAAATTAACGGCAAGTTTTAACCTTGCAGGAGCTCAAGACTTTGCTATGCAAGATTCTGTATGCAAAATAAAAGGAAACTCTCCCTGCAAAGCTCATTCCCCAGACGAGCAGATCTCCAGCTCCCCACGAGCACAAACTACGTGTCTACACGACGCTCTGAGACGAAGTGCAAAAAAAAGACCTCTCGGTGCCTGGTAATTGTACGACGTTCCTCCTGTAAGAGCTCAACACCCTAAACATTATCTCTTCGTAACACACTGGGAGATACAGTTTTTCCGCAATTTATATCCCGGGAACTGCAACACGCAGAGACAAAGGCTCTGACCGTCAGAAGTATTTACATTCTGTTCAGCTCTAATTTGCTTTGATCTAACGAAACTAGGTGCCTANTAAGAGCTCAACACCCTAAACATTATCTCTTCGTAACACACTGGGAGATACAGTTTTTCCGCAATTTATATCCCGGGAACTGCAACACGCAGAGACAAAGGCTCTGACCGTCAGAAGTATTTACATTCTGTTCAGCTCTAATTTGCTTTGATCTAACGAAACTAGGTGCCTAAGTACCTGTAAGAGTCTGACACTGAATGATTAATCCCAAGCTAAAGTAGAAATTTTAGAAAAAAACGGACTGACGGCTCCCTTCCCTCTGCCAAACCCCAGACTGGCACCCCGAGCCCTTCGCCACCCTGCCTAGCAATTACCGTAAATCACCCGGACGGCAATGCACGGAGAGAAGGAGAGCCATCCTGCCCGGGCTCCCGCTAGGACTGTGTATCCAGGGAGAAAATCCCCGTCTCTTGCTAATGGCCACCGCGCACGCGAGCCGCGCTCCCTCTCCAGCTCACAGCCAGACTGATGGGATGTTGTTTCGCTACTGGCTCAGGCAAGTCGTAAATGAGAAACAGATGCTACCCCAGTTTGGAGACGCCAGTAGCTTAAACTGCTGCCTCATAAACCTTTTTAGTGGCGCTTTTCCTTATATATTTTTTATTTTATTTCTAACAGGGACTTTCACGGATTAACAGCCAAGAGCGGTTTTAAACTCCAACAGCCAGAAAGCGGTCTGTGCTGGGAAGGGAAGGGAAGGGAAGGGAAGGGAAGG
>VZSC01004629.1:0-14667 GCA_013398225.1 Steatornis caripensis
TTTTTTTTTTTAGTTTGCTTCCTACCTTGTCCTTTTTTCCTCGCTGGGAAGGAGGATAAGTGAGAAAAAGTGAGCAGGAGAAAAGTTGTGCTTTAAAAAGGAGAGGAGAAGCAGGGGGAGCGTGGGCCAGGCTCCTGGGGTGGGGGGGCAGGCAGGGCCCTGCTGCCCAGGGGTGCCCACAGCTCCAGCTCTCACCAGCCGGGTTCTGTGTGGAAACACCAGTTTACCACCGCTTAAAACATTTGCAAGAGCGGCTCCGTTTGAAGAAACTCCACCCGAGCTGCTTGCACAGGGGGTTTTAGGTCGCTGGGGCTCCTCAGCTGGAGGCTTCTTTGCAATGTTCCCTCCGATGTCGGCCAAGCATGGCTTTGGCCCAGCCCTGCTCACTTGCTCGGCACTGCCTGCCTTTCCACCGCTCCGTGCCTCAGTTTCCCTCCCCTCCGCCTTGCAGAGCCGTGGCTGGCGGTGAGGGTGGGGGGTGGGGGGGAAATCCCTTTAGAGACAGGAGTTTGCAAACACTGGTCCGAAAGTGCTCTGGGGCCCATGCACGCAGCCATGTCGTGCGTGAGTGCTGAGGGGGCAGATGAAATTGCAAAGCATTTGCTCTGCGGGATGAAAAGCTTTTTTTAATTACATTTTTTTCCCCCTTCTTCTGGCACGCGCTTCAATTGCAGCAATTCATCGTCAGAGCCCGAGCCTCCGTGGCCTGGCTCTGACGGAGATAAGATGCCTCTTTCCTATAAATCTAGGAAAAAAAAAAAATACATAAAGGTTGATGTGCTCTGAAATGAGTTTTTGCTTTGTTCCTCTATTTTCCCCGTGTGTATTAACCCCGGGGACACCATGAAAGAGCCGGTGCGCCTGGAGCACCTGCTGAGGTCAGGCCTCCTCATTAGTTTTTTCGGTCAGCGCCAAATAAGCCCGGCCGTGGTGCGGGGACGCGCGGGCGCCCGCCCTGCCGCTCGCTGCCATCGTCCCGCTTTTCCCTGCCTGACTTGCTTCTCCACAGCCATCTCACCTCCAGCTGTGGGGGCGTCGGAGGAAAAGATGAGATCAAGTTGAGGGGAAAAATTGGCTGATTCCTCCAACCCCTTTGTTCCCGGGGCCCCGGTAAGCGCCGGTGCTGTGCTGTGCCAGCCCCGCGCTTTGGGATGGGGGATGCACATCGGGGATGGGGGATGCACAAGAGGGACGGGGCTGCTGGTGGGTTTGGCAAGCGCCAATGCCATTAACTTCCCATCTTCTCTTTCCACCCCCCACCCCCGGCAGAATCAGGCCCCCCCTGGGCTCTACACGAAGACCCGCGATCCGGCCACCTCTCCCGACACCCCGGACGTGCTGGAGATCGAGTTTGAGCGGGGTAAGCGCCTCCTCGCAGCCGTCCCCTCGTGCCTCTGCCGCTTGAAGCCGAACCCCTGTCCCCAGCCAGTATCGGGGGATGCCGGGAGCATCCCCGGGGTGGGGGCAGGCAGGGCGAGCCCCAGCTTGTGGCGTCAGGGCTCAGGATGGTGCTTGCAGCAAGTTGGGGCTCTTCAAGGTGCGCAGAGGGTCTGGGTATGTCTCGGGGGGCTTGATGGGACCCCCCTGAGAGCAGAGAGGGGTCCAAGCCGCTGCCCCAGCCATCAAGGTGCAGCGGGCATGGGGTCCTCTCCCACAGTGTGGCACACGGGTGGCCCCTGGGAACACGCGGGTGGCCCTGGCCAGTGTCACAGCTGGGGAGATGCTGCAGCAGGATTTGACCAGCAGCGCTGTCAGTGTTGGACAAAGGAGACAGGGACACCCCGTTCCATCCCCAGGTACGCACGGTGGGGCCCAGCCCCGGAGCTGTCACCCAAAGAAGGGACATAGGGCAGCATCTCCCACCTCTGCCAGCCCGGCATCCCCATGCCACCATCCGTCCTGGCAGCAGTAGCAAGCCCAGCCCAGGCTGGGGAGACCCCGCTTGGAGGGGGCACCCCCTCCCTGCCGCCCCCCCACTGCCAGCATCCCTCCTCCATTATAATGATCCCCCTGCAAGGAGCAGCCCCCCTCCCAGCAGCCCATTCAGCCCCTAGTTAATTTATTTGAAGTTTTAATCTAATTATTAACTATTTTAAAGGCTAAGCAGCTTTTGGCAACAACGGCCCCGACAACGTCGGCTCTCTGCCGAGCGGACCCCGGCCAATACCCCGGCAGAGGATGCAAATAGAAAGAGCCGGGGCGAGGGGAGGGTGCGGGGGGGAGTGGGGGGCGCGCCGAGAAGCAGCTTAAGGTTCATTATTGCCGTGAGTTACATTTAATAGCAATTTACAACTGAGTTTATAAACCCCTGGAAAATAGGGGGTTTGGGGGGGGCCGGGTGGGGGGGAGTTGACAGCCCCCGTCACTAGACAGGGCTCTCGCGGGCGCCTCCGTAATAAAGACTAGAAAGGGAGGCATTGAGGCTGATTGGCAACTGATAGTGCGTTAAATGGTAATGAGGAGGGCAGATGGAGGGGGGATTAGCCTCCAACTCCGCACCGCTTTTCTTTGTGGGCCCCGCAGCCCCCTTGTCAGCTTCCTAATACATTTATTGCTCATTTCACACCGCTAAAGAAAAATGCCTCTTTCTATTCAGCATCCCCCCACCACCACCCTGCCTTGCTCCTGCCCAGCGCCCTGAAAAAAAAATTTGAGGGAGAAAGAAGGGGGGGCAGAAAAAAGAAGGTGCAATAATTAATTCATGGCAGGGAGCACCCCGCCGCGGGATGCGTGTGCGTGCGTGTGCGAGCAGCCGTGCCCTGGTGTGGGGGTCCTCCCCAGACGCCCCCCCATGCTGGCAGCGGTGGGGGGGGAACACATTTGTCAGCCCCCCGCCCCGGCAGAGGCTGGTGGGACAGAAGGTGCTGCGCCGTAAGACAATTGCTGAGCGTGAAATTCAATTAGTTAAGGGCCTGGTTGCAATTTCACAGGCCCTAAAAAAGAGAGAGGGAGAGGAGAGGGGAAAAGGAGGGGGGGACGTTTTTATGGCCTTTTTTATTTATTTATTTCGCTTCTCTCCCGAGGTGGGTCCCCCTCCCCTCGCCTCCCTGCCCCACCAGCTTGGATATGCCTTTTTAAGAAGTTATTTAGAGTTCATATCTGTCACATCTATTTAATGCCTGCGTGGTGACGTTCGGGTGGGATCCTGACACTGTCTCTGCCCGTCCTCCCTCCCCACTTCCACAGGTGTCCCCGTGAAGGTCACCAATGCTGGCGACGGAGCCACTCGTTGCTCAGCCCTGGAGCTCTTCGTGTACCTGAACGACATCGCGTGAGTGCCACGTTGTTCCCTGCCGCCACTGCCGCCTCCCCGCCAGCTGGCAGCGGGGATGAGGGCAGCGTCCCCAGGGTGGGCTGCAGGCGGGATGCTCGCAGCAGGCTCATCCCGATGAGCCTGGGGATGGTGGTCAGCAGCATGAGGATGGGACCGTCCCAGCTGGTCCCCAGTNGTTCCCTGCTGCCACTGCCGCCTCCCCGCCAGCTGGCAGCGGGGATGAGGGCAGCGTCCCCAGGGTGGGCTGCAGGCGGGATGCTCGCAGCAGGCTCATCCCGATGAGCCTGGGGATGGTGGTCAGCAGCATGAGGATGGGACCGTCCCAGCTGGTCCCCAGTTGTGCCATTCATGCCAGCAAGAGAGTCCAGGAGCACAGGAGTATTTAGTTTATGCTCCGTGTGCACAAGGAGAGCTAAAACGTCCTATTAACAGCCTCCGCATTTACGGTGCGTCCTTGCTGCACGGTTGGGCGGGGGCTGCTGTGCCCACAGCGGGGGGCTGAGCCCCCAGGGCACCCCCTGCGTGCAGGGCAGCCTTTGCCCCTGCTCCCAGCTCAGCCCCAGACCCCTGGCTCTTGCATTCTGGGGGGCACTGCCTCGCCCTGCTTGCCCGAGGGGGCTCAGTGACTCTTTTGGGTGGAGAGTTGGCTTTTTAGGTGCTCAGACACATGCTGGCCATCACCCTGTCCGCCCTCTGCTTCCGCAGCACCAGCTCCTTTGGGGTTTTCCGCCCTGTGCCACCCCGTGCCCGGTTTCTGCTGCTGCTGCCAGAGCCGTCCCCAGGGGCTTGCCCAAAACTATGGCAGCACCCACTCCTCCCATCCCGCACCACGTGTCACCCGGTCCCCCACCATCCTCCTTCGTGCCTCTGCCTTTATCCCCCCGGCACTGAATGGGAATTAACTTTTCCATGTAGTTCACTCTAAACAGTAATTAAGTGGTTTTAAAATTTCTTTGGCCATCGGGAATACAGCTGCAGTGTGTCCTGTCTCCTTGCCCAGTTTAATTTCCGGTGGCCCAAGTGCCACGGCTGCAGGCAGCAGCGGTGGCCCCAGTGGTGAGCGAGGGTGGAGAGGCTGGTGGCATAGCAAAGAGGGGAGGAAAAGGAGAGAGAATCCTTGTCACCTGTCCTATCTGGGGGTCCCTACTGATGGCCACCAGTGCTGCTCATGGACTGGCCATGCTGTATTTGGGGTTTGTCCCCCATTGACCCCCTCCTCCGTGCCTCTGCTGCAACGTCCCCTTTGCTCGGCAGGGGCAAGCATGGCGTCGGACGCATCGACATCGTGGAGAACCGCTTTGTCGGGATGAAGTCCAGAGGTGAGCAGTCACCGGCCGTGGTGCCGTCCCTGCCCTAACAACAGCAACAAAACAGGGAAAACCCTGGTGGGACCTGGCGGGTGCTCAGCATCACTGGGGTGCTCTGGCACAGGTCACACCAGCAGCCCTCAACCGCTCCCTCCCCATCAGCTTTTGACGGAGATTTCCCTGTGCCAGGGACTTTTCATTGCTCTCTAATGAAGGCAGCTGCCCGCTCACTGCTGGGGTCCGAGTGCCGCTGGAGACCCCAGGTCTCGGGTGCGACCTGTCTGTGGTGGGAAAAACACCAAGCTGCGGGCTTGCCTGGGAGGATGCTCACGGGAGGTCCTGGAGGGTGGAAGGCTCTGTAACACAGGTATGAAGCGCAGGAGGCTCATGCAAGTCACTGAGGGTTTTTTTTAAAGCCAGTTCTTTGGTTTATCTATGCATTTTTGAGGCTGTGACTCTTCAGTATTGATCATCCATTTGGATCAGCGTCATTGGAAATGTCCGGAGGCAGCGAGCTGCCCTGTGCAGAACTAAGTAAAGAGGTGGCTCATCATCATTTCCCATCTCCTTGTCCCCACTCTTTTGTTTTAAATCTCGTTAATACCTAATTAGATGCTCCCTTTCTTTAAACTTGCCCTCTGTGCAGGGCATCCGCAAATATTTTGATAAGACTCAGCCTGCAGTCTCCCTGCCTGCCACAGGGCACCAGCCCCTTTGCAAGAGCATCAGCCATGAAAGGCGAGAAACAAAACCCCAAATCATTTGATCCTAGTTTGAATAATCAAATTAAAACCGAAAGAAGGGAAAAAAAAAAAACCCAAACCAACAAGCCCAAACCACACACACCAGCCTGTGCATTTGCATGCAGGATGCTGAGTAATTTGTCAAAATCTGTTTTATTTTTTTAAGAGCCACTGACACGCTCTAGTGACCCTTCCAGCATTTAATAATTTCTCTAAACCCCATTTAACTGTCATGCCTGTCTCCCGCGTGACATTACCAAGCGATTGCTGCCGTGTTTGTGCGCCGGCAGACGTGGGAGGACCGGGCTTTCTGGGGACAGCGGGGGTGCGTGCACCTCGCGGACGAGACCTTGGTGGTGGGTTTTCCCCCTTGCTTTAAGCAGGATCCTGCCCCACCGCCCCAGTTTTGCTCCTTAGGATTAGCAGAAACCTCTCCGAGAGCTGCTCTGCAGGAGAGATGGAGAGCTGGGACGGGAAGGGGCTGGAGTGGGAGGGTGCTGCCGATACCTGCCTCCCCCCGGGAGTTTTGGGGTGCAGGACAGCTTGGGGCAGCCCCGCTGCTGCTCTGCAGGAGCAGTTTGGACCCAGATGGGGTTAGGGTCAATGGGGCAGGAGGTGGGACCTGGGCTCACAGGCCATCGATGATCCGTTAAATCCCAGCGGCATGACGTGGCCCCAGTGGCTGTTTGCTCCCCCATCTCGGGGCTCCTCGGGGATGCACAGGGACCCCTTCTCCCCAGGGACACCCCGCTCTGCGTGGGAAACTGAGGCACGGGCAGTCAGCAGCACAGCAGGAGCCCTCCACGGCCACGAAGGCTCTGGCCACGTGCCTCCTCTCCCTCACCTCCTGGAGTCAGGAAGAGAAAAATTCATTTGCATTGATTTTTACTAAGCTCCTAATTGAACTTCGTTAAGGCCTAATGGGCGAGGGGCGAGCTGAGCGTGCCCGCGCCAGCCTTTTAAGCCCTATTAACTCGATTTTGCTGTATTTGTTTTAGTGGGAGGAGGGTGGGTAATTATGGGGTGGCGGGGAGCAGCACTGCAGCCGGCCGGGGGGGCTCTTGGCTGCGAGCAGGAGCCCAGCCCTGCCTCTCCCGCCTTTTCACATCCTCATTATCAAATTATCTTTTTAACTCCGAAGGGGGGCTAATTAAGTGAAGTAAATGAAATCAGTGGGGAGGAAGCAGGAAGGAGGGGACGGCCGGTGCCAAAAGAGCTGAGCGCTGCCTTCGGCTGGGGCTTTTCCTCCCCTCAGCTCGCTCCTTCCTTTTCCCATTCCCTCCCGTCTATGCGCTGAGCGGATGAAGGAGGAAAGTGGAAACCCCGTTCCCTGCGATGAAACCATACCAGGCCCCACTCAGCCTCAGCCCTGGGCCAGTGGTAGAGATTTGGGCAGCGTCTTGCCATGGGCAGCATCGCCCTCCCCTTCCCCTCGGGAAGGCACCGTGTCCCGTCCTGTCCCACAGACACCGTCAGGAGTGACAGCCAGCACTCAGCGTGGCAAAATTGCTCGGATGGAGGTGAACTGACAGCCGAGGTTACAAATTAGAAAATTTTAAGCAGTGGCAGCTGTCTCCTTGGCTGCCCCCCCACCATGTCCCCCCCTCACTCCTGTCCCCCCCTTCCCCAGTGGTAATTACGGGGTGATTGAAGCTTCGCCAGGCTGCAGTGCTGACACCTCTGTCTTTTTCCTGTAAACACGGGGAGATGAAAATAGACACTTGGAGACACTGCAAGTGTCACTTTGAAGGTGTCTCTTGTCTCCTCGGCGGTGAGGCTGGGAGCGCGGCTGTCAGCTCCCCCCCTGTGCCGCCCCGGCTGTCATGCTCTGGTCCCTGATCCTCTAGTGTTGAATGGGATGGGCAGGGGTGCAGGCAGATGGACAGGACATGGGTGTCAAGACATGAACCCAAACCTTCGGTCAGCCCAACTTGGCTTTAACACCTCCTAAGGCGAAGAAGAGGGAATATTAATTGTGCTAGTGGTGGGCTCGGCTTCACAGTCAGGGTCTGGCGGGGGCGTACAGCAGCCCTCTGTGCCCCTGTGCCACTGCCATGCCTGGTGCCGTGGCTGGTTTTTGGTGTTAAGTCAAGTCGGCTGTCTCGTCCTGCAGCCCCATGGGGATGGGTGCTCTGTGAGCACCCTGTGACCTGTCCCCGGGGACCGGACTGCAACATTGCCAGGGTGGCCTGAGAGGAGAGGGTGGCTGTCCTTTGGGACGGAGATCCATCCTGTGCCTGGAGGATGCTGAGATCACGGACCCTGGTAGGGATGAAGTTTGATGGAAGTGGCTTGGGCTGCCGTGGTAGATAGGGACCCTGCAACATCTGTGGGACGCGTGGCCACCCCATGGGACTCCACTTGAGCCTGTGCCACTCTCCAGGGCACTGAGCAGGGTGCTCTTGGCTCAAACCCGGTGTGGGTTTGAGCCCCTCTGACAGCCCCGTGGGCTCCCCTCACCCCCTCTCGGGGCTGGGGCTGGTTGAGGACACATCCCCTTCTTTGGGGACGGTTTCCTGTGGGGTTTCTTTGTGCACCAGCAAAACCCAACGTGCAGCTGCCCTTTGCCGTTCCCATGGCCGTGCCATAGCACAGATGTCCGGTGTTGGGAGGGGACCGTCCCCGCGGGCAGGGGACAAGAACGTGCTGGTGGAGCAGCCCTGGCCACAGGCAGGTTACAGCCATGACCGCCACGTGNGTGCCCCTTGCCGTTCCCATGGCCATGCCATAGCACAGATGTCCGGCGCTGGGAGGGGACCGTCCCCGCGGGCAGGGGACAGGAACGTGCTGGTGGAGCAGCCCTGGCCACAGGCAGGTTACAGCCATGACCGCCACGTGTTTGCTGCCGGACTAGCTCAGCGTTCCCCCCACCAGCTTTCTGCTCACATCCGATCCGGAGCGCAGCATGGCATGGCTGCCCTCAAATTTAAACACCAAGGAAATACTTTATGTGGCAAATAACGAGCGGCCGGAACAAAGGGAGCAGCTCGCCCGCGGCGTTAGTCCCCATCACCAAAATAATTAAGCATCCCTCTATCCCCAGGCCTCGTGCGATGGTGGGGGCAGGTGGGAAGGGACTGGGGGGGCCCTGCCAGCCCCAAATGAGGTTGCCCTCCCAGCCCCCGGGTAGCCTCATTGCTTCGCAGCAGACGCACAGGGCTCTTTCTCGCCAGCCGAGGGGAGAGGAGGGTATTTCAGGCCCTCCGCTCCCCGTGCCTGTGCCCCGCGTCGTTCCTTTAATTACAGGTTTTCAGCCGCAGACCGTTGGGCACGGATCGGTGGGGGGATCGGTTCCCAAACCCTGTCATTTAGCCTCGTCAGAGTGCCTCTTCAAAGAGGGGAATCTAGAAATTTTCTCCGCAAGGTGCGGAGTGGACTGTCTCAGCCCCAGCATGAATATAATGACAGATGCATTTTACAGCAAGCTGGGACTGAATGCACTCGACCACAGCTCCTTCTGTCAGCCAAGTCATTATTTTTTGTCATTTGCTGACAGTTTTTGGTCTCATTCATTTCTCTCTCTTTTTCTGCTTTTCCCCCTGCCTGGAAAAATGGCTAGGTATCTATGAGACCCCAGCGGGAACGATCCTATACCATGCGCATTTAGATATCGAGGCCTTTACCATGGACCGGGAAGTACGGAAAATCAAGCAAGGGCTCGCCTTGAAATTCTCCGAGCTGGTGTACAACGGTACGTACAGTCCTTCAGCCCAGCCCTGCTGCCGCAGCATCCTCCCAGCCCTCCTCGTCCTCCTCTTCCTCCTCCCTCATCGCTGCTGGAGGCTGCAGGTCCTGCTGGTACATGTGCTCAGGGCTGTAAAATTCAGGTGTGGATTTTGAGGTTACTCGTGGGGGAAGAGATGCGTTTGCTCGTGCTGAGGGCTGAGCTTGACCCCGCACCCTGTGTGCTTTCATGCCGGAGGGGCCCCATGCCTGCCTTCGGGAGGTGATGCTGCCGTTCATGAGGGCTTGCCGGTGGGGGATGCTCCTGGCATCTCTCCCAGCCCGGTGCCACCGCTTCACCCCGTCCAATGCATTCGGGTGTCTCATAGGCTGTAATTCACCCTCCCTTTGTCCCGCTGACGCCGCCTGTCCCCAGCTCTCCCCTCCGACCCCTTCCATCTCTCTGCCTGCCCTCGCCCCACAGAGCCTGGAGCTCACCGGGATATGGGGCACACGAGCTCCCAGCACGGCCATCCCCACGGTGGGGTTTGAAGCCGGAGACCTCTCCCCGTGCTGTGGCACAGGGGTGCGTGGCACGGGGGGCTCTCGAGGTGCTCTAGCCCTGGCTGCCAGGGTCCGGGGGGGCTGCGGGAGGGGACGGGAGGGTCCCGGCCGTGCTATGCGGTGTGCAGCCCACACAGCGGCACTGCCGGTTGTGGCTTTGCCGGGGGCTGCAGGAGGGACTTCCAGCTGCTCCCAGCGCAGCCCGGCCTGGACAAGGACAGCACTCCCCAGGGTGGGCTGGGAGCCATGAGGGACAAGGGGACGCTGGCTTACACCTGCAGCTAGGGACAGACAGCTAGGCCCGTTGCCCTTCCTCCTGTGATGCACCCAGTCTGCTTGGCTGCCCGCACAAGCTGAGTTTGAGGGGTCTCAGGCTCCCCCGCGCTGCTGGGGTGGGTGCTGCTGGCCACAGCCTGCTGCAGGCCGTGAAGCTGCTGTGCCTGGGGGCCCGGGAATGGCACCCCGGGAAGGGACATCAGCACTGCCCCGGGGTCTGCTCCATGGATCAACCCTGACTCAGTTGCTGGTGCTAAGCTGAAGGAAGCAGGATTAGCCCAAAATGTCGTAGGTGGGCTCAAAACCCCACTGCCCACTCCTGGGCACCCACTGCACAGCTCCAAGCACAGCCTTGTGTCCCCGTGCCCCGGCTCTTCCTCTGTCCCCTGCCCAGTTCAGAGCTGACATCCTTGGAGACCCCACACCGGGGACATTTCCTGCCCCTCGGCCAAACAACGCGTTTATCTTTCACACGTCCTGATTTCTCAGCCTGCGCCTTCCTCCTCCCATGCCTTTTCAGGCATTGCTCTCTAACCTCAAGGGCTGGAATGATTCCCGTAGGATATTCTGTGGGAAGGTCCCCTGGAAATAACCTGGCTCCAGGACCCTGGGCTTTGGGCAGCAGCACATCCAGCGGGACTGGGTCAGGCTGTCTTCTCCCCTGCAGTTTCTGATGCCTGTGCTCGTCCTCGGCACCTTCCCCTCCGAGGCCGTTCCCTCCTGCATCTTGCTTGGCCGCTGGCATTGAGAACCTGAGCCCCATTTTTAGGGCCCCGGCAGGGCAAGGGCTTCGGGGGCTGCAGAAGCCTCAGTCACCTTCCCCTCGAATCACAGCTGCTCTCTGACGCCGCTCCTGCCTCTGGCTATTTTTATTAGACTTTCTCTTGGGCTGCCTTTATTTTGACTCTTTTCTTTTTTTTTTTTTTTTTTTTNGAGATGCGTTTGCTCGTGCTGAGGGCTGAGCTTGACCCCGCACCCTGTGTGCTTTCATGCCGGAGGGGCCCCATGCCTGCCTTCGGGAGGTGATGCTGCCGTTCATGAGGGCTTGCCGGTGGGGGATGCTCCTGGCATCTCTCCCAGCCCGGTGCCACCGCTTCACCCCGTCCAATGCATTCGGGTGTCTCATAGGCTGTAATTCACCCTCCCTTTGTCCCGCTGACGCCGCCTGTCCCCAGCTCTCCCCTCCGACCCCTTCCATCTCTCTGCCTGCCCTCGCCCCACAGAGCCTGGAGCTCACCGGGATATGGGGCACACGAGCTCCCAGCACGGCCATCCCCACGGTGGGGTTTGAAGCCGGAGACCTCTCCCCGTGCTGTGGCACAGGGGTGCGTGGCACGGGGGGCTCTCGAGGTGCTCTAGCCCTGGCTGCCAGGGTCCGGGGGGGCTGCGGGAGGGGACGGGAGGGTCCCGGCCGTGCTATGCGGTGTGCAGCCCACACAGCGGCACTGCCGGTTGTGGCTTTGCCGGGGGCTGCAGGAGGGACTTCCAGCTGCTCCCAGCGCAGCCCGGCCTGGACAAGGACAGCACTCCCCAGGGTGGGCTGGGAGCCATGAGGGACAAGGGGACGCTGGCTTACACCTGCAGCTAGGGACAGACAGCTAGGCCCGTTGCCCTTCCTCCTGTGATGCACCCAGTCTGCTTGGCTGCCCGCACAAGCTGAGTTTGAGGGGTCTCAGGCTCCCCCGCGCTGCTGGGGTGGGTGCTGCTGGCCACAGCCTGCTGCAGGCCGTGAAGCTGCTGTGCCTGGGGGCCCGGGAATGGCACCCCGGGAAGGGACATCAGCACTGCCCCGGGGTCTGCTCCATGGATCAACCCTGACTCAGTTGCTGGTGCTAAGCTGAAGGAAGCAGGATTAGCCCAAAATGTCGTAGGTGGGCTCAAAACCCCACTGCCCACTCCTGGGCACCCACTGCACAGCTCCAAGCACAGCCTTGTGTCCCCGTGCCCCGGCTCTTCCTCTGTCCCCTGCCCAGTTCAGAGCTGACATCCTTGGAGACCCCACACCGGGGACATTTCCTGCCCCTCGGCCAAACAACGCGTTTATCTTTCACACGTCCTGATTTCTCAGCCTGCGCCTTCCTCCTCCCATGCCTTTTCAGGCATTGCTCTCTAACCTCAAGGGCTGGAATGATTCCCGTAGGATATTCTGTGGGAAGGTCCCCTGGAAATAACCTGGCTCCAGGACCCTGGGCTTTGGGCAGCAGCACATCCAGCGGGACTGGGTCAGGCTGTCTTCTCCCCTGCAGTTTCTGATGCCTGTGCTCGTCCTCGGCACCTTCCCCTCCGAGGCCGTTCCCTCCTGCATCTTGCTTGGCCGCTGGCATTGAGAACCTGAGCCCCATTTTTAGGGCCCCGGCAGGGCAAGGGCTTCGGGGGCTGCAGAAGTCTCAGTCACCTTCCCCTCGAATCACAGCCGCTCTCTGACGCCGCTCCTGCCTCTGGCTGTTTTTATTAGACTTTCTCTTGGGCTGCCTTTATTTTGACTCTTTTCTTTTTTTTTTTTTTTTTTTTGTTTTCAAAGACTGAGGCTAGTCTAGCTTTTCTCTAACCTTCTTATTAGAACTCTAATGCTTTTCAGTTTTTCCGTCCTTCCAGATTCAGTTCTACATCCAGCTGTCCATGAAGCATTTACTACCAATAAGATATGGCAGGNAGTTTAAGCATAAAACCTGTTTGTTTATTTCTAACCACTCACTTGTGAAGCCACCAGAGTAAAGAGCTGCTTGGGGAACCGTGATTTTGCTTCTCCCTCCCTACCTCAGCAGGGTGAAGGCTGCTGTTTCCCTGGCTCCAGATGCTGAATCCCTGGGGATTTTCAGCATGGTCCTAGACTTTCTTGGCAGCCGAGCACAAATCCAAGGAGCAAACCCAACGGGGTGCAAACAGCACCCGTGGGTCTGCATGCCGGAGGGCTTTCAAGCTCACCTTCCTTTAACACCTCATTATTGCAACTAGTCCCTGATTTTAGGAGAATTAGTGTTTATCTTCCCCCCGTCCCCATTGATCCCATTGTGGAGGGGTGGCTTTGAAGCCAGCTCCTGTCCCGGCAGGTACGGCCAGGTGCGGAAGTGCCATTGTCCCTCTGCCCACGCCGCGATTACGGCGGGATCGTGGTTACAAGGCTGGAAGGTCATTAAGGGGGATCGCTTCCAGGGGGGAATGTGTCTGCAGTGGGGGGCGAGGAGGGGGGATGCTTCCTCGCACCTGGAGCTGTCACAGTCGGGATTTAAGTAGCCGGTTATTATCTTAACGTGTCTTGGGGCTTTTTTTTACGGGAATGCAACAGCCCTTCAAACCTGATGTTTGAAGAGTTTGTACCTGGAGGATGGTTGCCAAAAAGAGGGGTGTATTTGCCCGGAGCCGAGGTCCCTGCCTGCATGGCAGAGCCACTTGCAGAGAAAGGGTCCCTGGCAGTGGAGGGGGGGTCTGGGGCAGGGAGATGGGTTTGGTGGTAAGGGGTTGCAGGGTTTTGATGTTGTGCCTCAGATCCCAGGGACAAGGCTGCAGGATACGGCCCCGCTCGGGGTCTGGCGAGGCCAAACAACAAAAGAAATTGTTTGTTTCTTTAATGGCTCCAGCCCCAGAGACCAGCTGGGAAGGGAAAGGTGAGAGGGCACCGGTGTGCGAGCTGAGCGGGAGGGCGATGGGAGAGATAAACCCTGGGGATGACCGGAGGGCTGTGAATGGGCTCTTTCTCTCTCCGCCTCTATCTCCCTCTCCATCTCCCAGGCTTTATTCCAGGTCTCTGAGGGCTCCCCAGCTAATTACCCCGCTCAGGGACCAAGTGGGCACAGGGGAGGCAGGCAGAGCTGGTGCTCCTCCGCACGCACACGTGGCCTTGGTGGACGGCAATGCCAACAGCTGCTCCCACAGGCTGTTTTGGGGGTGCCATGCTGTGACAGCACGTCACCCCGATGCCCAGCCCTGGGCTTCAGCCCAGCTGCCAGGGACTTGAGGTGCTGGGGGCCAGGGGTGCTGGGACGTGCTGCGCCGGCTGGAGCCAGGGCAGGAGGTGCAGGCGCTTGCCATGGTCGTGGTTAGATGGAGCTTTCCATGGGTACCGGCACCAGTTCCCCACATCTGACCGGCCCCTTGCTCCAGGAGTGTGTGGGGAACAAGTCAAAATTTCCCATGAGCGGCAGCAGGGGATAGCGGAGCCCTGCTGCCCTGGGACGGGACGGGGAGGTGAGCTGAGATATCTGTGCCCCGATGTGCAGCCCGATACAGCCCCGGTGCCAGCCCGCGCTGTGTTACCTGGCAGGAGCGCTCTGCTCCGCATCCTGCTGGGATGGGGCGTGGGAGCAGGCTGGGGGGGCCGCCCTGCTGGGACCCCTGTCGCCAGGTGGGTTTCCCTTCCCAGGGCTGTCTGGGGGCGAAGCATTGCTGTGGGGGCCGTGTCGCTCCAAGCAGAGCCCGTGGTCAGGGTTGGCCCTTTGGGCCGATACCTGCCCTGCCCATCCCAGGGGAGAGCAGCTCGTCCACATCCCAGGGGGCTGAGGGCACGTGCCCCCCCCCCAGATTCTGTGTCTGTCTGTCTGCCTCCACCTGACTCTCCCAAGATGCTGGTTTTTGCGTGGCAGTTCCACAATAACTTAACGAAGCTTTTAATTTCCACTCAGGCCCCCCACCCAGAGGAGTTGGAAGGAGAACGGCCCTGCTGNTCCACATCCCAGGGGGCTGAGGGCACGTGCCCCCCCCCCAGATTCTGTGTCTGTCTGTCTGCCTCCACCTGACTCTCCCAAGATGCTGGTTTTTGCGTGGCAGTTCCACAATAACTTAACGAAGCTTTTAATTTCCACTCAGGCCCCCCACCCAGAGGAGTTGGAAGGAGAACGGCCCT
>VZSC01004630.1:0-52868 GCA_013398225.1 Steatornis caripensis
AGACTCCATGCTTAGGGAAGCTCCATGCTCAGATGCAAAATCGTCTAGGGTGTCCTCTTCCATCGTCTGTGCCAGCACGGAAACCCCAGCACCCACGGAGAAAGAGAGAGAGAGAGACAGACAGAGAGACAGAGAAAGAGAGAGAGAGCGCACATGAGAAGGAATGAAGGAACAAATGGTGGGTGGCGGGTGGGTGGATGGGTAGATGCATGGGTGAGTGGATGGATGAATAGAGGTCACAGCTATGCCAGCTCTAGATGCTCCACTTATATCTCCGCACTTTATACATTTGCTTGTACAAGAGATGTGAGGTGATGTCCCCCTTCCTCTTTCCAACTCAAGTGCTTTGATGAAGGGCTGTGAGCTCATCTCTGCCCAGGTCACCCTGCAGCCCTGGGTCTCCAGTCAGTGCTGGGGACCAGCAGGCACACGTGCACACCATGAACCCCCTGCAGACAGCCCCCGGCTCAGCCGCCCCACAGCACCCACACCCTCCTCGCAGTCAAGCCCCACATCCCCACTTGATCTGCAAGACTGTCCTGGGAGAGAGTCAGGGCGAGACGAGCCCTGTGTGTGTCGTCCACCCTGCCCAGAGCCATGCCCACTGGTGCGGGCACAGGACTCACTCCAGAGCCCCCGTGGGGGAGAGAACATGCAGAGGGGAGAGCAAGCACGGAGGGTCCCTGGCGGGTAGAGGACACCCAGGCTGGCAGTAGGGATGCCCTGGCCACGCACTGCCTGTACCGAGCCAACCAGGAATCCAGCACTGCAGAGTACCCAGCTGCGCCACATCTGCACCCCTCATGCAGCACCGGGGGCTCTGCATGTCCTGGCACCCCCAGTTCCAGCTCCCCAGGCACCTTCCTTTCACACTCACGGTCCCACCACAAAGCCAGCAGGCAAAACACCAGGAGGGAAAGACGTGCATGAAGGATGCCAGTGGGCACCGCTCACCTCTCTCCCTCCTCGCACCACCTGGGTCCCAGCTGGTGAGAGCACCACGGGACACCTCTGTGCAGGCACCCGCTCCTGCTCCACTGAGGACACCCCTCCGGCACAAGCTGCACCAGGCACTGCCACACAGCAGCCCTGCTGGTACGAGGGGTGAGGAAAGCCCCATCTCATGGGCCAACAAAGCCACAGCCCAACTCTCAGTTACCCCCAAAACACAGCCCCCTGGAAAAGGATGAGAAGTTCAACCCCACACAGTGCCTGAGCACAAGAGAAGATCACTACCAACAACATGACAATGGTTAGCTTGTTACAAAACTTAGAGAGGACGGCCTGGCCAAAGGCCCCCTCCCTCCACCTCATGTCCCCACCACGTAATTTCCACCATGCTCCTCCTACACGGCACAGGAGGCAGAGACCCAGAGCCCAGCAGTGAGGAACGCCTCCCCACGAACAACCCAATCCCATCCGTAAGAGAAGCAGCAGAACAAACCTCACTGGCCTTTTCTGGGGTTCCCTTTGGTGTTTCATCCTCGTGCTTGGGTGAGGAAGAGGCTGGTGAGGAAGGCAGCCTCCTGTCCCGGTCCCTGTGAACCAGCTTGCTGTTGGGCTCCTTCAGGGTCCGTTTCAGCTCATTGATGCTGGCCTGATGCTTTAGCAAAACATCTTCTGGCTTGTCTAAAAACTTGGGGAAGGAGAGAGGAAGGTAACTATGATTAAAGCACTATCCAAGGCAAAAGAGATGAGCAGGGCCACTAGGAGGTTTTGCTTTACACTGGGCTTGAATTTCAGATCTCAAGAGCCAAATGAACAGCGTGTCAGAGCACCTGGTCTGCAGTTCTCACTAAGGTTGTTGCAGGGAGCAGCAAAAAGGCAGCACATGGCCAAATGCGCGTGGCAAGGTTCCCTCCGTGAAGGCCCCACACGCCCCTTCGGCATCCCCAGCCCGGCCTGTTGAGGACAAGCTAAGCCACCTGGAGGAAGAGAGTGGGCACTCCCTCCGGACCAGCAAAGGATCAGGATCTATTGCAAATACCAGCAGCCTCCTCCGCTGCTCTGCATGCCAGGCACAAAGGGAGGCCAAGCCTCTGTCCCAGCAGGGCAGGAAACTGGCATTTCCAATGGAGCTCCTTCGGAGTGGGCTTCTGCCAAAGGGCAGGAGGTCAAGGGCTGGTCAGAGATGTCTAGCACAGATCCAGGACTGGATCACCATGGATCAGCCTGGGCCCAACAGCAGCCTGCGGTGAGGTAGTGTTTGGCCTGCTATGGAGAGAAGACAGCTCAGAGCGCTCAAGTGCACAGTGGGGTTTAGGCATCAGAGCATTGTTTTGTGACAGTCAGGCACCAGGGTGGCTCCCTTCGTCCTGCCGCAGAGGTGGGCAAACTGGCTCAGAGCAAGAACCAGCGAGAGCAAGAACCCTGGCTTCTGCTTCAAACTCAAACCTCTTTTGAGGTTCGAAAGGAGTGACCTAAAATACCTCCCCAGTATTCCTCCTCAGCAGCAGCCCAGAGACCCAACAGAGTCCCATGAAAAACCCTACCAAGCTTTCCAGGTCCTGAAGGTTCAGCGTAACTCACGTTAAAATTCCCCCCATGGACCCATGTGTCTGAGCCATGAAGTGCTTCACAGTTTGCCCACCTCTGGGCCCATATCTGGGTGTGCCGGGGGAGCAGCACATGCACATGCAGCGGGGTAAGCAATGAGGCGGGCAGGGGAGGGACCAGGACCGGTGCCCACTGCCCCGGCGGGGTCTGCCCTGTGGTGCTGAGCAGGACAATGAGGGCTGTGTGGTGCCAGCGTGGCAAACTCCACCACCCAGCCATGTCTGCCCTAGTCAACAGCTCCAGTGAGGATCTATGAACGACTGCAAGTGGAGGGGAAACCCCCAGGGAGCAGCTGTAGCTTTTAGGCTGGGTTGAATTGTCTCTGGTGAGGGGCCACTGCAGACGCAGGAGTCTGCACAGGGGAGAGCACAGCCTCCCTCTTCTCCACGGCAGCCTGCTCTCAGGCCGGGCAGATGCAAGCAGCTTCCCTCTGGCACAGGGTGTGGGTGCCAGTGCCTGTCCCCGCAGGCAGCTGAGCAGGCGCTGAGGGCAGCTCCGAGACTCCTTTGCCCCCTCGAAGCGGGATGGCAGCTGCAGCACTGCGAGGAGCTCCAGCCTGGCTCTCTGTGGAGGGAAGCCATGCTGCGGGAGCTGGAGGCTGCGGGAGAGCAGAGCTGCCGGGCAGAGGCAGGCGAAAGCAGAGCGTGGGTAGGGGAACTGGCAGGAGCGATGGGACCAGCCTCCACAGGCGAGCTAGGGTCGCAGGGCTGGACGGAGAGGAGACACGAGGTGAGGACATGGAGGAGTCAGTAACACGAGCAGAAGCCAGGTCATCCCAACGGGCCAAGGACCCGGTGTGGGGGCCTAGCCGTTGCACCTTGGGAGGGCTCTTGCTCACATGTACGATTAGGACTACCTTACTTAGTGGGATAGAAGATGCTGTGTGTGTGCTGGGAGAGATCCCCAGCTGTCTGCTCATCGGGCTTCTCTAGCATCCAACCCCCCGCCCCGGTGCATCTTATATTCCAGTAAATAGGGTGACACACAGTGTTGCTTTGGAAAGGATGGACAATATGATGCACCAATGAGGACTAAGATACTCCAGAGAGAGAATACCTCCTGCTTGTGCCTGGGGGTTGTTTCATGCTCCGGCTGGCAGCAAAGAGAGGGTTAAAAGTAACCAGCAGGGTCAGTCGAGGGAACTTGTCACAAACATCACAGTTAAGTTGATGGGCTGGTAGGGTGCAGAAGGACCGGAACCCCCCTCCCCTCACAGCGTGCGGCTGAAATGGGCTGGGGTGTCCCTGGGCCGGTCCTGGGGCTGGGGCAGGGAGTGGGTGGGCTGCACCCAGGGTGCCTGGCCTGTCCCCATCTCCATCCCCATCCCAGAGCAGGGCCGCTCCCAGGTCGAGCCCTGCCTGGGGACAAGCCTCAAGACGACCTGGAGGACGCTCGGGAATCAGAGTTGATCCAAGCCCCTATGACAGCCTCATTTCCCCCGGTGAGGCCAACAGCTGTGCCCCAGGGGTCCCACCAGCCTGGGGCACAGCTGGTGGAGAAAGGGCTGCAGGGGACCATGCCCCGAGACGACTCTTCCTGCCTGCAGCCCAGCCCTGCTGCCTGTGCCCGGTCCTCTGCCTGTCGTCTGCAGGTGTGAGCCAGCCTACCCCTCCACCCCTCTACCCCTCTGCCTGCCTTGTCTGTACCTTCAGCTCCTTGATTTTCGTCGGGGTGGTCACCTCCTCGTCCTCTGTCTCAGACCGTCTCCTGCTGCCAAACTCACCGTCCTCATCCTGCTTTTCGCCCTCCGCCCCGGCATCGTGGTTCTCGCTGACGGAGGCTGGGCGCGAGAACTCTGCCCGTCGGGGAGAGCCTGGGTCACCCTAGCCCTGCTGCCCCCAACATCCACCCCAGTCCCCCAGCACCTGCCCCCAACCCTGCCAGCTCAGACCTGGGAGCTGAGGAGCCCTGAACACCCCACAGCAGGGACGGCTGCTCCCAGGGGTCTCAGGGCACAGGGAGCTGTGGGGAGCCCCATCCCCAAGCTGCCCAATATCAGCCCTGCCACGTCCCCATGTTCATGTGCAGTCTGAACTATCACTTGGGGTGGGGACAGACCCTCTGTCACAGGGATGTGGTTGGGGACAGCCTCCAGAAGGAAGCCTGATGGCTGCCTTAACCCTGCCAGCCCCCTGCCCGTAGAGACGAGCCGAACAGCAACCCCCTCGCTCCCGCCAGCGGACCAATCTCCCTCCCCCTCCCTAATTTGGGGCATACCTCCATCAAGGCTGCGAGACATGGTGTACCGTTTGCTGGAGGAGCGCTCGAAGAAGGGAGCCGGGCGGTCAATGAGGGCGCTGGCCTGCCGTGTCTGCGCCTGCGTCCGCCCGCTGTAGCGAAACTTGGAGCCCATCACTAGGAAGCCCTTGGGGGGTGGCTCTGGGGACACCAGCCTGGGTGTGAGAGAAGTGGGGTGCTGTCAGCGAGGCCCAGCCATGCCCCCTGTCGCTGACCACCACATGTGCCCACTGCAGCAGAGGAAGGAGCATATCTGCCTCTGTGAAGTGAGGCCTGGAGAAGGTCTCCTCACCTGAAGAAGGTGTGATGCTCTATGCAGACCTTCCAGAGACGCTTGGCGGAGCGGTGGTTGGGCAGCTTGAAGCCAATGGTGCTCTCAAACTGTTCATACTTGGGGGAGACAGAGACGTGTTGTTACAGGCAGATCCTGCTCTAGAGGACATGATGGGATGGGACCTGCCTTGCCAAGGCCCTCAGGTTCCCCTGGCAGGAGCCACGACCATGGAAAGAAAAGTCTTTTTCAAACCAGTGCTGGATAGGTCCATGCCCAGCCACACTTGGGGGATCACACCCCACACTTTTGGCCTAAGCACTTTCCTCAACTGTGAACGGCTTTACAGTGTAAGAGAAATTCCTTCAAGAAACAAAAACCTTTTACATCTCATTTTGGCGAGATGGCATCACTCTCCAATTTAGGTGCACTGTCCTTTCCCCTCCTGCCTGCTGGAAAACATGGGTGGAAATGCATTCTCCTGTCCATACATCTAAAAGTGAAAAGAGTGAAAATAAAGTCGGAAATGAACAAAAAAGCCTCCTGATTTTTTTTGTGAAGTATGAAAGACCAATCAAAAATTACCCTTAAGCTCACTTCCTAGGTGACCTCCCTACATCAGTGGGGTCACAGTGTCTGCCTGGTGGGAAAAGGAGCCTGGGGTACCCACAGCCTCCTGAAGTCACTTTGCCAGTGAGAAAATGAGAGCAAGAAAGTATTTGCTGAAAGCCTCCATCAGCCACAGGAGATGTGCTCTCTTGGCCAGCATGGTCGTTAACTTGGGATCCCTGGAGCCAGGCGAGGACCTCCTCACCAGGCAGCCCCAGTCCAGCAGAGCAGGCACCCTGCCGTGCGCTGCGACCGTGCTGGCCCATGGCACCCACCTCACCCGGGCGGATCTTGATGTAGAAGTTGCTCCTCTTGTAGGAAATTTTAAGGATCTTGGGCCAAGCAAAGCGGTTGATCCTCAGCCGATCCCTGTAGATGAGGAGGCCGTTGGCGCAGACACCTAGCATGATGTCGATGCCCTCTGAGTCCTGGAGGAGGTAAGTAGGACAGAAGGAGACTGGTCAGCTGCCCAATAAGAACCAGTATGGCCAGCAGTGCCACACTCCCTCCTGCTCGGTGCTTTGGTACAGGGGACCAGCTGACAGAGAGGTCACTGAATTACAGACTGGTTGAGGTTGGACCTCTGGAAGTCCTCTGGTCCAACGCAGGGCCACCCAGAGCCGGCTGCCCAGAACCGTGTCCTTGTTGAACCTTCGTTGTGGGAGCAAGGGGCTGGGCAGGGAGGGGTGTGCAGGCAGCAGGGCAGGATGGAGTAGCACTGGCCATTGCTCTGGCAGCCCCGCAACCCCATACCTTGGCATGGTGCAGGTCCACTCCATACATGGAGAGCTTCTTGGCGTTCTCCAGGAAGTGGATCTCTGCTTCCCCGGGGGTCATTCCCCTGCAGGGAGACAGAGAGGGGGACACATAGCCAGGTGCCCCACTGGGCATGGCTCAGCTCTCTGGTACATTCCTCACCACCCTCCTGGGGCTCACCGGTAGGTCTTGTGCAGCTCCATGATGCGCTCCTCCAGCTCCCGTGTCTGGTTGGGGGCAAAGCGGAGCTCACTGACGTAGTTACCCAAGTGTTCCTCCGCGTCATAGTCGCCCAGCTCAGCCTGCACAGCGTAGGAGCCCAGCAGGGCATGCGTGACAAAGGAGCAGGGTAGGCGCCCTGTGATGATGTCCGCACGGAGCTGCAGGCACAGGTAGTATCTGCAGGAGGGGGCAGACGGTGAGAGTGGGGCAGAGGCGCGTGACCTCCGGAGCAGGCTGGGGCTCCCTGGGCTGCAGCAGCATGCACCCCACCTCACGCTGCTCTCTGTGGGGACTGCCACCTCCCACTGCCATCTTCCTGGTCCTGCTCTGCATGACTTAGACGTGGCATGTGCAGCAGGAGACCCCCCCCCAGTTACCCCCGAGTCCTGCCTGAGTCCTGCCCCTTCACATGCTCCCAGCTTGCCCCCTGGGAGCTGCCCCGTCAGCTGTGCCCATGGAGGGGTGGTCCTCACCTTGTGATGTCCTCTGTGAGCTGGGCAGGGTCTGGAGGGTAAAACTTCACGGTGAAGGCAAAGTTCCAGGGCCCGCCTAGGGAGGGGAGAGAGCAGTAAGGGCAGCACCCGTGCTGGCTGCACACAGGCGTGTGGGAGTATTCTGGCATCCACTAAGGGTCCCACAACTCCTCCCAAGCCTGGCACAGGGCAGGGACAAGGGGCCTCCAGAAGCTGTGGGGAGAACAGCCATCGGGACATCAGCACGACTTGGTTAATCCTCCCCAAACTGCTGGGGAGAGAAAAGCATCACAACTTCAGGAGCCGTCAGTTCAGCGTGGCTACCAAAAGCCTCACATGTCCTAGAAGGTGACACCTCAGGCAACAGCCCTTCTGCCACCGCAGCAAAGCAACATCATGGGCAAAGGCACCCCAGGATCTGTCCCAGCAAGCCCTCCCCATTCCTGTCCTCCCTGCTCAGGGTAGGTGGGAATGGCACCCAGAGGGACCAGGTCTCAATCAGCTCCCCAGTGGCACAGACGGGTCCTTTGCCCCCGACACCTGTCATGAGTAAGGGGAGAGGTGGGTGACAGGCAGCTGAACGAGCAACAGCACCCCTGTCCCCAGGCCAGCTGCCAAACGTCCCCTCCAGGGTGGGTGGGGAAGGGTCCTGCCAAAGGCACTGCCAGGGCTGAGCCATCCGGGAGCCCCATGGGACACCCCAGGGCTGGGGAGGATGGACCCTCCTCGAGCACTTACTGCGGATTTGCTTCTTAATCTCCTTGGAGGGGTCCAGCCAGTTCTGCAATGAGGAGAGAGAGGGTCAGGGGGGCCCCGCGCCATGGAGCGGGCAGCTGCAGAGGGACCCCCCACGCTCACCTTCTGGCTGTCCGAGTCACAGAAGGTGAGGCCAAAGTAGTCCTTCTCCAGGAGGTTGAGGTGCTCGCACACCATGTCGAAGAGGACCTGGCCTCGGGCGTGCTTCTGCCGGAGAAATGGAGAGGTTGATGGTGAGCTGGCTCCCTTGTGCTCCCAGAGATCCAGAAGGCACAGGCAGCACCTGCTGGGTGCAGGCGGGGAGCACTGGGGAGGGTCAGGGCAGTCCTGGCCCTCCAAGCGACCACCAAAAAGTGCTGGGTTGCCTTTAAGAGCAGCCCTCTCACCCAGCAGCACGGCTTTGGGAACACCCAGGCAGTCCCGGGGTGCGGGGACGGGGCACGGCTGAGCCCAGCCAGTACAGTGCAGGTAGGAGGTCCCACAGGCCAGGCAGACCCAGTGCCCCACCACACCAGGAGATGGTGACGCCAAACCAGAAGGGGGTCCAGCCAGCCCAGGCACCTCCACTCCACACCAGTAAGCTGGGACAAATGCACCTCAGAGCTGACGGCAGCTGGCGCTGCCCATGGGACAAGCTCCTTCCCAACACCATACCCGCTGGTGGCAGTGGTGACCAGGTCACAGAGCACAGTCTGACAAACGAGAGTCATGAAGAGAGTGAGCCACGCACAGGGATGGAGGGCACCCTCATTAGTTGGTCCTTTGACTTCCTATGAATTTCTTTGTTACTGGTGGCAGCAAGGCCCAGGCTCACGCATGGAGATGGAAGAACAACCCCCCCCATGTGTGTTTCTCCCCTATTTACAGCCTTTCAGCCTGGCAGTGCCCATCTCCAGCATCCATTTACTGGAGCACCTTCACCACGCACACCAGGGATAGCAGCCCAGGGCACCAAGGAGCACAGCCCAGCCGGCTCGCTGCCCTCAGCTGCAGCCCTGAGCTCCCGCTGCCCTGCAAAGCTTTCCCAGCAGTTGCAGTCACCCTTCCTGGGTCTCCTCCCTCCTGCTGACCTGCGTTTTGAAGGCAGGGGCTCGCCCATGGTACGTGCTGGGGTGTCACATTGAATGGCTTGACTCCCCATTTTGATTTTAACTTGAATTAAGCCTTAATTAAGCATGCGGTCAAGGCACAACTATTCCCACAGGGCCTGGAAGAAAGAAAGAATAAAAGCAACACCAGCCTTTCTACACTAAATCCTCTCCCCTATGCGCCAGGTGGCTTTTTTTGAGCGCAGCAGCTCTCTAAAAGTCAACTCCATCCTCTGCACCGCGACAGCAGAGAGCTTGTCCCTAGCCATGCCCAGTGAGGGGCATTGCTCTGCTCATGAAGCTGCCAGCGAGCCTGTAACCCGGGTTTCTGCTTGCATGCCAGTTTTGCTTGGCCAGTGCTACAGGGAGAGCTGAGGGAAGGACAACCCCACCTGGGCTTGCACAAGGCACGCCTGTGCCCCATGAGCCCCCCGCAGTCCCTGGAGAGTTATGCTCCTTTCCTTCTTCAAGAGGGCTTTCATCTTCATGACAACTCTTTTTTCTGCAGCCTTGTGACAAGTTTTATCACCAAAGTGACAGTCAGGGCTGCTGGAGTGTGGAGATCAAAGGCCCTGCTGCCTTGGGGTGCTCACTCATCACAGGCAGCTGTGCTCCTTACACTCATCAATCCTGCACGCTGAGCCCCGGAAGAGGCAGGACCTGCACACAGATGCAGGCCCGCTCTGCACTGCCAGCTCTGAGCCGCTGCCAACAAAAACCCATCTGCCCGCTTGCCAGCAGCAAAAGCAAAAGTCTTCGTGGCAAAGGCTCCAGGATTTCTGCTCCTGAACAGCCTCAGCTTTTGCATTTTCAAGCAAAGTTGTCAGTCCTTAAAAGCGTCCCTCGCACCAGGAGGATGCCACAGGCCAGCACAGCGCTGCCTTCCCCAGCCCACAGGCAGGAGTGCTGGGGACAGAAACAAGCATTCTCGGCAAGTGCTCCTCCTTCCAGCTGCCTCTGTCCCCGTGCCCCTTCCACAAAAACCAGCCCCAACTCCTGATTCAATCCTGGGTGTCCCCCAGCCTGTCCTAGAAGGGAAAGTCCCCGTGCTGACAGCAGCTGAAGAAGCCCTGCCGCATCTCCCAAAGCCAAGGTAGCCACTGGCAGGCGCCAGTCTGCTGTGTCCCTCCCTGTGGTGACAGCCACCACCAGGGAAATGCGCTCCCCAGCACATACTCGCATGCACTTGTGCATGCCCATGCCACATGTTTGTGATGTTACACGAATAGCAGGTGGCCCACACACGCAGAGCAGGGTGCTGGACTGTCTGCCCGCGCACATCACCCTGCCTACACACTCGAGGATGCAGCTACAAGGATGTGCACACGTATCACCCTTACATATGCACACGCACGCACATTGCCAGGCTCTGACACACCTCCCCATGCGGTCCTTGGCCTGCTGGCTTTAAGGGGAGGGACAGCAAAGGATGAGAAGATGAACGCAGAGAGGATGGATGCAAACCTGCCTGGGGCAGCTATGCGGGTCCACGCATGTTGGCCTGTTGACACCAACACGTGCACACACATTTTTTGCCTTAGCACGCAGGACAGCCAACATGCTGCGCTCTTGAGGCATCGTCAGACAGGCTGGCACATGGATGTGTCGTGCACATATTGTCAGGCAGAGCTCCATCCCCCATCTATTAAGCTTCTGCTTTTAGACACTGTTTTCTATCATGAGTAGCTGCCAAATTTGGATTCACTGGGCTGAAATTCCGTGCTAGGGTCTGTCTTTCCAGATTCTTTCCTTATTTTGGAATTTCAACTTAAACTGCTATTTCTGTGGATCCTTTTCCCTAGGAGCGAGGTACTACAAAGCTGTCCTTGGAAGAGCCCTGACATCGGGGACTCGCTGGCTGGGAAGGGTCCTTGTGCCAAGATGTGTCCCCTCCTTGGTGCCAGCACAGCCCCCTGAAGCTGGGACTCACCTCCACCTCGCATTCGTACTCAGAGGCATCGAGCAGGGTCACTCTGCAGAGCGCACTCTTCACTTTCTTGGTGGTTTTCTGGGGGGACTTCTGGGTCTTGCTAGGAGTTGTTTTGTCAGAGAGTCCGTCCGTCTCGCTGTAGTCCTTGTCCTCGATCTCTGTGCCCTGGAGTGGAGACATGCATAGGTTACCTGGCACCACTGCCAGGATGGACAGACAGACAGTTGGGGCAAGCCCTCCAGCAGCAGCCAGAAGAGAGCAGCTGATGGTGGGGAGGCTGATGATCTGTTGCGAGTCCACAGTCAAGCCCAGTTCCCCCACCCCACGCCATCAGCACCATCAGGATCACTGGAAAATGGACGCCCATGAACCTGGGGTCAGTTCGGCACCTGAAACCTCCACTGCTTGGTGCAGCAGGCAGGGCCAGGGCAGCACCATGCCTGCTGGCAGCAGCACAGCTCCCCGGCTGCTCTGAGGCTGATGCTGGGGTGCTGCCGCTGCTCCCAGCCCTGCCAGGGGCAGCTGTCCTGGGACATGGGACCACCCTCTTCCACCCCTCACCGTGGCCGGCAGCTGGGGCAGTGGCATTTCCAGCACAGTCAGCACTTCGGGTCCTGCAAGGACCCGTGCAGGCAGCTGGGAGGCAGCCAGCAGAGCCTATCCACTGCCCTGGTTGTAGGGGGCTCCCCCGCCGGGGGGTGTCCACCTCACCGAGGTCCCTGCAGCCCCCGTGTAGACACTGCAACAGGCAGCAGAGTGCAGTGACATGTCCCCTTCCTCTGCTGCACCTCCCTCTCTGCTGCATCTCACAGCACCCAGCCACACCCACTCACCGGATCCATATTTCGGGCATCGGACTGTGCCCCGGGCTTCTCATTGGCCTCAGCGTCCCGGCCGGCAGGGTTGCCTGCTGCGGCGGTGGGGCCATGCGCAGCCGCCTCCAGCTGCTGCTGCGGAGCCTCCTCCTGGGCATTCTTCACCTCGGAACCAGGGCCCGTCTCCATCGTCATGACCGCTGGTCACCCTGCCCTGCCACTGCCACCCACAAGAAGAGACAGGAGTTGTCACTCGGCTGCACGAGGATTGAGGACGCCAGCCGGGCAGCCAGCAGCCTGGGATGCCCTGGCTGCATGGGCAGGCGTGGGACCTGCCCATCTCTGCCTCACCGCCTGCACGCACAGATCTGCTGCCAGACACCTGGCTCCCTGCCTGCACCTGGAGGTGGCTTTGCAAAGGGCCGGTGGCAGCAGCACAGGATGTCAGGATTTCACACCCAGTTAAGCCAGAGGAGAAGAGCCAGCAGTGTGGGGAGGGACACGGGTGGCAGGGACCCACCGCAGTGAGGGCACAGGGCTCGCGGCCCGTCCCTGCACTCGCGGCAGGGAGCGGGGCTGCCCGTAACGCTCTCCTCCCCCAGCCCTGGGGCCTTTGATACCTTCACTAGTGTTCTCATGAATGGAAGGGTTTATTCTGGGAGGAAAAAACAGGCTGTGAGTCAGGTTAAAGGCTGCACTGACACAGGAAATTGCAAACATGGACAACTCCACATATCGCATCTGGTACGTATGGTTTTTTCCCCTCTGGACTTCCCAGAAGCAGAAGCATGCTGGGTTCCCACGGTGTGGCTGGACCCTGTGTCACGGAAGGATGAAACTTGTCTCCAGCTCAGGCTGCCCATCCTGTGCAAGATGCAAAAACAAATCTGGCCAGGAATAGGGGAAGGGAAGGCACTTTCTGTGCTTACTGTCCCTGGCTGGGGTGCTCAATAGCATGCTTTTGCAGTCCTTATGTTTTTGAAACCATTATGCGAAAGCAGCGTGGGGCTGGCAGGGGCTCCTGGAACACATGCACAGGTCATCGAGCACCCTTTGCAAGTGTCACTCATCCACCACTTGGGCTACTCAGGCCCCACCAGTTACCCATCACTGGGCTTCCCAGGCTGTGCCCAGTTGTGCAGGACCAGCTGGGATCGCCACCACCTGCGTGCCTGAGGGCTGTGGCTGTGGCTGGACGAGCTGGCTCAGCCAGCAGCATCTGCCCGTGGCCGCATCACCCACCTTGCCCACAGAGCAGGTACACAAGCAGCCCTGAGTAATGCCTGCAACAGCAGAAAAACTGCACTTTTTTGGAGTGTGGAAGCCCATAGGGGTATTTCTGATCCCCATTTCTGGAATGAGACATGGCATGGGCAGGGAGCTGGCTTCTTGATCTGCCAAACCCCGGGCTTTGCCCCAGCCCTAGGCCACGGACCTGGCCGCCCTGGGGCTGGAGAAGTTGCTTGGTGACATGACATCCCACCACCATCACCTCCTGTAAGTCCAAACTACCTAAATGATGTTCTAGCAGGTATGGGAGAGCAAAAGCCTGGTCAGGACCATGACCAAAGGCAGGCAGGGAAAGACGACTTCTAGACTCACAGAAGGGTCTGAGTTGGAAGGACCCTTCAAAGACCATCCAGTCCAAGCCCCTCGCCATGGGCAGGGACATCTCTCGCTAGATCAGGTTGCTTAAAGCCCTGGCCAACCTGACCTTGAACACTTCCAGTGATAGGGCATCCACAGTTTCTCTGGGTAACCTGGTCCACTGTCTCACCAGCCTCATCATAAAACACTTCTTCCTTGTGTCCAGTCTAGCCCTACCCTCTTTCAGTTTAAAACCATTGTCCCTCATCACTACAGGCCCTGGTTAAAAGTCTTTCTCCATCTTTCTTATAAGCCCCCTTTGAGCACTGGAAGGCTGCAATAAGGTCTCCCGGGAGCCTTCTCTCCTCCAGGCTGAACAATCCAGCTCTCTCAGCCCTTCTTCAGAGCAAGGGTGCTCCAGCCCCCGACCATTTCCGTGGCCTCCTCTGGACCCGCTCCAACAGGTCCATGTCTGTCTTGCGCTGGGGACCCCAGAGCCGGATGTAGCACTGCAGGTGGGGTCTCACGACGGTGGAGCAGAGAGGGAGAACCCCCTCCCTCGACCTGCTGGCCACATGGCCTGTGATGCTGCCCAGGAGACGGCTGGCCTTCTGGGCTGCAAGCACACACTGCCGGCTCACATCCAGTTTGTCACCCACCAGTATCCTCAAGTCCTTCTCAGCAGGGTTGCTCTCAACCCCCCAGTCTGTGCTGGTACTGGGGACTGCCCCGACCCAGGTACAGGACCTTGCACTTGCCCTCATGAGGTTCACGGGGGCCCACTCCTCCAGCCTGCCGAGGTCCCTCTGGATGGCTTCCCTTCCCTCTGGCGAGCCAACGGCACCACTCAGCTCCGTGTCCTTCTCAAACTTGCTGACTTTCTTTGTTTTACAAAGAAAATACGTCTCACACCACAGCTGATGTCCCACCTCTGCCTTTCGGGTGTCCTCAGCGCAAAGGGGAGATGTGAAACCTCACTCAGAAAAACTGCTAAAACTGGCTCCCGGGGGTGAGAGAGGACAGATAGGGCGCAGGGAAGGGATGGGCACAGAAGACAGAGCAAGTCAGCCTGCACCTCCCACAGACAGGCTCAGCCTGCCCGGGAGCAGGCAGGGGCGCTGCTGCTGGCCACGCCGGCTGTGCACGCACTGTGCAGCCACTGCAGAGGGACTTGGTTCACACCAAAAGAGCCAGGGTTTCACTTCCCTGCCCCAGGGCCACAATCTCCTGGCCAGAACAGGCAGGACAACCTGCCACTGGCACCTGAAAAACATCAGCTCAGCTTCTCCTAACAGACCCCAGTGCCTGGCTGAGAGCACAAGACGATTTCGAAGGTTGCCAGAGGTTTATTTTTTCCACAGAGGAAACAGGGTTGCTGTTTCTCCACCACAAATTCAAGCACTTGCAGGCTCCCAGATCCAATCCCTGTGTGGATCATTCCCAGACGCTTCTGTTTGGATCCCGGTGTGTGAATTTTTTTATTGATGTGGAATCTCTAAATGACAACCATCACTTTGGGCCAAAAGCATGCTGACCTACTCACTCAAGGTTTCTAAACTTTCTTCTAAACTATTTTTATTCCTGCATGGGGAAGCACCAATCCCCAAAAAAGTGACAGGGGTTGTACAAGAGTGACAGGCTGGGAATTCATCCCACCTCTCCCAGCCAGCTCTACTTTTGCACGTTAAGCTCCAGTCTAAACCTTCTGATGACGGGCAAGGAGCCTGATCCAGGGACTCTAACTTTCAGCTGAAGCAGGTGAGAGCATGACACAGAGGGTGGCGGACTCCCAGCAAAGGGGGCCGGCAGCTCCCAGGGACCATCTCTCTGCTCCCATCATGGCCTGCCTTCTCCTGCCATCCTGCTCTGGGAACCCAGCCACTGCGCCCTTTCCCTGGTCCTGGTGTGACTCAGCCCTGCCGCACGCTCTCCCTCCTGCCCCACGTGCTGCAGGTGCCGAATGGCTTCCCGGCACTACCCATCCCCGCACCTTGGCAGAGAGATGTGGCTCAGCATGGGTGCAGAGGAAACCCGAACACAGACGGGCTCCGTCCCAGCAAAGGCCTGTTGAGCCCATCCCCGTGGCATTGCTCCTGTCCCAGCAGCATGGAACACGGGGCAGGGAGGAACGAGCCCCTCCATGCTCACAGGGCATGACGGCTCGGGCAGGAGCAGAAGATCTAGCAGAGGGAGATGCCCCGAGGGAGACAGGGAAGGCAGCGACCCCAGGGGCACAGTGCCGCTGCAGCTGAGCCCTGCAGATGTGCACACTCCTGGCACAGGCAGCGCAGGCGAGGGGGCTGTGCTGGCACCGCCGTGCTCCTGGGCACAGCCACAGCGGCCGCATTCAGGAGCTGGTGGGGCACTGGTGCTGTGTCCACGTGGGCAGTGCTGCTGCCTGGGGCTCTCTGCCCACGCTCTTCCTGCCCCTGCCCGTGATGGAGCTGAGCAGGGAGGCTGGGAGCACGGAGCCAGAGCTGCCTGCAGCATGCAGGCAGCAGGGCCAGGGGCTTAGGGCCAGCTGGGCACCAAGGGTCAGCCTCAGCTTGGCAGCACCAAGCCCCTGGGGATGGCAACACCCAGTCCCCAGAGCTCGGGCCAGCAGCAGGATGTTGCCACCCTCTGCCACAGCCTCACCTGCACTGGGGGCTGCAGCAGGCTCAGCCATGGGCGAAGGCCACCGAGGCCAGCATGATCGCCAGCACCCTGACCATTCCCTCCACCAGGCTGGGGGTGCTCAGCACCCTGGATGTACCTGCAGGATTCTGCAGGGACCTGAGCGGCATTCACGGTGAGGCAGCCAGTGCGACCTGTCCCAGCCCCTTCTCCCCCCTGGGGAGGCAAGATGTTTTCCCACGGACTTTCCCGCAGCACTCAAGAGCTTCAAAGGCAGATTATGTTTATTATGGGAGCATCTCTGTGTCTTAAGCAGGAGCTACCCCTGATTCAAAGGTGGAAAGCACATTTTCAGACAGCAAGAAGCCTGTTGTGCGGAGCGTTTGCCATCACACAGTGCTTCCTGGATGCGGATGCAAAACTCAGCTCCTGCGGCCCCACCTCACAGGACAGCCCCCCCGGAGACCCCGATGTGGGGGGCCATGTGTTGAGAAAGGACATGGGTCCCAGCTGCTAAAAGGGCAATTTAACTGACATATTTGCTATTGCAAACCTTCAAAAGAGGTTTAGACCACAACTGCAGCAAACTTGATTGAGACCGGTAAAAATGCTGTCCCAAATCACTTAATTTGTTTCTAAACATTACCCACAGCAGCAGCAGCAGGACTCAATCCTGCAGGGCAGGCAGCCCACCCGGGCTGTCCCCCCCTCCCGGCACCGAGCCCTGCTCATCCATCTTCCCTCGGGAGCAAAGCCAGGGCCAGAGCAGCTCCCTGGAGAGGCTGGCAGCCACCCAGNGGGCTTTGCCCCAGCCCTAGGCCACGGACCTGGCCGCCCTGGGGCTGGAGAAGTTGCTTGGTGACATGACATCCCACCACCATCACCTCCTGTAAGTCCAAACTACCTAAATGATGTTCTAGCAGGTATGGGAGAGCAAAAGCCTGGTCAGGACCATGACCAAAGGCAGGCAGGGAAAGACGACTTCTAGACTCACAGAAGGGTCTGAGTTGGAAGGACCCTTCAAAGACCATCCAGTCCAAGCCCCTCGCCATGGGCAGGGACATCTCTCGCTAGATCAGGTTGCTTAAAGCCCTGGCCAACCTGACCTTGAACACTTCCAGTGATAGGGCATCCACAGTTTCTCTGGGTAACCTGGTCCACTGTCTCACCAGCCTCATCATAAAACACTTCTTCCTTGTGTCCAGTCTAGCCCTACCCTCTTTCAGTTTAAAACCATTGTCCCTCATCACTACAGGCCCTGGTTAAAAGTCTTTCTCCATCTTTCTTATAAGCCCCCTTTGAGCACTGGAAGGCTGCAATAAGGTCTCCCGGGAGCCTTCTCTCCTCCAGGCTGAACAATCCAGCTCTCTCAGCCCTTCTTCAGAGCAAGGGTGCTCCAGCCCCCGACCATTTCCGTGGCCTCCTCTGGACCCGCTCCAACAGGTCCATGTCTGTCTTGCGCTGGGGACCCCAGAGCCGGACGCAGCACTGCAGGTGGGGTCTCACGACGGTGGAGCAGAGAGGGAGAACCCCCTCCCTCGACCTGCTGGCCACGTGGCCTGTGATGCTGCCCAGGAGACGGCTGGCCTTCTGGGCTGCAAGCACACACTGCTGGCTCACATCCAGTTTGTCANTGACAGGGGTTGTACAAGAGTGACAGGCTGGGAATTCATCCCACCTCTCCCAGCCAGCTCTACTTTTGCACGTTAAGCTCCAGTCTAAACCTTCTGATGACGGGCAAGGAGCCTGATCCAGGGACTCTAACTTTCAGCTGAAGCAGGTGAGAGCACGACACAGAGGGTGGCGGACTCCCAGCAAAGGGGGCCGGCAGCTCCCAGGGACCATCTCTCTGCTCCCATCATGGCCTGCCTTCTCCTGCCATCCTGCTCTGGGAACCCAGCCACTGCGCCCTTTCCCTGGTCCTGGTGTGACTCAGCCCTGCCGCACGCTCTCCCTCCTGCCCCACGTGCTGCAGGTGCCGAATGGCTTCCCGGCACTACCCATCCCCGCACCTTGGCAGAGAGATGTGGCTCAGCATGGGTGCAGAGGAAACCCGAACACAGACGGGCTCCGTCCCAGCAAAGGCCTGTTGAGCCCATCCCCGTGGCATTGCTCCTGTCCCAGCAGCATGGAACACGGGGCAGGGAGGAACGAGCCCCTCCATGCTCACAGGGCATGACGGCTCGGGCAGGAGCAGAAGATCTAGCAGAGGGAGATGCCCCGAGGGAGACAGGGAAGGCAGCGACCCCAGGGGCACAGTGCCGCTGCAGCTGAGCCCTGCAGATGTGCACACTCCTGGCACAGGCAGCGCAGGCGAGGGGGCTGTGCTGGCACCGCCGTGCTCCTGGGCACAGCCACAGCGGCCGCATTCAGGAGCTGGTGGGGCACTGGTGCTGTGTCCACGTGGGCAGTGCTGCTGCCTGGGGCTCTCTGCCCACGCTCTTCCTGCCCCTGCCCGTGATGGAGCTGAGCAGGGAGGCTGGGAGCACGGAGCCAGAGCTGCCTGCAGCATGCAGGCAGCAGGGCCAGGGGCTTAGGGCCAGCTGGGCACCAAGGGTCAGCCTCAGCTTGGCAGCACCAAGCCCCTGGGGATGGCAACACCCAGTCCCCAGAGCTCGGGCCAGCAGCAGGATGTTGCCACCCTCTGCCACAGCCTCACCTGCACTGGGGGCTGCAGCAGGCTCAGCCATGGGCGAAGGCCACCGAGGCCAGCATGATCGCCAGCACCCTGACCATTCCCTCCACCAGGCTGGGGGTGCTCAGCACCCTGGATGTACCTGCAGGATTCTGCAGGGACCTGAGCGGCATTCACGGTGAGGCAGCCAGTGCGACCTGTCCCAGCCCCTTCTCCCCCCTGGGGAGGCAAGATGTTTTCCCACGGACTTTCCCGCAGCACTCAAGAGCTTCAAAGGCAGATTATGTTTATTATGGGAGCATCTCTGTGTCTTAAGCAGGAGCTACCCCTGATTCAAAGGTGGAAAGCACATTTTCAGACAGCAAGAAGCCTGTTGTGCGGAGCGTTTGCCATCACACAGTGCTTCCTGGATGCGGATGCAAAACTCAGCTCCTGCGGCCCCACCTCACAGGACAGCCCCCCCGGAGACCCCGATGTGGGGGGCCATGTGTTGAGAAAGGACATGGGTCCCAGCTGCTAAAAGGGCAATTTAACTGACATATTTGCTATTGCAAACCTTCAAAAGAGGTTTAGACCACAACTGCAGCAAACTTGATTGAGACCGGTAAAAATGCTGTCCCAAATCACTTAATTTGTTTCTAAACATTACCCACAGCAGCAGCAGCAGGACTCAATCCTGCAGGGCAGGCAGCCCACCCGGGCTGTCCCCCCCTCCCGGCACCGAGCCCTGCTCATCCATCTTCCCTCGGGAGCAAAGCCAGGGCCAGAGCAGCTCCCTGGAGAGGCTGGCAGCCACCCAGACAGCGGCTGGCAGCGGCAGGAGGCAGCGGGCACCATCTCCCCAGACCCTTTCCCTGCAGGACGCCGGCCGAAGGGCTCCTCCACACCCACAGTCCCCCAGGCCACGTGCCAAGCACAAGCCTGGTTTTCAGCAACGGCTGGCTCACTTCTGCTACAGCTGGACCCAAAATGGGCTGGGGGTTATTCTGCTCAGGGCAAACACCAGATGAAATGGCTGGAGCAGGCTGGAGCTTCAGGTTACCTCGACAGGCACATGGGAACACTGACTGCAAAGAAAGCCTTAGCAGGATGAGAGGTAGACCTGCTTGTCATGCCTATAATTCCCTCCCATCATCTCCCCGCCTGCTCCTCCTTCCCTTGGTGTTTTCCTCTTCCTCCCCTTCAAGCTGGAGTGTGGATTCACGGCTTTCCCAGACGCTCTGCCCCCGCACTTCCACAGCATATCCCAGCTCCAGCCTCCGCAGCACTCCCCTTCCAGAGCCTTTCCCTCCTTGCCACCTCCAAATGGGGTTTCGCCCAAGCCTGCTTTTCCCTTCCCCCTGCCCATTCACTCCCTGCTGCTGGGCTGGTTTTCCAAGGCTGAGCATCTCCCTTTGCTCCTGGGCTCTGCTTTCCCCTCCTCACTCCCTGCTGAGGACGCTGCCAGTCCATGACGCTTCACTTCTGAAGCACCACAGGCACGAGCAGGCACAAGTCTCTGTGCGAAGCCCCATGCCGACTGCCTGAACAGGTCTCCACGGGCTCCAGCACAACTGGGGTGCACAGAGCTGGGCAACACCCAAGTGCCCTCCTCCTTTGCCACTGGCCGGCTGAGGGCCCTGTGGGACTGATCCTGGCAGCAAAGTCTACTGCCATGCTGCAGGACAGACAACTGCTGTGGGATAGATGGCTGCTGTGGTGGCAGCCAGAGATGGGGAGCGACCTGGGCACAGGGAGCCTGTGGGGGTGGCAGCGGCTGCGTGACACCAGGCAAGGGGTTCACATACTTGCCAGCCCCCAAGAACAACGGAGGAGCCCACCAGGGCTGCGGCACCCAGCACCCATGCAATGGGGCAGAGGCTGAGCTGGCTGGGGCCAGGAAGGATGAGAGCACCAGCAGCACAGGCAGCGCCTAGCAGCCATCCTGGAAATGTGAGAGGAGCCCCGGCCAGGAGCCCCAGGTATCCTCCAGGGACATGTAAAAAGTGAACAAGGAAAGCGGTCCCTGAAGCCCCAGCAACACGCAGCAGCCCTTCGCCCCGCTGTCAGCCAGCCTTCACCCCCTGGCACTGGGGGGTGTGCAAATCCCCAAACCTCTCCACAGTACAGCAGGCAGCCCGGAGAGCTCTCCTGTGCTGCTCTGTAGCAAGGCCAAAAAAATCACATGAGCTGCACTGTTTATGGTGAAGGGGGGGGAATTAGAAGCACAGGGTGCCCCCAGCTCCTGCACACTACTCTTTCTCATGGGGGACTGGCAGAGGCAGAGATCTGCTCCGAACCGTCCCCCAGCTGGAAAAGTCCCCTGCCCCCCCGACCCGGGCTCCAGGACCCACATCCCGCCCCGGGGCTGCTGCTCCCCATGCTGGGCACCCACTGCCAGCTAAAGCCCAGATCGTCCCACGGGCAGCCAGCAGCATCACAGAGCATCCTGTGTAGTTGCCTTCTCCATGGCGGGGCCTGCCCTACCTTGGTGCCAGCTCCCCATGCCTCCAGCACAGCTCGTCGCTGCCAGGCTGCCGCCGCGTCCGAGGCTGCGCTTTCTGCAGAGCCGCCTCTTCCCCAACCCCAACACCCCCGCACAGTGATTGATGTGTACCGCAGCCGAGCTGGGAACCAAGCTGCCTTCCCTTCGCTGGGCTCCCCCCTTGCCAGGAGCTCTGTGCTCACATCACAGCCCCCTGGCATGGCGGGAGGGTCCCACGTGGACGTCGCTGCCAGCCCCATCCGCCCCCCTTGCCTGCAAACACCTGACTCATCCCAGGCCAGGCACCAGAGAGCCAGTGCAGGCTGCAATCCTGCCAGGATCCTCCCCCATGCAACCGTCCTTCCCCACACTGGCAAGCAAGGAGAGCTCAGCTCCTGCACTGGCTGCTCAGCAAGGAGCTGGACCCACTATACATCTTCACCCCAAATTAATCTGGCGTTTACCTGCATCACTCCCCCATCTCTTATATGAGTCCTAGGGCAGCAAACACTGAGCCGCCTCCAAAACATGTACCCAAGCACCCCATTTGCACTAGTCAGCTTGGAGATGTACCAGCAGCGAGAGCTGAATAGAAGCTCTTTCATGGCCCCGTCCACAGCATAGTGTGGAGCGTGACACCCAGCACATCCCTGCCTACAGGGCACGTGGCTCCTTGTCCACTCCTTGTCCCGTGAGAGGGACACCAGCACAGAGCAGACACTGGGGCTAGGTACCGTACCACAGTGGCACCTCAGACCCCTGTAACACAACAGCACGAAGCACCTGTAAAGCCCAGCACTGACACCTCTGCAGCAGAGGGATGGATCCTGCCTTCAGTGAGCAGTGGGAAACCCCAGAGCACAGGCAGGGGCACTGGCAGAGCAGCTGAATGATGGCAGCGGGTGCTGCCCAGCACCCCATACCCGAGCAGCCCAGGGTCGGCAGGCAGGGCTGGCTGCGGCTGGGCAGGCTGTAGAGCAGGCAGGCAGCCTGCAGGCAGGGGCCAGGCAGTATCTACCAGGTGCAGGCAGCCTGCCGGGAGGAGCAGTGCTCAGGTAGCACTCAGCAGTTTGGACACATGCTGATGAAAACTCCAGAGGACACCCAGCCATCAGGAACCCTGGGGGAAGACACACAAGCCAGGCAAAGTCTAGCGACTTGCTGGCAGACTCCCAGCAGGCTCCTGCAGTCGGGGTGCAGGCACCCACCTATGCAGTCCGGCCACACAGAGCCTGATCATGCTGGATGCAGAGGGAGAAAACCCTGCCTCAGCCACAACTGCCCAGTTGCTCACCAGTATGAGCTCTCCAAATCGCACCCTTGGGTTGAGATGCTCACAAACCATCCCCCCATGCATGAACATCAGCCCTGGGGGAACCCGCAGGGCAGGGACCAGGTTACAGCCCTGATCTCCCAGCAAACATCCCTCTTCCAAAATCCTTGTCTGGTCTGTTTGCACCCTAACCTGACACCTTGACAGAGCAATCCCCAAAAGTTCAGCCGGGCTGGGGACCAGTCGGGCTCTCAGCTTTCCCAGCTCCCAGAGGGGCAGCAGTGCAGGCGCAGGCCCCCCCAGCTCCATGCGCAAGGAGGTCTCAGCCTGGGCAGCCTCAGCATCCTCAATGGCATTTCCAGCTTTGAACCCCCACCTCGCCCTCACCCTGGGGGGTTGCAGCTGGTGGGATGTGGGACGGGGGGCCACCAGTTCTCAGCTACTCTGCACCCCTCGCGCTGCGGTCAGGACTGGCATCACCAACCTTCGAGCACCCACAACTGTAAAACCTCTCGTCTGGAGCTGCCACATGAACATGGAGGAGACACACAAAGCAGAGGGAAGAGTCAGCCCAGGGCTGGGAGAGGAGACGACGCACAGACAGGAAAAGGAGGGGAAAGGGAGAGACAGCGGCAGACAAACCTCATGAAACATGACAGTGCTGGCTCTGTAAGGCAGCCTAGGGAAAAAAAGAGCAGGAAGGATCTTCCCTCCATCCCTGGCAAGAAGCAATGATGCACCTAGTCGGAGGTGCTCAGGCCCCAGGCTGCCGGACTGGAAGGGACCCACCGCACCTGCTACCCACTAACAGGGATGGAGGTGCCTGTGGAAACGCTCTTCTCCCTCGCTCCAAAATCTGCCACTGGTGAGACTCAGGCATTGGGATGCCCTGAAGAACAACTGGCTTCAAACGGGGTCCTGCTGGTGCCTTGGTCCCTGTGGCGTCAGTGCCTGCACTGCACCCCATCGAGGACCCCACTGTGCTCTGCTGAACTCTGTGCACGCTGCCCAGGCTAGAGGCCACCGTGCTGTGCCTGAGGACTGAGTCACAGAATCACAGGCTGGCTGAGGCTGGAGGCACCTCTGGAGGTCACCTTGTCCAACCCCTGCTCCATCAGGGCCACCCAGAGCTGGTTGCCCAGGACTGTGTCCAGGCAGCTTTTGAGTATCTCCATGGATGGAGACCCCACACCTCCCTGGGCACCCTGTGCCATTGCTTGGCCACCCTCACCATGGAAAAGAGTTTCCTGATGTGCAGACGGACCCTCCTGTGTTCCAGGTTGTGCCCGTGGCCTCTCGTCCTGTCCCTGGGAGCACTGAGCAGAGCCTGGCTCTGTCCTCTCAGTGGGAGGCCCTGGCAGCAGCTGAGGATGTGCATGCTGCTGGGAGCAGGGGCAAGTTGCCCCATGGATGATCTCCCCCACTTCTCACTTTAAGGAGAGGCAAATGAACCCATGGGGTGGCACAGGTCAACTTGCATAGCACATTTTTTCCTTTAAAAGGGAGGGGATGGCAGAGCCCCAGCAGAATCCAAGAGACCTCCATGCGCGTTTCAGCGCAGGGTTCGGGCCAGCAGAAAGACATCAACCGTGTTAGCACCCCACAGAAGAGCACCCCTACCTGCCGTGGTGCCACCCGGCTCAGTGAGGACGCAGCTAACGCCTGAGTCGTCCCATGGAGATGTGACTCACAGGCTGGGCCTGATCCTGCACCTCCTCACCCACCCAAAAACCACATCAAGATCCCTCCCCGGGAAGGGAGAAGCTTGGGGACCCCAGAGGTGCCCCCCAAGCAAGCATTGAGCCGTGCCACTGAGCCAGGCTCCTGTGAAGGCGGTGGTTACTGGTGAGTCCCTCCTTGTTCCCTCCACCCCTGCTGACCCCACAACACGGTGGCTGCTGCACGGAGCATTTCTATCTACAAGCTGATCCAAGGCTTCCTTCAATCCCAGCTATAGCCTCTGATTTCAAGCATCAAAATGTTTCTGATTAATTTGGTAGAAATTAAACTTGGGCCTGGGGGCAGGACAGGGAAGGGCTGGTAAAGCCAATCCCCGTCCTGGAAATGCTGGAAAAATCCATTGAAAAACTTCACCCAAACTTGCATTTTTTAAAAAAAGTACTTTTTGATGACCACTAGCACCAGGCACACCTCACAGGCACCCCACAGCTGCTCACCCTGTGCCCATGCCTGCCTCTGCTGCCCTCCACAGGTCAAGCAGGAGTGAGGATTCAGGGGGCCAGGGGCTGCAGCACAGCATGCCTGGTCCATGCCCCAAACAGTCTTTTCCCAAAACACTCCACTTGAAACACTTGCCCCTGTCACCGTCTGTTCGGCTCTGTCCTCACGTTAGCAAAAAAGAGTTCATCACCTACCTCAGAGGTTCGTACAGGCTGAAGCAAGCACTGGAGGGGCTCTTATTAGAATATTTGTGGGTTTTAACCTAATTCCCCTCCTTTCGGGATGCGTGGCTCACTTTCTGAATGCCTAAAGACAGGAGCGCAGGCTTCGCTCTGGTTTCTCCCCATCTGGCCCTCTCCCAGCCATGAGGAACGTATGTCCAGGAGAGGCAAGCAACCGCATCCCTGTGGTTGTGCGGCCACAAACCACATTCCCACTGGTGCCAGCAGATTGAAGCAGCATCAGGACCCTAAGAAACTCCAGAGCATCACTAAATAAGACTGAATAGCAAAGTCACACACAGCATGGCCCCCCTGCCCTTCTTGGGGTTCAACACCCCACTGACGAGCTGGGTCAGGGCACCGACCCAGCAGACAAGGCCAGCTTCACCAGCACAGCACAAGCAGCCGGGGCACAACCAAGCCAGAGAACAGCCTGTCCTCTGGTGAAGACCCACAGCTCCAACGAGGAGTGGGATGGCAGAAGAGGAGTAACCCTCTCCTATGCATGGAAATGTCCCCCTGGTCCCCACGATGCAACGGCTTCCTATGCTGCTGCAGGGAAGGACATGTACCCTTGGCGAGTGCCCAGACACAGGAGAAAAGAGCTTTTTAGCTTTTTCCAAGGCAAGGACAGCTCTGAGACCTTGGAGATGTTCAAAAACCTTGCAGGTAACTATCAAAGATAATTTAAAATAAATGTTTTAAAGGCCAGACAATATGGAAGAGGGATAACAGAGGGTGGGGAGAAGAAAAAGCAAGTCAGCTCAGAGCCGCAGCAGGGTGGGGAGCAGCACACAGGCTTCCTTCATCGGCTCTGCCCTTCCACATAGAGGACACCATGGGACACTGTGGGACACAGCAGGGACTCGGGCTGTGTGGGCAGATCTGGGGCTACTGCCCTCCCCACCTGCCACGGGGGAGACAGCAAGGGGACAGGCCATGCCAGCAAGCCTGGAGGAGCAGGAGTGGAGCTGCCCCAACCCCTGCGCTGCCCCATGCCCACCTTCACGAGCCCCACGTGTACCCGGCTCCGCTCTCCTCTCCCATCAGTTCCCCACCAGGTCACATCCCCCAGGAGCCAGGATGCTGCCTCCCTCCAGCCCTGCCCTGGCTTTGCTGCAGCACAGTGCAAGAAGTGCCCGCATTTACTCCTATTCCCTCCTGCTTAATACCCTTTATCCATCCCCTGATTGTCTTTCAGCTCTGCCCAGGCTGCTTTCCCTGCCTGTTTTATATTCAGGATGTATACATAATGTATGTATTATATACATTAATGCAGCGTCATCACCATGCAGTCAAACGCACCGTGCACCATCACTTCAGAAGGTCTGAGTCCCAAAGCCATTGTGACACCAGTCCCCAGCCGTGCCCGCAGCAACTGGCACTGCAGTGCCCGCTCCTACACCTGAGTCCTAAAATATACATGCTGTATAGCTGGATTCCAGCTGCTGCGGGGAAAACTGTAACTCGGAAATTTCCATGCTCTGAAGCATTTCACAGATACACAAAAGGACCAACAAGGTGTCAAAGGAGCTTGAACAAGTCACAGGGCTGAGCAGGAGCCAGAAATAGCAACCAGGAGCCTGGGTTACATGTGCTGGGAAGGACCATGGCGTGGGTGGCCTGACACCCCACCATCAGGCTGCCTCACAGCAGAAAACAACTCTCAGATGGTTGCCTCGGTGGAGATGGAGAGCAAGAGGTTCACAGCCTTGAACAACCCTTCTCACCTGGCTCCGACTCTACTTTGCTAAGAAAATACTTTACTAGTCTTACTTCAATACGTATTTGCAAGCAACAGCATTTGTCTCCCTGCAGAGCTGGGGAGAATCTGTCCTTTGGCACCCGACTGCCCAGCCGCTATGGACACCCAAACTGGGGCCAAATGGAAAACTCCTCAATGACTTGCAAAACGCAACCAAAAAAACCACCACCATTGGGCTTCAGCTTGCTGCAGGGCACCCAGTCTGCAAAAATCCTTCAGAAGGCAATCACAGGCTGCAAAGCACCAACCTGGACACGCGTGCACTGAGGATGCAGTACTTCAGCCTCTGACCCCATTGCAAGCTACAGCGGGAGGGGGGCGGCAACGGGGACAGGACCAGTTCTGACAATTTACATCTCAGGTTGAGGGTATCTGAGCCCAGAAAGGACGTGGAAAGGTGCCCAAATGATATTTTTGAAGCACAACAACTTCTCCATCATCCTCAACTTGGTTCAGAATAGCTCGGTAGATTTATAATTGCGCCAGATGTGCTGGGGGTCACCTGCGTCCCAGCAGGAAAAGGGGGGCAAGTGACCTCCACTTTTAATCTGAATTACAGAAACACCTGCTCAGCAAGGAGCCCCACAGTGCAGCTTGCAGGGACAAGGGATGCCTCCCCACAGGCGCACAGGGCAGAGGGAGGTCATCTCACCCTCCCTGCCAGGTCGCAGAGGCCAGGGGCTGCCTGCAACCAAAGCAGCACGTCAGGAGGTCCAGTCGAGCAGATGACTGTGCTCTCAGGTTAGGATGATAATGGCTGGATGCAGCCACCAGCTCACCGAGGTGCCAGGGCACCAAAACCTGCGCCCTGGCCGCTGCCAAGGAGGGGACTGAAAGGTGGAGCTGCCTTTGCAGGCAGAGCACATCTCTCTCCAGCTCGGTGCAGGTGTACCTCACAGCCAGGCTTGGAAAACACTGATAAGATGAGGGAAAACGTCTTCTCTCCCTCCTCTCATGCTGCCCTCCTTCCAGACAATTAATTTCAGCCCTGCACCAGCCCGTGGCTGTCTTGCAGTGCCGCTGTGAATCATCAGCAGCGAAACGCTGACTCACAGAGGTGAGGCTCCGGATGCAGCTGACGCGGGAGCCCTGGCCCCCGCAGCCTCCTGCGAGCTCGCTCCCAACAACCCTCCTTCAGGTCCCCACGCCGCCTCTGCGATCCCCAGCGTGGCCGCAGCAGCCCTCTACTGCAGCAGGGAGATGATGCTTCAAGAGGTCATTCAATCCCACTCAGCTCAACACAGGGAGCAGCTCCAGCCACATCAGCTCAACAAGCCTTTAACAGTCTCCTGCGGTGGAAACTCTTCTTCCTGCACTGCCACTTGTGCCAGGGCTTTATCCTTATCACATTAGAGAGGTATTCTCTAGCATCTCACCAAACCTCCTTCCGTGTAGTTTTTGGCTGTGGCTGTCCCTGGCCCTTTTCACTATTTCAAGCCCTGCAGCTCCCCACCATCCCCAGGCCACCATGACCCCTCCACAGGAGCAGCCTCGCAGAAAGCCGGTGCCGGCGGCAGCTCAGCCCTGCAGAGAGAAGGCAACACCCGTGGTAGCTCGCTCAGCCCAAAGACAGCAACTTCCTGCAGCCACCATTCAAACAACAGGATCTGCATCCACCCCAATGACAGGAAAGTGCCTTCTCAGGTCCATCAGGTTTCAGCCTTGGTCCTTCCCAGGGGCAATCTGGGACCCCTCAGAGAGCAGCAGGTCTACAGAGCCACTGAATCAAGGCAAAGACAGCTGCTCAGGAAGGCCCCTGCAGGACCAGCCCCAGGAGCTCCTCTCTGCTCAACCCTGAAAGAACAGAAAACAGCTGGCCAAAGACACTGAGCGCTGCTGGGTCCAAACCGAAAGCATTCGGTTCCTCCTCCTGCTATCAGGGTCTTGGTTGTGCTGTGAGGGTCTAGTCCACATGCTGGATGGACCTTGGGGTTCACCTCTTGTCTCTGCCTGGCTCCTGCAGATCCCTGTTAGCTGGGACAGCAAGGCTTTGGGATCACACCACTGAGATTTGCCACCTGGTGCATAACCACAGCTTTCTAAGACCCCTCATGCCCACACATTGTCACAAGCCCCCTCTCTATGTTCTCTCCTCATGTCCTGCTATTTTCTCACTTCCTCAGATCAGTCACACAAATGGATGTTTTAGCATCCAGGTCTTTTTCCAGACAATCACAATCTCTTCTGATGTCCTCCATTTACAGTAAAGCAGTTCCGCCCTTTGCCTCACACCAAAGGCACCCCCCAGTTCCCAGTGACCTGGCTCCTCTGCCCAGTAAGCACTTGAATGTGCACACAACACTAAAGCACAAGAGCATGGGTGCCGCATCCCACGGGCACCCTGCGTGGCAGGACTCTGGGGTGCTGGGACAAGCTCATCCATCCCCTGTCACTACCATCCACTTCATCCAGTTCTCCCTGCAACCATGAGGTGTTGCAGACATCATCCCTCCATGCACCCATGAGGCTTGCACCACACGTCACTGCACACAAGTGTAGTCTCACAGCCATATTGCCCATAACACCCTTTTCCCATCACCTCCAAGCCTGGTCCCTCCAACCCACTTGCCAGAAGCACTGAGAAAGAAGATGTCAGACCAACATACCATGATGTTCTCCTGCCCAGCAGGATGGCGTGAGCTCAAGGAGGTCACACTAGGAACACAAAAGATAGCGTGAGCATTCCCTCCTCAACTCAGATGCCTTTCTTACTAGCTGTGAGCAGACCTCGTGCTGGCCCAACTGAGCTCCACTGCCTTGTCCTGCTAGCCAGACCAAGGCTGGCCCACCACCACACAAGAGCAACAGCATCAGGAGGACCCGGCCCTGCCACAGCTCCTGCCTTCAGGTAGGAAAGAGCAATGAGGTTTGAACCTGCTGGTGGAGATCACCACCAACTGACCATGTGAGGCTGCTTCCAGTGAAACTGCAGGCACACGCCAGCTCCTGTCCCTCCAGCAGAGATGACAGGTCCAGCTCAGAGCCTGACTGGCGATGGAGGGCGGGAAGGTCTCAGCAAGGCTGCCTGGACCAGTCCCTTCCTGAAGACAGGCCCAAGTCTACTCTATCAGTGGGCCTTAAATCAATGTAGGGCTTTAATGGCTACTACAGACACCTTTGTCAAGAGAGGAGGTTGCTTTCCAGCCCCAAGCAAGCCTGGCAAGCTTGGGCTGTTGAGTTGGCATGCTCTGCAACCACTGATCTGACCTGGAATTCCTGAAGGATGCTGACATGGGGAAAAGGGAGTCAAACCCAGGGCTGAAGCAGCCGCTGTGCACCACGATGAGAAGCAGACGGCGGCTCTTCATTGGCAGGGTGCACAACAGCCAGGCTAGACCTGCCAACCAATGAATTGCATCAAGTGGGGAAAAATATGTGAGTAAAGGCAGCAGATGACCCTGTGGCAACACACTCGTGAGAGAAGTGATCCTCTGTAACACCTCCACAAGCTTTGGGATCCGCCACATGGAAAGAGCCCACGGCATGGGGCTCTCCCACCCTTCTGATCAGGGCTGGCAAAGCCGCTCTCCTGTATCAAGCTCAGACTTAATTGACACGTGTTGAATCTGTGTTTGGGCAATTATGTATTTGTATTATGTCAGCAGTTGCCAAGAGCCTGGACATCTGCTCACTCATCATGTGTGAGCCAGGCAGCGTGGAGACATCTGACCCCTGAGCAGGATGCTGGGCTTTTGCAAATACAGCTGACATGGACAAAAGTGCCTCCCCCGCCACAAACTGCACTGTCCTCCACTGGCATCGCCTTCGGGAGATGAGCAGTGACCTGCTGCCCACGGTGGCATTCCCATGCTCCAGGGTTAATAAAGCAGCCTGAGTTTATTTCACCAAACTACACTGGAAGCTGGGCTCAGCTCCCCCGTGGCTCCAAAGGCATTGTGCCACGGGTCAAAAATGAATCATGAGAAAGTAAGGGGGGGGGAGGGGGGAAGTGAAGTTAAGAAGTCACCACCAAGTTCACAGGGAGAGGGCAGGGCTGTCCCCCAGATCAGCCTTGAGTTAGGCATCGATGGCAACTCACCACCTCCCCAGCTCAGCTGCCAGCGTCAAGAGCAGCCAGGGCAGAGTCCATCCCAAGAGACAAAACCCTCCTTCCAGCTTGCTCCCTCCGTGCTTTGGCCCCCGCCCTTTTGGCACCAGGAAAAAGCAGGGAAGAGGAACATGACCTCTGCTGTGTCCCTGGGGTAGGGACGGGGCTGGGCGCCTCCTCCTCCCAGCCGGCCAGGATGCAAAAGCAGCACGTCCTCCTCCCCGCTGCCCTGCTCTCACCACACATGGCAGCACACCGTCATCTTGCAAAACCTGGGCAATTTCAGGCCATTTTAAACAAAGTTTCACTCCTACCCTTTTGAGTGACACCTCCCAGCTGAATAAATAAGCTCAGAAATAAATTGCTGTGACCCCTCGCAGCAGACAGCTCAGGAAGCCAAGAAACACCTTCCACACAATGTCATTAACACGCAAACGAAGATCTCTCAACCGGCGGGTCAGGAGAGCAGCGCAAAACCACCCTGCACTTCTCCAGAAGAAAGTGCAGCCCAGACACCACCCGCCAGTGAGATAAAAGAGCCGGTGCAGACTGTGACCCCCAGCCACCCCTTGTCCCTGGTTTGCTCTCCCCACACCCGGAGGCCCACGTGAGCAGGAGGGATGGGACCAGCAGCACCAGCCACGGCATGTCGTGCAGCGTCACCGAGCCCAGATGTCGCAGCATCATCGTCCTGGCAGACCAGTGCCTTCTTAGCGCTCTGGGGATTTCTTTGCTGTCCTCAGCACCCACAGGTCCCTCCACTCACCTGTTTTCCCCTCCAAAAGCCAAGTCCAATCGATGCCCTTGGACATGCCAGGGCCCTGCCTGCACCTCCCCAGCCTGGCCAGGGCAGCAGCTCCGCAGTCCCACAGCCTTTGGCAGTACTAAAGGGCCAATGCAGCCCAACTCCCTCCCCCTTCAGCTCCCCCCCCCCGATGACAGCAGCTCGGTAGCACAAGCAGAAATGCCTACTTGGCACCAGCTGGCTGAAGACCATCCCCTGCTCCCAGGCAGAGCTACTACCACAGCTCCCTGCGGGCCATCCCTGCTGCCCACTGGCCATCCACCCCAAAGCATCTCCAAAGCAGCTCAGCAGGCAGATGCAGCCAGGTGGCGATGGCAGCCTTGCTGCTGCCTCGGGAAGAGAGCCTGGCAGTGAGTCTGCGCCATGCCAGCACCTTTGCTGGCTCTCGTGTTCCTCTTCCCTGGTTCTGCATGTCTCAGCAAGGAACGGCTTGCCAGTCCCCTCCCTGACCAGAGAGAGCCACACCATTACTCAGCACCTTCATGCCAGTACAGCCACACCAGCCCACATGCTTACAGGGACCCCAAAGCCCAGCCCACACCCAGCTCAGAGCACAGGCTGCCACGGGCAGCATAGCAGCTCAGCCATGCCGGAGCAAAGGGCGCAGCAAAGACAGATCCTGGCACCAGGATCCAGTGGCAAACTAGGTAGCCCCTGCGCCAGAAACTGCGCAGCCACCAGCAACCCATCCCCTCGCATCACCCTCTGTCAGCTGCCCGCATCCTGCCTGCTGCTCCAGGAAAGAGCCCAGGAGGGTGCAGAAGTTCATTAAGGCTTCTTGCAAAACCAAAAGCTGCCCAGCTTGCCCCCTCTGTCACGTTAGGCAGCCTTGTAAAGCTAGGAATGTGCCTCTTCCAGGCAAACGCATACCTTTTAAAAGGCATGCCCGCACTGTCAGCAGAGTTCAGAGCCCACTAGGAGCAGGGAGACAGGACATTTATGATATGACAATGCACCCAGGGCATTCAGCTCTTCCAGCAAAGGTGCAGCAAGAAACACTGGCTGTGGGCAGGAATATTACAGGAGAGGGCAGGGGAGAAAACAGTGTGCTTAACGTTCAGCACACCACATCCTCCAATGCAACAGCACATGGTGAACCAGCCCTGTGGATGCACTGAAGGGTTTAAATCACCCCCCAGAGCAACCTCCTCACCCTCCAGTCCCAAGCACTCAGGGACACAGCTCCGTCCCATGCTGCAGGATGTCATTTGATCAAAAGACTTTCCAAGTGCCTTACAAACACCCAGCCTTGGGAAGGTCATAAAGAAAAGGGACCCAAGGCCACAACTTACCCAGGCAGAGTTGCAGTCACCCTGAGGAGCAGCCCTGGGTAGGGACAACCGAGCAGTGCAGCCACCGACACCTCCCCAAACCCTTCTGCACCACCCAGCCTTCCCGTACCACCTTGACCGCCCCTGTCTCGACACAGCCACCACCTAAGGAGGACCAAAGGCACCCAGGCTCCATCGGCACAGCTGTCCCAGAGGGCAAACATGCTCCCCCATCGTTTCACCGCCAGCCCAGCCAAGGGGCTGCATATGAGCCACGGGGTGCAGGAGCCTTGGGGCTCTCCATGTTTTGCCCTGCTTTGGTGCAAAATGGCAGAACCAGGCAGGGAAGCAGCACTGAGGTAGAAGTCCCAAACAAAAGGGTTAGCAGAGCTTCAAGACAACTTCCTTCCTCAGGGTGAGGGTGTCAGTGATCTTGGGCAGAGGAACCCCAAATCAGGGTTCAGTGCTGCCCAGAGACACCATGGGGTGCCCTTCTGCCTCAGGATAGTATGATGGGGCCAGCAGGACCTCCCACCGTGCTGCCTGGGGAGGATGCGGGCAATGCAGGAGCAGACAGACAGCGGCGCAGGCAGCGGCGCTGGGGATGGTACCCAGAAAGCTCCACCTCTGCCAGTTGCTTAGCGACCAGCATCCTGCAGGAGCCACCTCGTCTGCACGTCCCTGCCAGCAGCACCAGCTCTGCTGCAATGGCTCTGGCAATGGAGGCGAGACCAGAAACCTCCACCTGGTATCCGCCAGCTTCCACCTTCCTGCCATAGCACCGGGGCCTGGCTGTGCCAGGGATGTGCTCTGCTGCAATCTGTCCCTGCACCCCACTGACCCCCATGTCTCAGCCCCTAGCCTTGCCTCGGACCCAAGGGCTACGGCAAAGGGAGCAACGCTTTTAGATGAGACAGATCTCCCACCCCAAGTCCAGCTCCTGCCTCCAGAAGCTGATAAATACTAGATAGGGAAAGGAAAAGGATAAACGGAAACCACTTCACGCCATCTGAGCCCATCTCAAGCAGCCAGCCCAGCTGACCAGGACCAAGCATCTCCCACAGCACCACACAACCTGTTTTTTCCCAGGGACACCGACGCGTGAGCCCCCTTGTGCTCTGGTCAGCATCATCCCTCACAGCTTGCCTCCCTCCTAGCAAGTTCCCAGGCCGCAAAGGGCAAACCACAAGCCTCAGCATTGCTGTTGCTTCCCAACTGATAGAGGCCAAAGTACTTGAGGAAAATCCCCCCAAACATCTCAAAATTCCTTTGCAGGTAAGAAAATGCTACAAGTTCACAGGAAGACGAGCAGCAGATCAGTAAGTGAAATGGGCAGGAGCTGGAGGTCAACAAAGAGAATTGTTGTTGCAAATGTCTTTTTGGACACTGCTTGCAATTTATGCTGCTGTCCACCTCACTTCTGGGTGAAGATGGATTAGCTGGCTGGAAAGAGAAGCAGGAAATTGCTACATTAACCATGGAAAATCAAGACTGGAAAATAGACCTTCTGGGGTTTCCTTAAACTATCCCCAGCATCAGTGTCTCTAGCAGAGGTCCAACCTCTCATGAGTCAGAGCCAGAGAGCAAACCAAGCTTTTCCTTCAACTTGGCACATGAAAATTTGATTAATCATCAGTGCTGCAAGAAATCAATGCGACCACAAGCACATTGCCCCTAAGTCTTGTTAAAAAAGCTGAGGGGCTTCCACAAGCTCTCAACTCTGCAGTAACAGCCTCCTTGCAGCTTGGCACTGGTTGCCAGTACCGCAGGAGGCAAAGGCCTTGTGCATTACATAAAGCAGCCCAAGATACCTGCAGCTGGGTCTCCAGAGGCTCCAAAAGTCCCCACCTTCCCTTGCACCCCTGCCCAGGGCCATGCTGGATGGCAGGGTAGATGCTACCGGCTGGAGTGGCCCAGCATCCCATGCCCAGCTTGCTCACAGGCATCGTCGAAAACAACAGCTTTGCAGCAAAGAGGAGAATTTCTTAGGTGGGTTAGGGGTTTTTTTTAACATATGAACAAAATGCAACAAAATTACTACTACTATAGGTTTTTTAAAACAAACAAACAAAAAACCCCAAAAAACCCATTCTCCTTTGACTGCAGGTTTAACAAGGCGCAGAGAACTGGTCAAAGGCACTAGCAGGGCTAGGGCAGCAACCAGGAGCCACAGCAGGCTGCTCTGCTAAGGCCTATGCGTGCTCCCTCGTGCACCAGGCTGCTGGCTTCTACTAGAGACCAAGCCACCGACACCTCTCCAAGTGCAGGCTTGATCTGCTCCTGAGACTACAAACAATGCCACTGCTTGGCATTTATTCCATTTGCTTTGTAAATCCAAATGCAAAGCTTAAAATTCCCTTTTTTCCCCCACCCCCGCCTCTTGAACTGGAAGTTGAAGCCTGACATACCTCTCCCGTGCAGGCAGCTCTCTGCCAGTCGCAGGCAGCAGCACCCCACTGCATGCAGGCAGCTGGGAGGGTGCAGGTCCACTCCCACTGCCCAGACTCACAACTGCCCACACTGTGCCCACAGACCCCACACAGGAATCCAGCCTGGGTATGACACCACCACGTTTGCCACTTAATTTTAACCCTTTTCATCCCTAGCACCGCTCCTCCACTTCCACACAACCAGATGCCAACCCTGCCAGAGGGGTGGCAGGAACCAAGAGTCATTTAAGTGATGCACAGATAGAATCCTCACAAACAGCTGTACAAATTCATGCTAGGGTCAAAATTGGGAAAGATGCACAGAGACTTCCAGTTACCACTGCAGAACTGCTCCAGCCTGGTGTTCCCCCATCAAGCATCCTCCAGGTCTCATCCCAGGGGGGGACCCACCACACCAGCCAGCCTTCCAGGCATGAGACAGACATTTTCTGGTAAGCAAATACTGCTGGTTTTCCCTCACTCTAACCCAGCCCTTCCATTTTACCTCTTGGACAATCCTGAGCAGTTGTTTTTCCTCAGCTGTTTAATCTCCCTCCAGCTCCCAGAGGATGTACGCTTAGCGCCTGCAGAAGCTCATCCAGCTTTGACGTGTCTCCAATTCTACCCCCAGGCAGGTGATGGGTATTCAGGGAACTCGGGCAATTAAATAATAACAGAAGGAAAGGCTGGAGGAGACAGGGTTTTTTAAAAAAAAAAAGTAAATAAAGGGGGAAAAAAAGCAAAAAGCTGAATAAAGCCTCTCCACCCCACGGCACCCAAGGGCAGAGCCCCAAGGTGGGCAGAGCCCATGGTGACCACCAGTGCTTCCTGCTTGGAGAGGAAGGTCCCAATCCATAGCACAGGCACCCTGGGCACAAAATCCAGCTCCTGGCACAGGAGGGTGCCGCCGCCAGCCTGAATACAGGGAGCAGGAACCCCATCACTGCAGCTGATCCGTCCCTGCCATGGCACAACCCAAGGGAGAAATTTGTGGCCAGGACATGGCTGGCAGAGGCGGGAGCACTCCCCGGCACACGGCTTGTGCCAAGCAGACCCGGGCACAGGCTGGTACAGCTCCTGCCCTCCCAGCTAAACCCGCGCAGCCTCAGCCAGGACCAAGGACACAAAGCCAGCAGCAGTTCCCAGGCAGTCCGGTCTTAGCCAGGTCCATCCCAGCCTTACCCCTCCATCCCACACAGCCCAGCCTGGCAGCAGGGCTGCTGGGCATGGGGTGGTGACACCGTGGCTGCCAGGAGCATGAGGCTCCAGCGCTCTCACTACAGCATGAGGGGAACAAGACAGAGGTGCCTCCCACACCTAGCAGCAATCCTCAATGGGTTCACCGCTTCCCACTGTGGTCTCCGGACAGTGGGCAGCTCACCTGTCCCACAGCCGGGCAGAAGGTACACAGGGGGAAGGTGCGCAGGCAGCTGCCAGAGCCTGCCCAGGGCTGAGCAGGCAGGCAGATGGCATGGCGGGTCTTGCCTGGAAGAGGTGCGGGATGGGTGACAGCCATGTGGGGACACAGGAAGGGCTGTAGCCCTGGCAGAGCACTGACACGCTGCACCCACCCCTAGGCTGGCAGAGCACCACATGCCTGCCAGTCCNGATGCGCCTGGGCTGGCAGGCGGCCAGGGCATCGCTGCTGTCTGTGCTGCTGTACTGGACAGGCTGGAACTCCAGGGTGAACTCAAGCCAAACGGATGTGATGATGAGTCCACGCGGGAGCAGGACACCCTGAAGTGTCTGTGGCCGTGGACAAGCCCACAACAGAGTGCTCTTACTTTTTNCACCCACCCCTAGGCTGGCAGAGCACCACATGCCTGCCAGTCCCTGGCCACTCATCAGGAACCTGAAGGTGGCCCATGATGGGTGCTTTCTAGAAGAGGTGAAAAGTCTAGACTTTCCAAGAGATGGGACCGCCCATCTCAGTCACCAGGTGGACAAGCTGAGTGGCAGCAAGGCCACCTGCCACCAGCAGCCTCTCACCCCCACCAGCATCACCCCACCAGGGCCAGCACAAGGGACCCACTTGGCGATGGCACTGGAGCGCAGACCTCTGTGCTGGTTTTGGCTGAGGTAGAGTTAATTTTCTCCCTAGTAGCTGGTATGGGGCTGTGTTTCGGATTTGCGCTGGAAACCATGTTGATAACACAGGGATGTTTTTGTCACTGCTGGGCAGGGCTTACACAGAGCCAAGGCCTTTTCTGCTCCTCAGCCCATGCCAGCAGCCAGCGGGCTGGGGGTGCACAAGGAGCTGGGAGGGGACCCAACCAGGACAGGTGAGCCCAGGGATATCCCGTACTGTATGGCATCACGCTCAGCATACACAGCTGGGGAAGGAGGAAGGGGAGGACATTGGGAGCGATGGCGCTTGTCTGCCCAAGTCACCGTTACACGTGACAGAGCCCTGCTCTCCTGGGGATGGCTGAACACCTGCCTGCTCATGGGAAGCGGCGAATTAATTCCTTGTTCTGCTTTGCTTGCGCGCATGGCTTTCACTTTACCTGTTAAACTGTCTTTATCTCAGCCCATGAGTTTTCTCACTTTTACCCTTCCCATTCTCTCCCCCATCCCACTTGGGGGGAGCAAGTGAGCGGCTGTGTGGGGATGAGTTGCTGACAGTCTTTTTTGGCACCCAACGTGGGGCTCAAAGGGTTCGATAATGATAGATTTGATTGGAATGTGCTAGATCAAATTTACAGCTGTTATGGCTGTTTAGCTATTAATTGGCAGGCTCCTGTGCTTGCCATGGGGCTTGCTTGCCTCACTGTATATTAGAGTCTTGTGCTCGTTAGCGGCTGCTTTTTGCTTTCACTGCTTGCTGTACTGCTTATCATCTTACTCTGCTGTGCCTGGGAACATTTTGATAACAGCAGTGGCGATGCGCCTGGGCTGGCAGGCGGCCAGGGCATCGCTGCTGTCTGTGCTGCTGTACTGGACAGGCTGGAACTCCAGGGTGAACTCAAGCCAAACGGATGTGATGATGAGTCCACGCGGGAGCAGGACACCCTGAAGTGTCTGTGGCCGTGGACAAGCCCACAACAGAGTGCTCTTACTTTTTGTCTTCCGATTCTCTGCCCCATCCCACCAGGAAGGAGGGAGCGAGCAGCTGTGTGGTGCTTAGCTGCTGGATGAGGTTAAACCATGACAGCCTCATGTCCATGCTAGAAGCACCCACATTCATCTGGCTCTCCCTAGCCTGCCTCGATTTTGGGGCATCCATCCAGGGCACTGATGTGGCCACAGCCACCAGGAGCCACTGTGTGGGGGGTCCATCACCGATGCCTCTTGGGAGGAGGCAGCACACACACCGCTCAGGAGTGCTTCCCCTGAAACAGCATCAGGGACAGACACTGGGTCTGCCACTGGTGGCAGCGAAGGAGCAGGCCGGCAATCCGCCCAGCATGGCCGCAGCATCTGCCACATCTCCCCAGTGGCTGAACTTCTCCGTCTCCCCGGCAACCTGGGTACCAGTGCGCTCTTACTTGCAGCCGAGCAGTCTTGTGCAGCAAAAGCCATGCTGATTCTGTAGCAGGATTACGGCACCCCTCTCCTTCCCTAGCCCTCCTGCCCTTTCCATCCAAAATTCATCATTAAAACATAACCTTACAGTGAGGAACAAGAAGCATCACGCCCAGGTCACAGGGAGCGGCAGCACTCCTGCTCCCCCCACCAACCACCATCACCATGGGGTTTACTGGGCACCGCTGGGCTTTCAGCTGGAGGGAAGCGGAACCTGTGCAGCAGCCACAAGCGGAGTGGCAGATGCTGTCTCAATGCCAGCTACCTCAAACAGCCTGGGCCCTTTCCAGAGGTCCCTGAGCAATGCCACAGTAGAGAAAATACAAACCATGCTGAGGACCCTCTCCTCAGCAGGCTGAGAAGCCATACACAGAGACACGACAAGTACCCAGCCCTCATGGAAGGAGCATCCCCTGGGGAGGCACTGGGGAGGCAGGTGAGCCCCAGCACCCCAGATCTGCACTCTGGATGGGGCTGAGTGGCAAGCTGCAATAAGGGGAGCAGATCATGCCCCACAGAACCTGCTGGACTCCCACCGATCAGCTCTTAGCACCTGCTCTTGTGGCTGCTGAGGATGTGAAGTGGCCCAAACACTGTTTAACTCCTCCAGCAACAGGGAGCAAAGCTAAGAAAGGAAAACCAAAAGCCTCTGTCCCAGAGTAAAGGAGACAGCAGCAAGGATTGTTGGGGAGCCAGGCTGGAAGAAGCCCAGAGAGGTGCCACCACCAGCACCCATCTGTCAGAAGATGATGCCCTGGAGCATACCCACACCGGGTCCAGCTGCTATCCTGCACGTGGTCCAGCCTCCGCATCCACCCTTGGGAGCCAGTCCTACAGATCCCCACACCATGCTGCACCCTGCTCAGACGCTGCCTACAGCTTCGCATCCCTTGGGTCCCACTGTGCCAAAAGCACTGCTTAAACAACAGTCCCAGGTGGCCAGTCCTCCTCCGCAGGGATCTGAGAAGGGACAGCTGTACCTTTCCACCCAGCCCCAGTGGGATCACCAGTTTAGCAAGGCAGGAGCCCATCCCAGCCCTTCACACCCTTGGCCAAAACCAGTGGTGAGGGTGGGACATCACGTGGAAACAGAGCTCTGAGCCACGCTGAGACCTGTCAAGGTCTTGGGCAAGCACATGGCCACTGGAGCTGCAAAGCTGCATCTTCCAAGGAAAGCCCCGTGTCCTGCCGCCCGAGCAGACAGTGCTGCATGTCCCAGGTGGGACAAGGTCACAGCCCCAGCACTGCTCTCGGGCAGAGAAGCCTTCAACAGCCAGGTAGAGGGGGTCAGAGACGGGTGGGCATCCCAGCTCACCCCAGCCGTAACACAGCACGAGGGAAGCCCAGCTCCTAACCGACGTGATGCGGAAGAGGTTAAAAGTATCAGCCAAAGCAAGCAGGGTGTTTGGCCAGAAGCCAGCCTTTCCCAAGCTGAGTTTGAGGGAGCTGGCAGCTCTCACCAGCCTCCAGGGCACACATTGCCACATACCGCAAACCTGTTTGCTCAGCCCAGGCCAAAGCAGCTGGGATGGCACAGAGCAAGCTTCATTGACCAAGGCATGCTCGCAGCAAGGATGGGCCCCAAATCAAGAGGAAAGTGAACCAGCAGCCCTGAGCGAGGGTGGGGGGAGCAGGCACAGCACTGCCCCAGCACCCGCCGCAGATGCCACCCAGCGCACGCCCTCCCCGCAGCAGCACTGCCAGCTGTGCCCGGGGCTGCCAGTGCCGCCTGCCCAGCCAGGGTCCCACCGCTGCACAGGGTGAAGGGCAGGGACGAAGGAACAGCTTCATCTTCCTAACTACTCCGTAAAACAGACTGACAGCATTTCTCAGGCCAAAGGTGATCCTTGCAGCGTCCTGCGACAATTCTTATAATAAGGAGCTAATCCTGCCCAAGGTGCTGGGGAGGGACCTCAGCAGCTGCTCTGTGCTCATCTGCACTTTGCAGCCACTGGAAACTGCCTGTGAGCAGTTACAGGACTAAATCATCTCCGTGCTATATCCAGGCAGCGCAGGGGGCTCTGCCCCGGGACAGGGCTGCCCTGCTGCGTGGCTGGCTGTGCCCCGCTGGCCCCTGCATGCTTTTTTGGATGGGGAAGGTGTTGCCCAAGAGGTGCCATGGCCAAATCGAGTTATCAGCCCAGGCAGAGACCAGGCTCTCCAGTGAGGCACCAGGACCACCAGCACTGCAGCCGTCCCTCTCCTCCTATTCTGTGAGGACGCAGGGAAGGCACGAGCATGGTTTTGGCACAGCAGAGGGAGGAAGACTGAACCAAAGGCTGTTACAGTAACAACCAGTGCTCTCCGAGCCCAGTTCATCCAGCTGCAGATATGCCCCATTGCTGATCACTGCAGAGCACCAGCAAGGCATTTCAGAGGCACACCAGAAGCAGGCAGAGGTGTTGCAAACCATGCGGACCACCCATCAACAGGGAACACCCTTCCTCTGCTGGTGACAGCAGAGAGCAGCTGCTGTCCTCACTTCAGGTCACCCGCTGCCCCTGCGGCAATCACCACTCGCAGACAAAAAGCAAGCAGAGGAAAGTGGAGACCACAGGTTCAGCTGTCTTGTGCTGGGACATAGTGGCCATAGAAGATCAGCGGCCTTATGTGCAAGAAGAACACAGGACCAGATGCCCTGGAAACAAGGCCAGCCAGTAAGCAGTGCGTTGGACAAGGAGGGGAGCTTGAGTAGGTGATGAGCACCTAGAGCAAGTGGAGCCACTGAAGGGAGCCCAGCTCAGGCACTCGCTCAGTCCTGCCTTCTCCCATCTTCTCTTTCCTTCTAAAGGAAGGCCCACGCTCTCTGCCTACAGTGATCATCCTCTGATCTGCAGCCCCAGAGGAGCCCTGTTCAGGGTCTACAGCAGTGGCTAAGAAGTGCTGTTCTCCCCAAGCTAATGGTCACATCTTGTGGACCACTCCCAAGGAAGATGGTGTAGTTCAGTTGGATCATCTAGTCCAACTGATGGATTACCATCTCCTTCAAGCAAGCTCCCAAGGAGACAGTCCTTTCCCTTCACCCCTGCCTACCAAATCCCAGCAGCAAGTTCTTCGTGACATCTGAGGAGGTAGGTTATTACATCAGCTGTGAGGGAGCTGTAGAAATACAGAGAAAGGAGAATCTCATTGCCAGCACGATCACTGTGCCATGATGGAAGCGTCACCAACCCTTCCACAAGCATGGTGACACCTCCCTCAGCACAAAGCAGCAGCTGGCACAGGCTGCACTGGCAAGGTTTCGCTTGCCCGGACTTGCCAGGGAGCTGGGACCTGCAGGCAACCAGTACATGGCTTGGTGAACCTGCCCAAAGCGCAGCCATGAAGCAGTTCTGCTGTACAAGTGCTTCCCCAGTGCCGGCTCACAAGACGCAACTGCAAGAGGGAAACATGAAACCAAAGGCACTCTGACCTGGGCCACCGACCCGCCGCTGCACCCGGGACACCGAGGCCACCAGCGGAAGTGAGGGGTTGGCTGGGTACCAGAGGTCACCGCAGAGGTGGTGGATGTCCTCCTGCTCCCTGTGCCACCCCAGGGCAGAGAATTTCAACAGTGTCTCAGCCCCACATGCAGGTGCAGAGCATCCTGCCAGGCACTGCCCAGGAGCCAAACGCTCCCACATTGGCGGTGGCCGTGACAGCCTCCCAAGCAGCCTTCCTCATGCAGAGCCCCAAAGCAGAAGCACACAGGCACCCCAGCCTGTGCTGGAGGGAAACTGAGGCATACGGCAATACAGGATCATACGCAATCCACCACTGAAGTTCAGCCTGCACCTCTGCCCCCACCAATTCCAAAACCGGTCTTCCAGCACCCAAACTGTTCAGCATAGATAGATGGGACAAGAAACTCTGTCAGACAAATTCTCCTTGCTTTCCCTACAGACACGCACCCCCGGACGGGGGCAGCGCTGGCATCTTGCCGGACCCACAAAGAGTCCTCCCGGAGGGATGGTCTTTGTGGCACCGCTGGTGAGAAAGCGCTCATAAAAAGTAACAAGCTGCCCTATTCAGAGCCAGAGACACTTCTAGCCCCAAGGGGCACATCCTAGCAGCCCATCACAGCCCTCGGCAAGGATGCGGATCCCCTGCCTGCATCCAGGGCGTTGCTCCTGCCACTAGTGTGGGCAGGAGTCAAACTGCAGCAGGGTTCCGTGGATGCTGCGAGTAATGCTGCTGCGCGCTGCTGTCACCCGCGAAAGAGCCAGGACAGCAAGGTGCAGCCATGGAGCTCCTTGTCCCCAGTTTTCAGACGATGACACCTTCCTCCCACCTTGGACCCAGAGTGAGAGGAGTGCTGCTGCGTTGCTCTCTGCCATGGCTCACCTTGCAGGTCAGGGAGCGAAACGAAACCAGAAGCAAGACCATGTCCTCCCAGCTATCCTCAGCTGCGCACCATCTGCAGGAAGCAGCTCACAACATCATGGAAGCAGCTCACAACCAGTTTCACAGGGACGGCACCGTGCAAACCTGCTGTGCACTGGGGCCCTAGGAAGGAGCAGCCCACCCAGCAAGAGGGACCCCAGGGGGTCTCCGAGAAGGCCTGGACCACAAGCCTTCAACTTTCAGGCATCTCAGCAATTTAATTCCGCAGCTTAGACCTGTCGCTGTCCTCTCCCACCACCCCCCTGGGACATGCCTCAGGCCGGCTGTGCCCAGCCCCCTGGAGCCTGGAGACCTACAGCCTGGGCTCAGATCCACACCCAACAAAACGCAACGGCTGGTTTGCAAACATACCGCCTTCCTCAAATGCTCCACACAAAAGAAAGCAGGGGAACTCAGCGTTAAGCATGATGTCCCAAAGCCACTCCATCAGCGGGCAAAGACTTTGGCAGCCAGCAGGAGCCTTTCTGTTGGCAAAGGAGCTGTTGCCCAACTCCTAAGTAAACCAGGAAAAAATCCCAACACATAAAGAAAGCCAGAACAAGCCCAAGCCTAGCAGTTCTGTGTTTTGGTGGTAGCAGGCCAGATTTCCAGTCCTGACGGGGCTTTCTGGCAGATGAGCCTCCCTGCAGCACCCACTCCATGCTGAGCAACCCCTTCTACACTACAAAATCCACTCAGCCTTATGTGGGATCTGGAAAGGAGAATAAAAGCTTGCAGGATAAACTCACACTGCTTCCAGGGGCTGCTCTCAGCACTCTGCTCAGGCACGATTCAGAACCTGCAAAGAAGACATCAGATTTGGTTAAAAAGAAAAGAAAGAAAAAAAAACCCTTCCCAGAGACGATGGCAAGTGCACAGAAGGACGTTAGCCACGCACTTCATCACAAGATGGTGCCCGCACAGCTCAAGCACTGCGTTTAGACTCCACACAAATCTGCTTGCTGAAGAATGTAAGCTCCAGATTACGTTAGATGCCGCTTTACTCTCAAAAAGACTGATGTGAAAACAGCACCTTCTCATGCAGTCAGTCTGCCCGCTGCGTGCATTGCGAGCCAGCTCTGCTCATTTGAGTGATAAAAGCAAATATTTACTCCAGGCAGTGCTGCAGAACCAACACACCTCCGAGAAGTGAAACAGATACCCTCCTGGCTCGCACTGCAGGGCGCTATCCAAGTTCTCCTTTCAGGGCCATCTGTGCCACCCCATTGTCACCTGTCCCTCTGGCTCACTGGTGCAGCCCCTGCGGCAACGCTAAGGGCAACATCTGGTCAGCAGGGCCTTCACCCCAGGTAATGATGCAGGTCAGTGATGCAGGACCCACGGGAGCCAGCCCTGCTCACCCGTCCATGGAGTGACCACCAGCAGCTCTGACGCACCAGGAGTAAAATCAGCAGTTTTAATAGGAGCAGCCCAAACCCTGCAACAGCATTTCCAGGGCCACTTTTTAGATGACTGCATCTAATGGGGTAGGAAAAACTGCCCAGCAGGCAATAGTTACCTGAAGGAGGAAGAACAGTCTCGCAGCATGGCAGGAATAGCTTCTGGTTTTCCAAGGGTTAATTTTCAAACATTCCTTCAATAGGCAAGGACCATCCTCCCATAAGCAGAGAAGCAGGCAGGGATGACCCCACCTACGCAAAGCAGGCAACTCTCCCATGGATTCAGCAAAAACCTTTCACTCTCTGCAAGCAAACATCAGCTGTGCATAGCCTGACACAGCTTGCCCTGAGCAACACCAATCCACAGCTCTTTCCCAAGAGCTCGCCTGGGGCATAAAAGCTGCTCTGCTTTGCATTTGGAAAGAGGCCCCAAGCAGCACGGTGACATGCAGCGACTGATCCGCAGCTGGGCAGCTACCGTGTGGGGCTCTGGCCATTCCCTCCCAGGCAAGGACAGGATGTGCTGCTGTCCCCCAGGCAGAAAACTTGATACAATAAGGCCGGGAGTTTCAGCGCCTCCAAGGAAATCAAGTCACCTTTGAGCAGAGAGAAATTGCACCCCTAAATGATTTGCATGAGAGATACGGAAAGAGCAGGGTGTTACAGCCACCACGTGTGTGTGGTCTGTCCCAGCTCTCTGCCGCTGTCACACGAGGGGAAGGACAAGCAGGATGTCATCACGCACTGGCCCTGGGCACGCTCTTGTACACCCCTGCCCACCATGCACAGATTCCTTTGCAACCACCATGTAGACAGGTTTTAGTCTCTCAGCTGTCCCACCGCGTGGGGAGCAGCGCTGGGACACAACGCGGGGCATCCCTGCACCCAGCCAGCCAGCACCAGTGCTGGCTGCAGCTGCAGGCCCAAGTCCCCCCACCCACATCCACCACGGGGCCGGTGTCACAGGCCCCAAATACTCCACGCCAGCGCCCAGCACAGGAGCTGAATGTGTGCCAAGATGCACAGCTTGCTGCTCTCCCAGACCTGGAAACGGCATTTTCCCAACCCACTCATGATTACGCAGAGCCCGCACTGCCCACGGACCAAGGGATGCCACTGGTGTGTGGAGGCTGCTGTCCCATGCCATCACCTAAGTGCCCACACCCCTCGATCCCAAGCCCACGACAGACCCCTCTCTCTCCTTCACCTGCCTCCTCTTCTCAGGCAGATGCCGCTGCCAGGACCCAAAGGAGAGAAAAAGCCCCATCAGGAGAAGAGCTCTGCCCTCTACCAGCAGCAGGACACCCGGGCATCCCAACCAGCCAAGCTGATCCGGAGAACGGACTCCAGTACCAGCAGCTCCTGCTCCCACTTGCGGACGGTCGCACAAAGCCATGGGAATCTGCAGGGCAGCCTTGAAGGCCCTGCTCCTATTCTGCCAAGCCCAGCGATTTTTGTGGGAGCCCTGTGCTGCTCCCGCATTTGCACGCTCGGCTTTCTTCCCTCCCAGTTCAAGGGTGAGTCAAGAGATGCACAGCAGAGATGGGCATGCAGACGCACAGCCAGGCACGACAGCAGCCAGCTTTCAATAGCCCCAGAAGAAGGGGTATCACGCCAGCGGCCCCAGCACCCAGGGCTCACCAGGGCTGCCCCATGTTCCTCCTGGGAGGGAGGATGGAGGATGCAGTCACCAAAGGCAGGGCAGTGACACTCAATGCTCCCCACCCCGCCTGTGTTAATGCTGCCAAACAAAGCCCCTGTGCTCTCCATCAGACACCGACCGTCTCTCCTTCCCATCTTCTGCTGCATGAAGCAGCATTCACCAGGGCCGGCTGCACCACAGCAGGCTCTGAGCTATAGACGTTTTGAGATCTGAGCTACTGCAACAATTAGTATCATATTAATGAAGTGTTCTGAGAATACAGGCAGTGGGAGCAAGACCCTCCCCCCCAACCCTGCTCACTTCTGCTGTGAAGAAGCAACTCCCGGTAACACTCCTGCTAGCAAAAATCCATGCTAGATTGCATTGCGATCGCCTGCCACTCAGCTCTGCCCAGCGCCGGGCCAGTGCATACACCATCTCAGCCACAGACAGTGCCCCGGGCTTGAAAACAGCCCACAGTGACCCACATTGTGACAGCATCGTCACCGCAATCATCCAGCCCGACCCTGATGGGGCGAGCGTGAGTGCCGGCTGTAGAAGCAGGTGCTGGGACACCAGTGGCAGGCAGACGACAGCTACGGTCCACGCAAGGGGCAGATCCTGGCCAGCACCAATGGCAGGCTCAACCACACTCTGGGCTTAGGAGGAAGCCATACACTGAGCCCAGCTCACTCAAATCTAGGCCAGCGCATTGCAAAAATGCTGATGGGTCCGACAAAGGGCAAGGAAGGGGACAAGGATTCATGTCCCTTCGCATGTCCACCACAACAGGAACATGAACAGGGCAGGGCAGGGCAGCGCGCAGCCCCACGGCAGCTTAGCCGAGCACGAAGCACACAACCTGCGCGCGGCTCCACCCTGCACTGGGATCACATCAGGTCTGGCGAGCCCAGGAGGAACAGCACTCAGCAGGAGATGACCACGGACCACACCACCATGGGCGTCCCAGGGTACCCTTCGTACACACACCGGGCTGCTGCTGCCAGCACCACGGCGCCGGGGTGGGACTGAGCTCCAAAGCTCTTGTAGCAGCACAGAAGCAGCCAGGTGGGCTTACGGCAACGGTGGAAGTTGCCACCAAAACACAGCATGGACAGCTGCGTTTTCTCTACGTCCTGTAGTACTTCCAACAGTCACCCTAAAGTCAGCTGCATCTCTTCAGATGTATCACGCACGAGACCGAGGTGACCAACAGGGATTGACTCACACCATACTACCAGAAAGCGTTTCTTGGTTCCCTGAAGAGCCCCAGTGCAGATGTAATGGCCCTCCATCACGTAGGCATGTGTATACCCAGAGCCAGATCAGACCTCAAAGGAGGCTTCTCTTGTTCTGGACAGTTCACTCTGCAGGACCTCCATCTGTCAGGACTTGTAGTAAATCTCCTAAAAGGCAACACTGTTGAGAATTCAGTCTGGAAGTTTCCCACTCCAAAATTCACCATCAATGTTGGGTTTGTATCCTTGTCAAAAACTGCACCTTCCCATACCAAGCAGCAGACCAGCTGTAGGACCACCCCTTAGGCCTTAACACAGCACCACTCTCCCACTTTGAGACCTTTGTCACGTCCCTCTCATCACCGGCAAAGCAGAGACCCAAAGCTTTGTCAGGTGCCATGCCATCCCATGCTCAGCAGGAGCTCCTACCAGCAGAAACGCTGCCAGATCAATAGTGCACCTAATTAGAACATTTAATTGCTTCTCTCGTACACACGCTTCCCCAAATAGGATCATTAAGGAGAAAAACCTGCAGGACCCCTCCCAGCGCTGCAGCCCTTCACGCATGGCCACCTGGATGATGGTCCCGTGTGGACGGGCAGGAGGAGGATGCGAAGGGCTGGTCCATCCCTGCTCCCACCCCGCAGACTGCCAGGGTACCCACCTGCCTGCCTCTGGCGTGGCCAGGACGGCTTTCTGCTGGCACACACCCCAGCAAATACGATTAGCTGATTACAAAGGGGAACGTGTCATTTAAAGCATACAATCAGATTTCCCGGCCCTTCTGCCCATAACAAAATGTCTCGTGAAATGGCTCATTCTGTTCTCCCATAGAAACATGTTTCCCTTCAAAAGCCTGGTACGAGGAGAGGGGGAAAAAAAAGAAAAGGCAAAGCTAAAAATATCTGCTGAAAGATACCACGACAGCAACAGATTCACAGGAAAATGAGGTGGGAAGGGGGCTGTGAATGTGTTAAGATCCCGTTTAATCTCTCCCCAGCCACCTAAAAAATCCACCGAAGGCAGAAACGATACCTCAACATTTCCTTTGTGCAAGAGATGACTCCACCCTGTATTTTCCTCTCCATCTGATGCTCGGGGAAGGATACCAGCACACATCTCCGCTCTGCTGCCAGGCAGCGAGTGGGGCTCCGGCAGTGGGTTAGTAGGAGCAGAGGGAGGAAGGAGCCGGTGGGTGGAACCTGGCAGCAGGGCTGTGCTGTGAATCCTCATTCAGCATCGCCTTAAACACAGGACGCGTTTTACACTAGCGCAGCACCTGGCCCGGTTTCCACCTCATCCCCAAGACCTTGCAAAGGAGCACCAGTCTTTGGGACCGAGAAGGGGTCAGGGGAGAGCAAAGCCCAGCAAGATGGCTGCGGGGTCCAGTTACAGCTGGTGGGCAGAGGGCTGGTTTCTGAAAGGGGGATGGAGCAGATACTGAACTGCTACCACATTTCATCTCCACAAAGAGGCCAAGTGCCTGAGTAAAACTGCTGACCTGCTGGCAATCACAGATCTGCAGCTTCAGCCTCATTTGTCTCGTGTTTTGAGCACAATTGGGTCAGCCCAGTCTCCATGCAGTGAGCACACCGGACCAGAGATGCTGCTTACCCAGACCCGGCTGCTCCTGAACGCAGCAGCTCCTGCACAGGGCAGACCCAGCCTGGGGCACTGCTAAGCCCCTGGGGAGCTAGTACTGCTCTCCGGAGGGCAAAACACAGGCCATCAGCAGAAGATGGGAAGAAATTCCTCTTCCAGAGCATTATCAGATTTTAAGATTATCAGATATCCAGATTTTAAGGCTCTGTCTGCTACTCCCATCCTTCCAGACAGCAAACTTGGGAGTGCACATAAGCACGGGCATGGGCACGCACAGGCTATAGGCAGGGCACTGACTAATTCTCAGCTTCAATTCAGAGCACCCTCAGCTGTGTACTGGGACAAGCAGACATGAAGTATTTGTACCAAATTACCCACCTAGGGCTCTGGGATGACTGCCCCTTTCCACACAGTCCCACAGCTCCCTGTCTAGCGGAAGGAGAGCAAACCTTGGCTCCCATCCTATCTGTGCAAAAGCTCAGCCCAACAGCTCTTGGCACAAATGCCTCCATGCACCCCCAAACAGTTCATCTCCTTGGAGCAAGGCAGGGCAGAGGGAGCAACTATCATCCCAGACAAGAGACATCCACGGTGCCGGGGCCCAGCATCCTGCTCTGCACCAAGGACACGCTGTGCAGACGGAAGAGCTGCTGCAGAAAGCAGTCACTGCTTCCACGGTGGAAGATGTGGTTGCTCAGATCTCCTCCTCTTCCCTTTAAGGCACACTTAGGTCCTGGACAACCCACAAGCTTCCACCCAAGGGCTGGGGAGAGAGAAAAGATGGATCCGTGGCCACAAGGAAATACTGCAACATGTCCCCATCAAATACAGTCTCCTCCCGCCATCCTTCCCATCTCCTGTAATACAGGCAAGGTGATGCGCATGAGGAAGACTGGTCCACTCAGCAAGCTGCCTCGCTGGCAGTAGTGATGCTCAACTTTATAAACACAAATGGCACAGGGCAGGTGCTGGAAAGGAGCTCCCAAGGGAGACTGTCCTCCAGTTTGCACAGATACATACAACTCCTTCCAGGCTCAAGTGACAGCACGAGGCAACACTGAGCATGAGTCCAGGCTCAAACCCCCACATCCCCATGCAGAAGACGACAGCCAGGACCAGCCCCTCCACCCAGCACCACAGAACCTCACAGAACCGCGCGGGTCTCCCCAGCGCAACTGCCCTGGCTGTGACAAATACAAACCTGCTGACTCAGAGCCACCCAACTGCTCTAATGAGAACAATAAGCCACGCAGCCATCACTGTCACAGCCTCAGCACAAGCACATTTTTAGATGCCGTATGAGAGCCACCTATTTGTAGCTGCACAAGTCTTCCTGCATAGGAGGTTCCAGCAACAGGGGACTCGGGAACCTCCACCGTTTTGCATTTCTTCTTTTGCATCTATGCTTAAAACAGAGCTTCAGACTCGGCTCAGACCTCCAAGTGACAGGCACCGCATGAAAGTCTACTATACAGCTAAACACAGGCCTTACAGACACCCACGCTGATCTGCCGCAAAGCTTAAGCCCATACTCAGCCCATCTCTTCACAAACGCTTGATTCCCCACCGGTATCCCAGCTGTCATTCAGGAGCCATAGCGTTGTGCCCAAGGCGGCAGGGAAATATGCCCGGTCCATAGTCGAAAAAAATTAAGGCACAGGGCACTCAGATGATGTCTGCAACACTGGGCAGGAAACTCGGAGCAAGCCCAGGAACAGTCAAGCCCACCCCCTGCCCTTTAACCCACAGGGCATTCTCTGTGACTTCCTAATTTAGAAATGCTCATCAGCTATGGGAAAGATTTCTTTTTTGAGGGACAAAATGAATCAGGCACCTGACTAGTCTGTCTGTCTGTCTCTGAAAACCTCTAGTAATGCAGAAGTCATCAGCAGCGCTAGAGCAAGGAGGAACGCAGGCAACGCACAGCGACGCTGGAATTGCAAACGGACAAGGATTCGGTGCTGCCAGCAGAAAGTGTGAAAGGTTATTCTGTAAATCAGTGAGAGATCCAGCTCCTCACCAGGACCAAGGTCATCACTCAGAGCTTAACAGGGAAGTCAACTGCCTGGGGAAAGAAGACCACATGCCAGAAGACACACGCCAGAAAACACTCACCCAGAAGGTTGTTGTGGTGGTGGCAACCACGGCAGCAGCCCCAGAAAGGGGGTCCAGGGAGCTCCGTGCCTGCACTGTACAGGAAAGGTACCAAAACCTCCACTCTCTACATGCCAGGAACACAGACTCTCTTCTGCGCCCATGCTTATTCACCAGAAATACAACACTGGACTTGAAAACCCTTTTTTTGAAGCTTCCTCCAAAACAAAACATCTCCCCTGAGAGTTCTGGAAAATGCTCATTTCTCAAAAATTGGTAAAAATTAAAATTCTGGACAGTTCTAGCTACAACATCAACAAGCAACCAAAACAGCAGGGGAAGAACACATCACCTGCAGCCAAAGCCAGCCTACCGTCAGCACAAACACACAGGCTCCGCAGCTAACCCAGAGCTGCATCACACCCTCCGAGACACCCCGCACCCCTGCAGCCCAACCCAGGGCAATGCTATTTAAGGTGATGTCTGCTTTAATGAGTGCATCACCATCCAAAGTTGTGGCTAAAGCAATCAACACCGCACAAGGATGGTGCAAAGAGGAGAGACAGAGAGACACGAATACTCTGCTCCCAGCAGGGGCTGCAGGCGGTGAGGCGGCTCGGGTCCATCACGGTCCTCTGACACCAAGCACAGAGGCTACGCCTGTGTAACGAGGGAACGCTCTGGGAGAAAGAGGGTGCTTGTAGACCTGCCATATGCTACAGCAGCCAGGGTCTGCCACAGATTCCAGAACATGCCCTTTATCCCTGCATGCAGCAGAGACCGGGGTCCTCGTCGAGTCTGAGCACCCTGGGGGGGTCTCCACAGACAGGCTCCATGCCTACCAAACCAGACTCTAAAAAAATATAATTAAAGAGTAATTCTCTTCTTGCAAGGCTCATCACCCAACTCAGCCTTCCCTGAGCCCCAAACTTGCTTGACAGCAACAAGGGCATGCAACTGAAAGCCACCAGAACCACTCTCCAGCCTGCACAGCCATGGTCAAAGGGATTCGACACACGCAGTCCCCCAGCGGGCTGCAAAGGATGCAGAGATCTGCAAGGCAGCCCCAAGGAGCAGACCTTGGCAACAACATGCTTCCCAGGTCTCGAGTTGTTCGGAAGGAAAAATCACTTTGGACAAGTCTAGCATGAGAAAGCTGGAGGGAAAGTGACGGTAAAGTGCAGGCAGGAGACTGATGCACTGGCTGGTCTCCCTAGGGATGCTGGAGAGGCCACACCTCATCCACGGCAGTGGAGAGGGGGCTCATCAGAAGTCACCTCACACCACCTACAGCTGAATCAAGCACAGCTCTTCCATCCCCTGCTCCTGCAACACATTGTGAACACCCAACCACGCATACCCAGACCATTGTTTGTCCACAGAAGGGTCCCTGTCGTAACACGCTGAAGGCCGGGCATGCAGGAGGGAAACAATACCACCGCGGAAACAGCAAGAGAAATAGCGTTTTATACAGAAACCACTGACAGAGAAAAGGGCCACGCAGGTCCCCTAGTACAATCTCCCGGGTAACCAGCCTATGGAGAAAACGCTGAGCTCAAGGATACCTCCAGAGCCCACCTCCTGCCATATGACGATACTCCAAAAATAACCACAGAAATATGCGAGGACCCATTCCAAGTTGTTCCTGGCTCTCTCCACATTCTCCCTCTAATGTAAACCGTCTCCCTGAAATCACAGCCCGGCACTTAAACGCTATCACGACAAGCCGCTGCCCGGGGCTGCGGATCCCCGGGGGCTGCCTCACCCCGGCGCAAGGGCGGGCTGCGACCTGCGCTGCTGCTTCCCCGCGCTCCGCTTCGCTCCTCCGCGGGCGGGAAGCGCGGGGCCCCCCCTCCCCCCGCCCCGTGTCTGGCCGGACCCCCGTGGTGGAGCCGCGCCCCGACCTCAGCATCCCGCGCCGGCAGCACGCGATGCGGGATGCGCTGCCCACCCTCCCTCCGCTGCCCAGAAGGGAAGGCCCGCCTTAAAAAAAAAA